>CM076581.1:817280044-817760044 GCA_034641835.2 Pinus albicaulis | reverse complement strand
ATAACAACAAATCAACAAGCTGTATTCTTTGTTGCAAAGAGGATCATAATCCTATTTGAGGATAATCCCCAATGGGTGAGATGTTCAGAAGATGACAAAGTTAGCAATAATTTTGGAGAGGAGTTGCTTACACTGTGTGGTGCTTTCAACTTAATTATATGCAATGGTCTAGATAGATGGAAAAGGTCTAGGAACTTCACTTGCAACACATACAATGGGGCAAGTGTCGTTGACTATGTGATTTTTTCACAAATCTTGATAGAAACGATAGACAAAGTTAATATTGGAGAGCATATTTGGGACTTAAAATGAGACCATAATCCAATTTATATAAAGTTATCATGGTTAGAGGAAAGGCAACATAGGAGGAAAACCAAATGCTCATGGAAATCACTATCAAGGGGAAAAAAATTCTAACACAAGAAAATTGTACTATCTTCAAGGCAATGCTAAAGAGATTAATTGAGAAGGAGAAAACTGGTTTCCAATGCTTCAACAGTCATGAGTTAACAAATATAATTCAAAGTTCACTTGAGAAGTGAAAAAGAGAACAAAATAGGAAATCATAATCAAATTTTGTTTTTGTAAATACTTGGTTTGATGAGGAATGAAAAATGGCAAGGAGAACCCTAAAAAAGATAGACAAGGAGAAGATGAATGTAAAGTTATATAAGCAAATACTAAAAAGGAAAAAATATGAGTTCATGCAAACAAGGCAAGAAGAGTTAATATATCTAGGCAAGAACAACCCAAAGCTTTTCTGGCAGGAACTGCAACCAAGGAAGAAAAAAATCAAAAATAATATTACAACCAATCAATGGTTTGAATATGCAAGACAACTCTATGAGAAAGACTCAGAGGTTGGGCCTCCCCCGAGGATCAACACAACTACAAAGCTCTTCACATTACAAGAGGTGGATATTGGAATTAAGAAGCTGAAAATAGGAAAGGCAGAGGACTTTGTTGAACTTCAAGAAGAGTATCTAAAATGGGGAAAAAACACTCTTGCACCGCACATCATAAAAATATTCAACAACATCATTCAACAAGAATTCCCAAGAGACTGGACAACTAGCCTAGAAATACCCCTTTTTAAAAGTGGAGACATTAATAATCCTTCCAATTATAGAACCATTATGATCAATCATTTGTTTGCAAATCTTTTCGGTAGCATGGTAGAAAATAGAATCAATAAGTGATCAAAAGTAAAAGAAGAAGGGGGAAAAGGACAAGAGGGTCTTAGGCTGAAGCATTCTACAGTGGATCATGGTATCACGTTGAGATACATTATTGAAAATGTTTGGGGGGACAAAGAAGAAGTATTATGTTTCTTTGTTGACTTCAAAAAGGCATTTGACACAGTCCCTAGAGATAAGTTGTGGCATAGAATGGAAGAACTTGAAATTCCTTTGCATTATAAAGTTGTTGTCCATAGACTTCATGAAGAGGTGAAAGTCAAAATTAGAACGTCAACGAGTATTTCAGAAAGCTTTAAAAGTGAAAATGGAGTCAAGCAAGGTTGCTCTCTATTCCATACTCTTTTTGGTTTATATATTGATAAACTGGAAGAGTGGCTAAATCTGTAAGGTGGAGATGGTGTTTGGTTGGGGAAGTTCGTGATAAGGTTTCCTTTATATGTTGATGATCTTGTATTGATTTCTAAATCGGCCCATGGATTGTAGATGCACCTATATGTCCTTGAGAATTTTTGTAGAGTAGTGGGGATGCAAGTCAATACTAGCAAGACCAAAATAATGGTTTTCTCTAATAAAAGGAAGCAGAGTCAACATACTTGTTTCTTTGAAGGAAACATTCTTGAAGAAGTAAATGAGTACAAATTCCTTGAGATTTATTTCAACAACAAAAATAATTGGGAAAACTGCATAAAGAAGAGAATTTTAGGAGGGTGGAAAGCATTATATGTTCTTCAAAACAAATGTAGAGAGGTATAATTTGTTGAACCCTTAGTTAAACTGAGAGCGGGGGGGGTGAATCAGTTTAGTGCATTCAGGGTCTTTGTAAAACTTTCTTTTACACTTATTTACATCTTCATTTTGTGATCAACTTAATGTACAATGGAACAACAATCTTAATAAGTGAGCAGCAGGTATTAAGCAGATTAAATACAGAATATCAACACATAATCATCATGCACATAGACAACAGATATAAGTGGAAACCCATAAGGGAGAAAACCACATCTTATTATTTTTGTGATGCAAAGGCAAGCTCTAACTCCCTCTCACCACTGATTTTCTGTAGGCTCCAACCTACAGGAGGCTACTACCTCAATTCTGCAAGCTACAACTTGCAAGGAAGCTCCAACTCCCATCTATTTTCTCCAGGCTGCAACCTATAGGAGGCTCCTACCTCAGCTAGCTACAACTGGACATCGATCAAGCTACAACTTAATATGGAAGCACCAACTTCCTTACACTACAATGAAAACACATGCTGGTTTACCTGGATATCAGCTCTGTTCTGTTCCTTCTTCACTGCTGTCCTCCAGCCTTCATATCTGCCTTATATCATCTTTGAATCTTCACAGCTTCTCTATCTGCTCCTTCTTCTTCTTACACTCTCTAACCTCTTGTAGCTCTCTTACATTATTCTTCCTCTCTCATCCATTCTGCAGTTCTCTAACATCTCTCTTTCCACTGATATTACATCTCTTATACAGATAACTCCTGACTGATTGCATTCTACAGGGAATATGAAGTGAACAAGCCTGACCCTATGCCTTCCACCCATTCGATTCCTCATTTTCTCACTCATCATTTCAGGAGGTTACAACACTATCTACTCATTTTAGAATTAACTTGGAGTTTTTCTTTGCCTACGGAGACTTGCCTTTGCATCAAAAACAATATAAACTATTCAATTCATTTACATTTACAGTTGCAACAGATAAATCTCACTCAACCCTTTCAGCTCTTGGTTCACCGTATATTTTTCTTTTCTGCTGCTGATATATTATAGCTCTACTGCATAACTGCTCTGTTTCTTCCGTTACCTGTGTCTTTTGTGCTGCGTCCACATACATATCAACCTTTCATCAATCGGATGGTCATCGCACTCCACCTTTTCTTAACTTTCCAATTTGACGGAAATCGCACATAAAGTTGCATTTTATTTATCTATTCCCAACCTATGCGAAATAGGTGGTTTTAGAATGCCACACATCGCCCTCTTAACACTATCGCGTTCCTTTCACCTTTTACCACTTATCCTCCAAAAGCGGTGTGACAAACACTTACCGGTTTTCTAATCCTACCTTCACTATTCCGCTTATTTTCCGTTTCTGGTTCCAAGTATCGTTTGACCATTTCCGATGATTTACATGCCTTGCACGTATCTCGATGCTCACTCAGCGCTCAAATCTCTACGGTCAATCCTTCATCACACTGTTCTGCACATGCTCCGAGTCCTTTTTCATGTTTTCAGGTCTTTCCTTTGTAACCCGAGTCGAACTCCGCTTCCATGGTTTTCTTCATAAAACACTTAGCCCCGGACTTAACTTTGGTTGAAGGGTCCCACAACGCAGTGACCAATCATAGTGCATCGCATTTCGCTTGCTCGCAGGTTTTAACGTTTTATGTTCTAATGCTCCTTTGTTCTCCGATGCGATTTAACAACGGGAAATCCCATACTCCCAGACTTGAAATTCTTTAGGTTTCAGTGTTGTCCTGAATTACGTCCGCTCTCTTTATTGCACTTCACACTTCGGTGTTTATGAGTGCTATCTCTTCTGAGCTTTGCGATCTGCGATATGCGATGAACTTCACATCGCTTATTCGCATCGCCACATCGCATCGCATCGCATCTCATTGCATCGCATCGCATATTAAAGCAATTACCTTGTGGTCCAACAATTGTACTTTAGGGCTTTAGGAAAGCGGGTCCCAGTTCACAGCACTGCGGAGGCACTCCTTGGTTGGAATGATCATCGAGCTTGTGCTACCGTAGTGAATGACAACCGTTGATCTGCAATCGATGCCCGATGGGCGAGTCAACCACAGAGGCACCCCCTTGGGTTAACCATCGGGTTATTTGTGCCCCCGCCGTACCGTTGATCCTAGATCAACGTTAACCGCGGTCATAAGATATGCACGAGGTTTAACTCATATTCCGTCGGGTCATCTTCCTCCTTTGCTACCCATGCATGCTACCTCCCGGAATGTAAATTCTTTCCACCCAACACGAGTCCACTTCACCTATTTCGCTTGTTTGTTCAACTATCGTTGTACTTTCACCTGTTTCGCCTATTTTTTCAACTGCCACTGTACTATTCTGCCTCTTTGCTGCACATTGATTCTGCTTACCTCTTTTCTGCATAATGTTACTCCTCTTGAGTTTTTCACTCTGATTTGGTATTATTTTACTTGCTGCACGCCTTTGCTGCTTCTCTGCTGCCTTCGCTATCACTAGTAATTCTAGTGTTACTCCTTTCTGCTCCTTTGCCATCAATGACAATATTTCCAACATTCTCCCCCTTTGGCATTGATGGCAACACATCCACCAATACTCCCATACTTCCTTCAGGACTTCCTCCCCCTTTCATTCTGAGAAGTATCCTGTCTTTCTTCCTCTGCCTACTTTACAGAAGAGCCTTTCTTATTTTGCTTGCTTTTCCTCCCCCTTTGACATAAATGGAAAAGGGTTGCACTTTTCCCAGTGTGGTTTCTATCTTTTCATAATACTCTAATCTTGAGGACCTATTCCATGCACTGCTCCATTTCTCTAGCTCTTTTGTGACAATTTTTATTGACTGCTCTCCTGGAATGATGATTTCTTGTCTGATATTGACTATCACTTGTCTTCTACACTGGTCCTGTTCCTTGTATGTTTTTTTTTTTTTTTTAATTTCTGATCATGTTAGAGAGTAACATCTGCAGACACTATCCTTAGTTTGTCTCTTAGATATTCGAATGGTTCTTTAGTAAGAGGTTTTGTGAATATGTCTGATGTTTGTTCCTTGGTTGGTACATATTCCAACTTTACTAATTTCTGTGCTACTTGTTCTCTGAGGAAGTGGTACTTTATTGGGATGTGCTTTGTTTTTTAATGAAGTACAAGATTTTTTGATATACTTATTGCACTTGTATTGTCACATTTGATAGAAATGGGTTCATCAATGCTTACCTTCATGTCTTGGAGAGTTTGTTTCATCCACATTATTTGTGTGCAACATGTTGTTGCTGCTATGTATTCTGATTCTACTGTAGATAAAGAGATAGAAGTTTTCTTCTTGCTTAGCCATGCCACTAGAATTTTTCCCAAATAAAAAGCACCTCCACTTGTGCTTTTCCTGTCATCCACGCAACTGGCCCAATCTGCATCTATGTATGCTGTCAGTGTGAAACTTTTTCCTTTGGGATACCATAGGCCATAATGTGAGGTTCCTTGTAGATATCTAAATATTCTCTTGATTGCAAGTAAGTGATTTCGTTTTGGTGCTTCTTGATATCTTGCTACAAGTCCTACTGCCAACATAATGTCTAGCCTAGAAGCAGTTAGATATAGCGGACTTCCTATCATGGATCTGTAAAGTTTTTGATCTACATCTATTGATCCATCATTAACACATAGTTTGCATCCAGTGATCATGGGATTTGACACAGGTTTGCAGTCTTCCATTTGAAACCTTTTCAACATTTCTCTTAAGTATTTTTCTTGCGAAATGAATATTCCAGTGTTCTTTTGTTGAATTTCAAGTCCTAAATAGAAGGTGAGATCTCCAATCACTGACATCTCAAATTCTGATTTCATTTCTTCATCAAATCCTTTTGCTAACTCATCTTTGTTGCTACCAAACATGATATCATCTACATATACTATTACAATTAAGAGTTCATCTTCATTAGCCTTTATGTACAAATTGCTGTCTACTCCTCCTTTCTTAAACCCTTGTTTTTGCAAGTATTTGTCTAGCCTTGAATACCATGCACGAGGAGCTTGTTTCAGACCATATAAGGCTTTCTTTAATCTGCACACATAGTCATGTTTCTCTGTTAATGAGAATCCTTTAGGTTGTTCCATGTAGACTTCTTCCTCTAAATCTCCATTCAGGAAGGCGGACTTCACATCCATTTGATATACCCTGAAATCATGATAGCATGCAAAGGCCAAAAAAATTTTGATTGCTTCCATCCTGGCTACAGGGGCAAAGGTTTCATCATAATCAAGCCCTTCAATTTGTGAATATCCCATGCATACAAGTCTGGCTTTATTTCTGATTACCTACCCTTGTTCATTCATCTTATTCTTGAATATCCATTTTGTGCCAATGACATTTTTCCCAGTGGGTCTTGGAATTAATTCCCAGGTATTGTTCTTCTCAATTTGCTCTAGTTCTTCATTCATAGCATTTACCCAGTTTTTGTCTTTGCTAGCTTCTTCTAACTTCTTTGGCTCAAATAGCATGGCTAGGTATACTTCTTTTGTCTATTCAGCAAGTTGTCTTCTTGTCTAGACTCCCACACTTTTGTCTCCAATGACTTGATATTCTGGATGGTTCTTTTGAGTGTATCTTGAGAGACCCTTTGAGTTTAATTCAGTATCTTGTATTGTCTTGTTATGTTCATCATTATATTGGTTCTCAGCTTCATGATCATCTGGAGGATTGGCGCAGCTTGTGTTTCTTGTATTGTTTGGTAGATCTTCGTCAACTCTTACATCAATGCTTTCCACAATTTTGTGCAGTCTTTTGTTGTAACACCTGTAACCCTTACTCTTGGATGCATATCCTAAAAATATTCCTTCATCAGCTCTTGCATCAAACTTCCCCAGTTTTTCATCATTAATTTTTATGAAACACTTACTTCCAAAGACTCTAAAGTGCTTGATTGATGTTGGTTTACCATGTCATAATTCGTAAGGAGTCTTATCACAATTTGGTATTAGATGAGCTTTGTTGAGAATGTGAACAACTGTGTATAATACTTTTGCCCAATAGGTTTGGGGAATGTTACTTTCTTGCATCATGGCTCTGGAAATCTATTGTACTGACCTGTTTTGTCTTTCTTCCACTCCATTCTGTTGAGGTGTACCTACAATTGTAAACTGTTGTTTTATCCCATGTTCATTGCATAGGTCTGCAAAATCATAGTCTGTGAATTCACCTCCTCTGTCTAATCTGATGCATTTTAGCTTGCATCCTGTTTGATTTTATGCCAATGCCTTGAATATCTTGAATTTCTCAATTGCTTCAGATTTATATTTGAGAAATTCCACCCATGTCAATCTGGTAAAATCATCTATTATTAGCATGAAATAGGATTCTCCACCTGGTGCATTAGTTCTTTAAGGTCCAAACAGGTCTATGTGTACAAGTTGAAGTGGCCTACTTGTAGATAGTTCAAATTTGGTCTTGAAAGATGTGCGGGTCTGTTTGCCCAATTGGCAGGATTTACATATAGTATTTGGAGGCTTCTTTATTGTAGGCATAGTTCTGACTACTTTCTTCTTGCTCAGACTGATGATGTGGTCAAAGTTTAAGTGTCCCAATATTCTATGCCATAACCATGATTCATCAATTTTTATTATGTGGCATGCTTCATTCTCTTCTTCCAATATATAGACATTACTTTCTGTTCTAACACCTTTGATCAAGGTCTTTCCTGTGGTGCTCGATCTTACTTCACAATATTTGGCTCTAAAAAGGACCTCACAGCCTTTATCACACATTTGACTAACACTTAGAAGATTGGCTTTCATCCCATCCACAAATAGTACATCTTGAGCCTCTCCTCTTCCATTATTCAGACTGACTGAGCCTTTTCCTTTGATTTTCCCTGCTTTATCATTTCTGAATGTTACATTTCCAGATTTCTTTTCATCAAAGGTTACAAACTTGCTTCGATCTCTAGTCATATGCTTTGAGCATCCACTGTCCATATACCATTGGCTTTTCTGATCTTGAGCTATTAGAGCTAGGTCACACTTATTCAACTTCTTTTTCCACTACAGGCAGCTATTTGTTTGGCACCTTTTTTGAGAAGATGGACCACATTATTTGAAAGGACATTTGGAAGACATGTGTCCAATTTGATGGCATACAAAGCATTTGATTATATTTTTAAATGGATTATGTGTACGAGTGAACTCTCCATTGTTCATAAATCTCCTTGGGGTTTTAAACATTAGTCTTTGTCCATACGTTCTGCACTCCATGGCTTTATGGCCGAACCCCTTACAAAAAAAAAAATACCCATGGAAACGATTAATGTATCTGGTGAAGGGTTGTCTTCTCCATTTGGTTTCTTGAGGTAGTCTTTTCATTTTCTGCATCCTTTGCTGGTTGAAATCGATTATTTTCATCTGATAGTATGCAACAATATGTCCCAGTTTGTGATAGGAAAAACAAGTGACATTTCTCATAGGAGGAAAGAATCTCCTTTGAGATCTTTTGAACTTGTTCAATTGATCTTCAAGAACAATTGAACTTTTTGAAACTACTTGCTTCTTCCTCTCATTCTTTGTCTCTTGATGTTGCTGCTTGTTTCTATTTGTTTCATCACACATCAAGTTCTTGTTGGCTTCTGTTTCTGTCGTTCCTTTTTGAGTTGCTTCATCATTCCTTTCAATGTCTGCCTTCTCCGAGGTCTCCATGGAGACAATCTCATCTCCAAGCTGCTTACACCCCCTGCTCCTTTCTTCTATCAGTCTTCTAGCTGCAATAATCTCAGATTGCTGAGAGTTAATTTTTCTTTTACAGCTTTCACAAAAATGATATTCTGGTTATCCTCTACCTTGGATTTGCTGGTTTCTCCTTCGTAACCCATCCCAGTCTTTATGAGAGGAGATCTTTGAGCATTTAGTATTTTATTCAATTGTTCAGTGCTTGTCATTTGAGGAGTGTTTATTGTCAATTCCCTTTGGGTGTGTTCTAATTTCTTTCTCAGGTATACTACTTCTTCTTCCAATTTTTCTTGCTTCTGAATTTTATCCTTAATTTGCTTTAGTAACGTGTCTTCCACCTTCTTAACTTCTTCAAGTTCTACTTTCAATTGAATGAGGTCTTCTGAATTTGGTACCTCTTTTACATATTTGAGAAGAATGTCTTTCTGTTTTCTGCACTTGAGTTTAAGTCTGTCTATTTCCTCTAGGGCACTTCTTAGCTCCCCCTCAAGATCTACCTCACCTTCTTCCTCATCTTCTAGAAGGAATCCTTCAGACTCTTCCTTGGCCATCAACACAAATTCAGAGGTTCCTTCTTCATTTGAGGATTCTTCTAAGTTTTCAGATGCATTGCTATCTTGTTGAGCATAAAGTGATTTTCTGTTGAATCTCTTCCCTTTCTGCCAGTTATTTGTTTTGGTTTTCTCTGTCTCTTGAGTCCGATTCTTTGTTTTCTTGTAAGGACACTTTGATGCATAGTGCCCAACTCTTCCACAGTTAAAGCATTTAAATGGAAGCTTACCTTTATACTTACCTGAGCCTCTATCCAATCTTATGACAAATTTGGCCTCTTCTTCATCAGAGCAGGAGCATGTATCTTCCTTTTCTTCTTTTCTCTTCTCAACCTTAAAGGTTGCCTCCCTCACATTTGACTTCCTCTGTGGAAGTCTCATCTCATAGGCTGTTAAGTTTCCAAGTAATTGGTTCATGGTCAATGTTTCCCAATCAGCTGTTTCTTCTATGGCAGAAACCTTGGGATTAAAACTGGATGGTAAAGATCTCAATATCTTTTGAACAATTACACATTCTCTAATGGTTTCTCCTAGAGCTTTCATATTATTCACAATTTCTACAACCTTTAAGAAGAAGCTGGCAACATCTTCTTCTTCATTCATTTTTATATTTTCAAATTGGGCTCGATAGACTTGTAGTTTGGCCATCTTCACCTTTTTATCTCCCTCATGGATACTTTCTAATGTATCCCATATTTCTTTGGCAGTCTTGTTGTGCATTACTTTGATAAATTTTGCCTCACACAAACCACTTAAGAGAGCATTCATGGCTTTTGCATTAGCTACAAAATCTAGTTTGGCATCTTTCTCTGAGTTAGACTCCTTTGGGGCATATCCCAATTCCACAGCAGCCCAAACTTCTATTCCTAGAGACATTATGTACGTCCTCATTCTTATTTTCCAGAAGGCATAATTTGTACCAGTAAACAAAGGGGCTTTAGTTTTTGAGAATCCTTCTAGACTAGCCATCTTGGGGACCTAGGATCTCCTTCTAGTTATTAAACTGATACAGAAGGAACCTGCTCTGATACCAATTGTTAAACCCTTGGTTAAACTGAGAGGGAGGGTGAATCAGTTTAATGGAGTCATGGTCTTGTAAAACTTTCTTTTACACTTATTTACATCTGCATTTCGTGATCAAATTAATATACAATGGAACAACAATCTTAATAAGTGAGCAGCAAGTATTAAAAAGATTAAATACATAATATCAACACATAATCATCATGCACATAGACAACAGATATAAGTGGAAACCCATAAGGGAGAAAACCACATCTTATTATTGTTGTGATGCAAAGGCAAGCTCCAAATCCCTCTCACCACTGATTTTATGTAGGCTACTACCTCAATTCTGCAAGCTACAACTTGCAAGGAAGCTCCAAATCCCATCTATTTTCTGCAGGCTGTAACCTATAGGAGGCTCCTACCTCAGCCAGCTACAACTGGACAACGATCAAGCTACAACTTGATATGGAAGCACCAACTTCCTTACACTACAATGAAAACACATGCTGATTTACCTGGATATCAACTATGTTCTGTTCCTTCTTCACTACTGTCCTCCAGCCTTCGTATCTGCCTTATATCATCTTTGAATCTTCACAGCTTCTCTATCTGCTCCTTCTTCTTCTTACACTCTCTAACCTCCTGTAGCTCTCTCACATTCTTCTTCCTCTCACATCCATTCTGCAGTTCTCTAACATCTCTCTTTCCACTGATATTACATCTCTTATACAGATAACTCCTGACTGATTGCATTCTACAGGGAATATGAAGTGAACAGGCCTGACCCTATGCCTTCCACCCATTCGATTCCTCATTTTCTAGCTCATCATTTCAGGAGGTTACAACACTGTCTACTCATTTCAGAATTAACTTGGAGTTTTGATTTGCCTACGGAGACTTGCCTTTGCATCACAAACAATATAAACTATTCAAATCATTTACATTTACAGTTGCAACAGATAAATCTCACTCAACCCTTTCAGCTCTTAGTTCGCTGTATATTTGTCTTTTCTGCTGCTGTTATATTCTAGCTCTGTTGCATAACTACTCTGTTTCTTCTGTTACCTGTGTCTTTTGTGCTGCATTCACATACATATCAACCTTTCGTCAATCGGACAGTCATTGCACTCCACCTTTTCTTAACTTTCCAATCCGACGAAAATCGCACATAAAGTTGCATTTTATTTAACTGTTCCAAACCTATGTGAAATAGGTGGTTTTAGAATGCCACGTGTCGCCCTCTTAACGCTATCGTGTTCATTTCACCTTTTACCACTTATCCTCCAAAAGCGGTGCAACAAACACTTACCGGTTTTCTAATCCTACCTTCACTGTTTCGTTTATTTGTCGTTTCTGGTTCCAAGTATCGTTTGACCATTGCCGATGATTTACATGCCTTGCACGTATCTCGATGTCACTCAGCGCTCAAATCTCTATGGTCAATCCTTCATCACACTGTTCTGCACATGCTCTGGGCCCTTTTTCATGTTTTCAGGTCTTTCCTTTGTAACCCGAGTCGACCTCCGCTTCCATGGTTTTATTCATTAAACACTTAGCCCCGAACTTAACTTTGGTTGAAGGGTCCCACAACACAGTGACCAATCATAGTGCATCGCATTTCGCTTGCCCGCAAGTTTTAATGTTTTATGTTCTAATGATCCTTTGTTCTCCGATGTGATTTAACAACGGGAAATCCCATACTCCCAGACTTGAAATGGTTTAGGTTTTAGTGTTGTCCTGCATAGCGTCCGCTCTCTTTATCGCACTTTGCACTTCGGCGTTTATGAGTGCTATCTCTTCTGAGCTTTGCTATCTGCGATATGTGATGAACTTCGCATCGCCGATTCACATCGCCACTTCGCATCGCATCGCATATTAAAGCAATTACCTTGCGGTCCAACGATTGTACTTTAGGGCTTTAGGAAAGCGTGTCCCAGTTCACGGCACTGTAGAGGCACTCCTTGGTTGGAATGATCATCGGGCTTGTGCTACCACAGTGAATGACAAATGTCGATCTGCGGTCAACGCCCGATGGGCGGGTCAATTACGGAGGCACCCCCTTGGGTTAACCATCGAGCTGTTTGTGCCCCCGCGGTACCGTTGATCCTAGATCAACGTTAACCGCGGTCATAAGATATGCACGAGGTTTAACTCATATTCTGTCAGGTCATCTTTCTCCTTTGTTGCCCATGCATGCTCATCTACACTCTCGAATGTAAATACTTTCCTTAGACAAGTCCACTTCTGTTTAGCTGTTGTTCAGCTAGCATTGTACTTTCCTTTGTTTTGCCTATTTGTTCAACGCTAAAGTTTATGTTATTACCCTCTTCTTTTGTTGATGCTTCTTGCCTCTTTTCTGCATAATGTTACTCCTCTTGAGCTTTTCACTCTGATTTGGGATTATTTTACTTGCTGCATGCCTTTGCTGCCTTCGCTATCACTAGTAATTCTAGTGTTACTCCTTTCTGCTCGTTTGCCATCAATGACAATATTTCCAACAGAGTTATGGGATTGGAAAACGATTAAAGTGCTTTTTGGACTCCTAGTTTGTCCAGTGATGCTATATGGGTGTGAATTGTGGGCTAGCAGCGCCCTCGTCTCAAAATGGAAACAAATTGAGAAAATCCAAAAACGTTTGATCATGAGCAAGTTCAAAATAAAAAGTTCGGTACATTATGAGATCATTTCGAGCAACTCCCATCGAAGTAATTGCTATGGTGTGGCTCATAAGATATCTAAAAAGAATTGAGAAAATGAGAGTAGGTAGATGGCCTAATGTCATTTCAAAGAAGGCATGTGTGAAAGAAAGAAAACATGGATGAGACAAAACTACACGTGGATGTAAAAATGGAATATCTACCTCAATACTTGTCCTACAAATAGCAAGGAGCAAAAGTTTTTTTTATGGAGAAGTTTATAGGGAAAAGAGTTGGGTAGAAAGAATAAGTATTACATTGAAGAATTCAACCCTGCGTGTGATCTCCAACAAAAAGAGTACTTTGGAGCTAACATTCACTTGAGTGCAAAGGTTCTTATTGCTCAATTAAGAACCAACTCGCATCAACTTCGGTGTGAAATAGGACTGTGCAAAGGGCTTAAAGAAAAGACTGTGCAAAAGACTTAAAAAAGTTTGAGAAGAAACGAGTGAATTATTAGAAGGGTAGACCAGTTCATCATCAATTTGAATAAAAAATAGATTAAATTGTAAAAAATGAAAAACAATAATTTTATAAACTATTTTTAATTTAGTAAACTTTAAAACATGATTTCGTTTTCATTTCATAAAACAAATCAAATATCATTTCATTAAAATGAATCAATGACCGAATGAAAATATATCATAAGTCAAAATCTCCCCAGAAACGGAGTTGTCTTTAGTGCGACTTTTTGAAGTTTCAGGTGCCGGAATCCGGTGAAAAATTTCGAGGTAAAATCTTGGTTTTTGTTATTCAAACTGGTTTTTTGACTCTATATATGGATTTAGCACCCTCAAAAACCTCTAGGGCACTTTGATTGTGCAAAGTTAGCAATCAAACTTCTCTTTTCAATAAATTCCTGCCAAAATTTAGAGAAATTACACCCTAAAAAGTCACCGTAAAAAGCCTTCAAAAAGTTGCACTTAAGACCACTAGCCCAGAAACAGTCTAGATTTTAAAAATCAGGCATGTGCAGTTTATTAAATTAGCATTCCATAACTTCTTTTTATTGATTTACAGTCATGAGAACAGAGAGCTGCCAATCATCCTACAGATCTTGCTGCCACAAAACTACATATTTTAATTCAAAAATCTAACTCTGCAAATTTGCAGAAGCTTTGCATGAACTGCATTTTTGCAAAGATACATATAATTGCGCACTGCACCAGACGTTACATCGATTCAAAAGGATATGGGTCGATCGTGTCAGTTAATTATTTATTAATTTGTCGGTTATTGCTGAAATGTTGGGCATTAAACTGATAAAGTTAATAATAATAATACTGTCATTGAGTGTCAGCGAGTTAAGATCACATGTATTCTGACAGATTCAGCTTTGGAGGAAGCGAGGCAGTCAGACTGTAGCGTGCAGTGGTGGAATGAATTGGATTGGATGGCAGAGACACAGACTGATTTGCAGCATATGCTGCTTCCAACTTACAAGAATTTCAAGATCTTCAACCCTCCATTTCCAATTCTGAATATCACAATCTTTTTGTCACATGCCCAAAAATGGAAATATTAAAAGTTTAATCAATCAACCACTTGTAAGATAGTAATTAAAACCTTTGAACCATTCAAGCTGACACTCTGTAATCTGTTGTCTCTGTACATTTTCATTTCAATTTCCAAGAATTTTGGATAGCACTGGGTACCAAGTTCAAGTTTAAATTATATTGATTTTCGAGTCTATCCGAGCTTAAAGGTACGAATCTTTGGAGTGGTCAGACAAACAGGACTATGTTCTTAAACTTTTAGGTCTGTATTGTGTTTTTCATTTGTCAGACAAACAGGAATGTGTTCTCCGATTTTTAGGTCTGCACTGTATATTTGCATCCAGTTTCAACTGAGCGAAAGGAACGTCTATATAGCCGATAAAGCATTTTATCATTTGGACTATGAATTTATTTATCTGGCAAGTACTAAGATGGTGAAGCAATAAGTGGCATATAAAGAAATGAAGAGGCAGACTGACATACAGTTTCATCCATTTAACCATGCATTTATTAATCTTTATAATTTAATAAAGTGTAGATTTCTAGATTGGTGTGGGGTTTAGTTCCTATCAAATTTTAGGTTTAAATGTTATTGAAAGGGGTGAAGATGGGAACTATATTTAGGAAATTAAATGTGGGGTTTAAATAGAAATTCTGATACCATTATGATAAAATCTCGCAGAAATTTTTGAAAATCTGGATTATAGCTATCAAGCTTCCAATTTATTCTTAATGGTGTTGAATCTACTTCCACCATAAAAAAACGAACTCGCTTTCCAAGACAAGAAAATTTGAAAATCTGGATTATAGCTATCAAGCTTCCAATTTATTCTTAATGGTGTTGAATCTACTTCCACCATAAAAAAACGAACTCGCTTTCCAAGACAAGAAAATTTGAGTAAACGACCTCCGATTCAAAGACAAGCACGTGCTTTGTGGCGTGGAGATATAAAATGAAGAACATCGACCACAACCTGTATACCACATTAAAGGAGTCAAACAGAAAGATGTATAACAGAACCCCAATTGAGTAATTGAAAAACGAGAATTAACACTGCAACTTGAAACTTGGAGCAGGAGGGTGAGGATTGCACCTTACCTCCACTTCCTTCCTTAACGTGCTTCCACCACCCTATAACTACGACCCCACATTTATAATGAAGAGATGTTGAGTGTAAGGCAAAAGTCCACCACCCTTACTCGTGCCAAGCTATACCTAGAGGTTGACATATATACTGAAGGCACACCCTCCTAAAGATTTCCGTTTTAACCATAGATCACACCCTGTCAAACATTATTAAAATGATTTAAGATTTATTGTTAAGAAATATATTTTTAATATATTTAAATGGAAAATATTCTATGACAAATAGTTAAATATCACACAAGAATTCAATTATATAAGGAGCTTCCAATTTTTTACAAAAATTAATTTAACAAATTATATATATATATATATTTATATATATCAATTTTATATATGTATATAAAATATTTTATTATTAAAATATTACATGAATATTTTAAATCTTAATATTATATAATATTAATTAATTGCATTTATAAGTATTGTAGGTTGAAAACTTATATGGAATTAAACTATTCCAAAAAATTATTCAAATTCAACCTAATTCTGGTGATAACATTTTAGTGATAAATATCATTACATTTTAAAAAAATTAAGTTTAAAAATAAAAATTAAAATTAAAAAATAGAATAAAAATTTATACATATAAACAAGGCATTAAAATATCATGAGTAAAAAAAGTCCAATCATATGAAAACTTCATATTTTCTTAGGGATAAAAATATCAAGATAAAAAGAATCCAATTATATTAAAAAGTCATCTCTTAGTCCCAAAAAAAAATAATACAAATTAATAATAAATATATTTTTAAAAAATTAATTTTATATATATATATTATCTAAAAAAGTTTAATAAATTATATAATAATTATCATAAAAAAAGAAAAAAATTAATAATATATAAATAGAGCTCATTATAATATATATATAATATATATAGAATCATAATTTTGTCAAAACGTATAGGTTTATTTTGGAAAAAAAAGATTAGTTTATGGCTTAAAAGTTATGGTAAAAGAGTTAAAGGCTAAGTTGGACCATGTTGTCACTCTTAGGAGCATCACCGAGGAATGTCACAATAGTAAAATTGATCTTTTATCTTGTTTTGTTGACTTTAGAAAAGGTTTCAACAATGTCCCTCAAGATAACCTATGGCATAGACTCGAAGAGATGTTGGTTCCTCTCGAGTTAAAAGTTGTTGTAATTCGGTTATAAAAGAATGTTGTCGCCAATATTAAGACTACCAAGGGTTGGTCTAAATAAATTAAATGCAATATCGGTGTTAAGCAAGGGTTCCCCCTTTCCCCTACCGTTTTTGGCATTTACATCGATAAGCTAGTGGAGTGTTTAGAAGTCACAATATGTCATGGCCCCAAGCTTGCTAATATAGTCATTACTCTTCTCCTTTATGCTAGGGATATCGTTCTTCTTACCAGAAGCCATGATGTTTTTGACAAGCAACTTAAAATCCTCCATGATTATTGCTCCAAGATGGGTATGATTGTTAATACTGAAAATACTAAAGTCATGATAATTAAATCCAAAAAGATCAACCATGATAATTTCATCTATGATAACAATTAATTTGATAAGGTTCTTTCATATAAATATTTAGGTATCAACATTCATATCATCTCAACTGGAATTATAACATTGAGAAAAAAATTATTGGAGGCTAGAAAGCTTATTGCGAGCTTGAAAACATTTGTAAGTCGGTTGATCTTTGGGTTTGGGATAAAAAGAAGTTCCTCTTTGGGACCTCGTCACTCCTGTTATTTTATATGGTTGTGAGGTATGGGGTTTGATCCGGATTTATGCAGGAGCGCAACAGAATAAACATATAACCATAAATATAGAGATGCAGCGGAAATAAAACTTCATTTCATTAATATCAAAGAACTGAAATTTGCTTACAGACAGAATGGAAATAAAACTGACTAGGGCGCTGGTAGCTATCTCTGAGAAGATATGTGGCGGCTACAGGCCTTTGAACTGCCTTACAATGAGGCTCGAGGGCCTATTTATTATTGAGAAACAATGGAGAACCCTAAACATCCAAAAACCTAACCCTAGGAGATGAAGCGCCAAAACTATGGGCCCCGTTTGGGTAAATTGGTGTTTCAACTTCCCGGGGACGTAACTTTGGCATACTATCTCTGTCTGATGCTCATGATACATCATTAGAAAGCTCTATCCGAGGACTAAAACTTTCGCCATAAATATCATTCCGTAACGGAATGATATTCGCTGGAGGCGCGATGCCCAAAAAACGTTGTTTAGGGCCTCAAAACGGCTCCGGAAGTTCAGGACCCAAAAAACTGTTAAAAATAGTAAGTTATGCTGAAACTGAAAAACTGAAAGAGACAATGGTGGGGGCCCAAGTGGAATAGGCGGGTGGCCACCAATATCCACCTGGATCAGGGTTGCAGCATATCTAGATAATTGTGGAGGAAGATCAATCTGATCCAAAAGAAATTTATAACCTATAACCTCAAGTTTAAAGGAAATATTCCCTATCATATCCTCTTGATTGAAGCTATATTTTTCCCCATTGAAAGCATGGCCATGTTTAGGTATCTGATGTATAAGAAGAACCTTTACAATATGGAATCCAAGAGGTTACCCAAAATCGCTTTTAAATGTGGCTAAAACCAGGCTCACCTTCTGCTCAAGCAGGGATGGCACAAGGATGCCCAGTCTTGGACCATCTATTGGGGGATAAAGGAGGAGATCATATTGGAGAAGAAGGATAATATTAAAGACATTATTATTTCCAAATTTAAGAAAATTTTGTGGGATGATAAGGAGCTAGAGGGGAAAAGGAAGCTAACGTATTATAAGGAGGTGATCAACCTCATTCTTGCTAACCAGAATTATCTTTCTACCTTGACCGATGCTACTTGAAAAAAATGAACATTGTGCAGATAAAAATCAATTCTCATGAGCTTTGAAGTGAAAATCAGATGTTGGTCTATTCCAAAACCTTCTTGGGATGAAAGAATCTGTCAGCTTTGTAGTACAAAGAAGGTTAAAGATGAAAATCACTTTCTCTTGGATTGCATGGCTCTTACTCACATCTGATCTCATTTCCATAACATTTTTCATAATATCATCCTTCTTGACTTGTTAAATTAGCAAAACTATAGTGATCTAGGAACATTTTTTCCCTTCTTTTTTATCATAGAAATAGAATTTTAAAGAGTCTCAATTAATCTCCTATTTTAAAGTTTGATAGACCGCATTGGTCTTAGTGGATTTTAAACAAAATCATCATCATCAATTTTTAAAAGTACAAAATGTATATAAATTGAAAATGATTTTCTTTTTTGAAAAATCATGGTAAATCATTCCTTAGGCACTTATGCAATAAATTGTGTTAATTTGAAGTTGAGTTTTATAAATTATAAATGAAAAGAAATAAATATATGGTAATATTTAAAATACAACATTTATATATTATATAAATTACAAAATTATTTATTTTAAAAGTAGTTATGTTTTTTAATTGATTAATTTAAAAAATGTTATATGAATATATCTTATATTTTTTTAGCATGTGGTGTTAGTAAGTGTATTTGCCTATGGTATTTTAACAATTCTATTTACAAATTAAAAATATCAATGATAAATGGAAAGTGAATCTCCATAGATAAGAATCTTGTTAAATTTGTTTTGAAATGCATATATATTTAACTCATATAATAATAATAAAGTTATAATTTAGTTAATTTTTATTTATGTTTTAATCTTGGAAATGTGAGATGTGTATGTACGCGAAAAACTAGGAGAAAACCATAATACAGATCTTGAATTATTGAATCAAACCTTCGATGCAATTCATAACATTTTTTAAACCCATATCTCGACACGCTTCACTATATTTAGATCAAACCATCACCATAGCTACAAATATAACATTACAAGCATAAATAGATCAAGTAATCATTTTCAGTAGACTTCACCACACTTTCAGATCTATCAAATCTGAACCATCTCCTTCCTCCCTCGTGCATACCTGTTCTATATCACATAGATAGATCATTTACTTATACACATAACACCTTGATCTCCATCTCCTTATATAGTTTTAGTCTTAGCCAATACCTTAGGTAAATCTCTTGGTAATGTTGTTAGTATTTTTTGACGGGATCAAATAAACATTGTCACAACCATTATTATGGGACAATACCATAGCAATGGCCCTTGGTATCCAAATTTCCATGGTTCAGATTTTGTACGTGACTTTTACTCACAAGACATGTGTCTGTACACGACCCTTCTTCCCAAGAACCATGTATACTTTCACAAACTTTACTTTGTTCATTTATTTGTAACTTAATTGTCATTTCTCTGTTCATATCTTTTGTAGCATCTGTACTAATCTACATTAGTTCCATAATCATAAATTTTGACATCAAGTACATCTTTATCAAGCAGGTTGTACAACACATTAATCATAATACCAACATATTTATCAAGAGTTTCTTCTCACCATTATTTATGTTTTTCTCAACACTAAGGAGTAACACTGTAAATGTGCATACAGTAACACTGTAAATGTGCATACTTACTAGTTGTTACTACCCACCAAAATTTATGTAAATCCTTATGCCTTGAACAAGCAATTAATTTATCTACTTCATATCTCAATTTATTAGTTCCTCCTAAAGCAAAACTATAGAATTCCATTTGCCTATTAGTGGCTATTAATTTAGCTAATATTCACCAATATAAATTATAAATTTTTATGTAATTTTTCTAGTAACATAATATTTAACTTAAATAGCAATCTAAAAATAAATGTCTTATATACTTAAACATATATTTCAAAAATAAATACTGTAAAACTTCGTACAAAATTTTCATTTTCAAATTTTGTTATACTTATTTATTTTCACTAGCAAACATTATAATTTTTTTTTTAGATTTTTATATTTATAAAATTAGATAAATTAAATTTATTATATTAATAAATAATAATAATAACGAAATAAAATAAACTAAAATTTTTAAAATAACATTTTAATAATTTACAATTGCAAAATGACTTAACTAGCTTTTGAATACAATTTGTATTTTCTTTTATATATACCTCTTTTCTTTTGAATACTATTAATATTCTCTTTTTCTTTGTCATAATAATTCATCTGTTGTAATAACTCAAGAAGAAATTCATTCATAGACCTCCTTTATCAAAAACCTTTATTTTCTCATATATTATATATTCTACATTCATAATATATAAAATTTCTTAAAATTGCCATATATTCTACCTTCATAATATTTAAAATTTCCTCAAAATTGCTAAAGAAATCCATAGAAATCCACTCACCTCCCTTTTTGGGACATTTGTATTTGAACCTAAACAAGATTTTACATAAATCATAAAATTCTATATCGATGATACTGAATTTCCTAAAATTATTAAGATTAAACATCAAACTCCTAAAATTGCTCCAAGTGACCATGACGACATGACGATTTTAAAGATGATAAAAAAATGAAGTTAGTTAGTTAGTTTATTTATTTATTTATATTTTAAAATTAAATTGTTTCACACATTATTAATAAAATTTCATGCATTTTTTCATAAAGCTCTCGAAATTAAATAGAAAATATCAAAATATTAAATTTCATAAAAAAAAATTTAAAATAATATTTAATTTGTTTATAGATTTATTTATTTTCGTTGTTTAACATTTCATAAGTTTAAAATACTATATATTTTATATTATATTAATTAATTACAACTACTTTTTATGAAAATGATTATAGATAAATGACTTACTTAACGCAATTGAATCCTAAAAAAATAATATCTATTTATATATTTTTGTAAACTACAAACATAAATAAATAACGCAAAATATCAAATATTCAATTCGATCATTTCTTTTGGACCTGACATCCCATAAGATAGAATCCACTATCCTTTTGCACAATAAAAAAAAATGTATAAATAACACCAAAATATCAAGCTTTGCCTTATCCAGTTTTTATAAATATCAAACTTTATCCAGTTTTTATTAGTGACCTTGGGTTCAATTTTTTCAATATATTGAAATAGTGTTCGCATAATCATATGATAATAACAACTAAATAGAATAATGTTGGATTAAGTATTTGTAATTTTGACTCTACTAAATAGAACAATGTTGGATTAAGTATTTGTAATAATGAATGTAGATGTTGGCATCACATAAAATGACATTTGCATTGGTCTTGCCTTTTGCAGGTCACAATTTAGCAATATGTATAAAAACTTTTGTGGTTTCCACCAGAGATAATGAGTGTAATTTAATAATGGTCTCCAATAATTGTAATTTATAATAATATTGCATCATTTTGTGGAATTAAAGAAGCTATAATGTCATGTTTTTATGGTTGAGGAAAAATATTAATAATGGTGTCAAATAAAAAAAAATCCTCATATAGTATTAAATAATTTAATGGGCTTACAACTTGTATGGAATAAGTTAATTTTATAATCAATAAAAAAATAATTTATGCTATAAATTTAAAACAAAAAGGGTAAAAATTTCAAACACGAATAGAGTTTTACTATAAATTAAGGGTGAAACAATGCCTTTAGGAGTTTTTATCAATTTTGAATCTATTCTGAACATCAAAAAATAGATTTGGGTTTTGCATTAATGAGAACTCTAACTTTCTATATTGTTGGATTCCAAGAATTAGAGGAAATTTTGTTGCAAGATTAAACAACACTTTTTGTACTAGCAAAGATGTGCACTAAAATAAAGTGTAGTCTAGAGAAATGTTGTCCCTCTTGTTGGTGTAGCTTAAATATAGATAGATGTTGACCATGAAGGAATCTCCATTACATAATAGAGATTTCGATGTAGAGATTATGTCATCCTCCACATCATCTCTAAAGGTTTCATAAAAAAGAAGGTAGGTAGTAGAACTCTAATTTTATATATAGCTAGATTTTGAAAATTAGAGGAAAATTTGCTACAAGATGAGACAACTCCTTTGCACTAGCAAAGATGTGCACTAAAATAGATTATAGTCTAGAGAAATGTTTTCCCTCTTAGTGATCTAACTGAAATATAAATAGATGTTGGTCATGAAGGATTCTCATTATATAATAAAGATTTGAGAAAAACTTATTGAATCATCCACATCATTGATCCGGAATTATGCAAGAACGTAATAAAATACAGAAATAAACACCAATGAAGAGATGCAACAGGAATAACACTTCATTTTATTAATATCAAATACTAAAAATGCTTATAGATAGAATGGAAAATAAATTAGCTCGAGCAGTGGTAGCTTATCTCTGAGAAGAGATGTGGTGGCTACATGCCTTTGAACTATGTTGCAATTAGGCTCGAAGGCCTATTTATTATTGAGAAACAATGGAAAACCCTAAACATCCAAAAACCTAACTCTAGGAGATGAAGCGCAAAAATTATGGGCCCCATTTGGGTAAATTGGTACATCAACTTCCCAAGGACGTAAATTTGGCATATGATCTTCGTTTGATGTGCACATTACCTTGTTAGAAAGATCTATCTGAGGACTACAACTTTCGAGTGACCAACATTGGTCATAAACCTATGTTGCTCTCATTTTTCCCAAAAAACGTCATTTAGGGCCTCAAAACGGATCTGGAAGTTCAAGACACGAAAAACTGCCAAAAATAGTAAACTATGCTAAAATTAAGGAAACTGAAAAATTGAAAGAAACAATGGTCGAGGTCCAAGTGGAATAGGCAGGTGGCCACCAATATCCACCTAGATCAATCCTCCCCCCTTAGGAAGCAATGTTCCCCATTATGTTGAGTACCTCCATGAGATGAGGAAACTTGTGTTGAACTTGGTCCTTGGTGAGCCACTTTCCTTGGTGCAGGAATTGGCCAACTTTGACAACCCGATACAACTGGATATTCTACCGGCGAGTGTTCTTGATATGTGTGTCCATGATCCAATCAGTTGTGGCATGCTCCATGCAGTCAGGGTTTAGCATTGTTGGTTTGAGTTGTTATACAATGTTTGATGTGTCCAGTAATAGTGGAAAGTATGGTCAAAGGAGGTCCACATTGAGCACTGGGTATAGGCCAAGGAATGGGGGAATGTTGAGATCAAAAGCATTGTCTCCCACAGCCTTGATAATGGTGTAAGGCCCATATCGGAGTGGTCTGAGATTTCGATGAGCTCTAGTTAGGTGTTCTTTCCGCAAATGCAACCAAACTTTGTCGCCCACCTAAAACTTGTGTGGCATCTGATGTTGATCATGTCGTTGCTTGTAATTAGCATTGGACTTCTCCAAGATTTCATAAACCTACTAGTGGATGTGTTAAATGTTCTCAATGAATTTGTTTGCCTTGTAGGCTTCAGACTAGACATAAGCTTAATCTACTTAAGTAGCTGCAAATGGTATGAGTGTGGGACATAGCGGTTGGAATCCCAAGCCCACCTGAAAGGGGTTATGGCTAGTTGAGTTGTCAAGAGCCTAGTTATAACTGTGTTGGACATAGGGGAGGCTTTCATCCCATGTGCATGGATGCTTTGAGTTGTACATGCACAGAATGTGTACCATCATCTTGTTGATGACCTATGTTTGGCCATCAGTTTGGAGGTGGAAAGTTGTGGACTTAGTGAGCTTGGTATCCATCATCAACTAGAGACTTGACCAAAATGTACTAAGGAACCTGCTATCCTGATCTAAGATAATGGATTGTGGGATCCCAAAGTGTACCCACACTCATTGAAAGAAGAGTTTAGCAGTGGATTATGTTGTGATATTCTTCTTGCAGGCCGCCATAATGTCCGTTGAAGATAAGTTGTCGACGAACAAAAAAACACAGTCATTTCCATGCTTGGTAGAAGGAAGGCCCAACATGTAATCCATGGATATGGATTCCCAAGTTCGACTAGGGGTAGGCAGCAGAGTATATAGGCCTTGCTTCTTGATGGTCGGTTTGGAAATGGCACAGGAAGTGCAGGATCTAATGTACTTCCCAACATCATGTCGAAGGTTCAACCAATAGAAATACTTTTGTAGTATTGCTACTATTTAGTGCGCTTCCAATGTCCAATGACCCAACTTTAGTGCGCTTCCAAATTCATCTTAGCACGCTTACTTGAAGGAACACATAGGTGTCCCAAGTGGCATACCAATGCATCCTCGAGGTGATAATTTGGAACTTGCTTACCCTCCAGGAGCGAATGGTATGTGTTTTCGAATTCCAGATCACTTTGGTAGAGATGCGGCCAACCCGTAGTCTCATGCCCACAAGAGTCTAGCACAATGGTTAGCGCCACAATCAGTGGTCAGTTGAGGCAATATGCAACGTTATTGGTTTTTCACTTCTTGTACCTTGTAATATCCCAAAATGGAATAATGCATTGATACACAAACATAATATTTGTAACACAGAAAATGTACGTATAAGTTTAGGATCAACACAGATATAGACAGAATAGCTGAGCCATTTTATTCATAGGATAAGATTCGGTTACAACAATGTACAAAATATGAGGTAATCTAGCCAAAGAGATGGCCTAGAATGACCTTGGAAACATGCCAAAGTAGGCACTGCGTAACTGGAGAGCTGCTGGAAGAAAATATTGTGTTGTCCCTTTAGCAGATAATGAATATATGACTATGGGCTGAAAAGGGAAATGCGGATCTACGGAAATCTAGAGCTCTAATGATGCCAAGACTCTAGATCTGGGCTCTATGATGGTAACCCAAGATAACCTAGAAAGGAATTCTCAGATCTGTCAATCTAAGAAAATCACCCTCTTGGGGTTTCACTATACAACTAATGGGTATGCAGATCTAAACCTGGATCTGAAAAATAGATGCCTTCAATATGTCATAAGATCAGATCTAAGCCTAACGGGTTGATCCCTTCACTAGATCCTCAAGCTAGAAGCTCAAGATCTAGCTCCTCAATCCTCTAAAGATTACAGCAACTGAATATGCAGCTGCTATAGAAAATGCGTTGTACAAGAGGGAGAGGCACTATGCCTGCTGAAATATGCTGCAATAAGCTCCAGGAATATGGAAATAGTGATGGCAAGGTGAGGGGATGATCCCTCACTGGATTACTAGCTGAAATGCTAGCAACTTCCCTTCTCCCTTGGATCTACAAGAATGGACTACGCAATTTCTGATGGAAATGTTGTTGCTAATGCCTAATAGATGGCCTAATGCCTGATATAGATCTGAAGCACTGGAAGGATTATCTTGAAGCTCAAGGTGATAGAATGAATCCTTCATTGGTTCCTCAACTGAAATATTGAAGGACAACCTCCTCCTCTCAAACTAATCTTCAGAAATGTGCAATTTCTGAATATGGATGTTCTACAGAAAGTAGGAACAATATGGCACCAATGCCTAATGATGAATGTAGTGCAAACACTATTCCTTAGAGGTCACTCAAGGAAAGAGGTGGGATTCCCACTGGGGAACACCCCGTGCTAAACAACACTGCAACTTAGCTAAACAACATAAGATTGCATGGAGATTTCACCAGACAAATCCAGATCTAAACAGATCATACATCAATAATAATCTAAAAACATCCCTTCTATGTTTCCTTCCTCTTCATTATATAGTTTTTGAACCTTCTCATGCCTTGGCCCACCTCATAATTGTGTTGTACATGTGGACATAGGTCTCCATGTTAACTACGTTGTCTCTTCATGATCTCCATCATGTGTGAATGTACTTATCACCCTCTCCATCACATGTGCATTAATGCACCAGTTCCTCCATCATCTCATCATAAATGCTCTATGATATTACATTTGATTCCTTAAAAGATATTAGTTGACTATTTCAACCTCCATGATCTTTCTCATTAATGAGACATGATCTCCACTCCTTTCACACTAAGTAGCTGCTCCACTATTCCATTATGTAGATCTAGATTTGAAATATCCACATACACACATCAAAAGTGGATTTTATTTATCTTTGGGGTTTTTGGGTACCTCCACCCTCTTATTTACTTAATTAATTATGGAAATTAAGAACTCTAATATTCCAATTATCTTGTGGAAAAATTGGGAACGTTACATACCTAATGTTCAAATGGAACTATTGTAGGTATGTGGACCATTTTTTATGGAAATAATTCTGCAACTTCCCTTGTATTTGTATGAACTGTAGGGGTTGGTGATCTATGTGGATGATCATTTCCTTCCCCAAAATGTGATGCTTCCATTGTCGACAGGCCTGCGCAATGGAATACATTTCTTTGTCTCGGGTGGGATAATTTCGGACTGTTTCTAAAAGTGCCTCATTGTGATATGCCACTAGATGCCCCTGCTAAGTAAGTACTGCCCTAATAGCATAGTCATAGGAATCTATCTTGATCTAAAATGGTTTCTGCAAGTTTGGTAATGTGAGTACTGGTGCAGAGCAGAGGTGATGCTTCAACTCTAAGAATGCCTTCCGTTAAGATACAAACCAATTTTTTTTTGCTTTCGCTCCTCCCTTGGTGACTTGACTCAAAGGCCAAGTGATATGAGAGAACCCCAACATGATCCTATGGTAGAAATTGGCAAGAGCCAAAAATTTGTGGAGCTCTGTTAGAGTGGTTGGGGCTAGCCAATTCAGAATGAATTGGATCTTGGTTGGGTCCACATGCACTCGTCGTTCATCAATAATGTATCCCGGATATTTAACTTGGGTCATGCCAAAAGTGAATCTCTCCAAATTGTCACACAACTTGTGTTGCCATAATGTTTGGAGGACATGTCGAATGTGGGGGAGGTGCTCTTCTCAACTCTGGCTGAAGATTAGGATGTCATCCAAATACACCACCACGAATGAGTTGGTGAATGATCGCAAAATGTTTTCCATCAGCCTGATGAAGGTTGCAGGAGAATTCGTCAACCCCAAAAGGCATGAACAACCATTCAAAAAGGCCCCCCTTTGCTTTGAAATTAGTCTTCCACACATCGAAGGGTTTGATTGGTACCTGGTGATACCCGAACTTCAAGTCGATCTTGCTAAAATATTTGACCTCCTTGAGTTTGTCCAAAAGGTCATCAATCCGCGGGATCAGATACCTATTCTGGACAGTGATATTGTTCAGCATCCGATAGTCAATACAAAGTCCCCAAGTCTCATCCTTCTTCTGTACCAACACGATCGGGCTCCCAGGGGGCGATGAACTCGGTCGAATGTGACCTTACTGTAGAAACTCTTGAATTTGCCTCTTGATTTCATCATTCTCCATAATAAAGTGTTAATAGATCAGTCCATTGGGTAGCAGTGTGCCTGGGGTCATATCGATGGATTACTTGACCTGAAAATGTAGAGGTACCCTTGCAAGTGAGGTGAAGATGTCCCCATACTCCTCCACGACCTTGTCCATCTATTTTTGTCATGTGTAGGAGCCATTTTTGGAGGTCGTTGCTACAGTCTTCTTCTTTCCTTGAGGGTGGATCATCAAGAAAACAAATTTCTTGGTTTTTGAAATGAGCTTACTTCATTGTTTTGCATTGATCAAAGAGATGGCGATAGGCGGTGCTACCTTCAGCTTGTAAAACTTATTTCCCAAAGTAACAATAATAATGCGAGGCATAGACTCATACATAACATGTATCTTCCACAAGTATGGTTGGCCTAATAATACATCACAAACATCAATAGGATCAATATCACAGAATACCTCATCCGTGAAGGGCTTGATGTCGTAGGGAAGGTGACATTGTTGGCTAACGCGGAGATCCCGTCCTTGGTGAAGTCATTCGATGGTGTACGATTGTGGGTGTGGTGTGGTTGGCAGGCCCAGCCACTTCACAACCTCTGTTAAAATGAATTTATGTTGGCTCCCAATGTCGACAATGAACTGCATTGGGGAACACTTCACCCACATTTCAGAATGGAAGAGGTGCTCCCCCTCCTCTGGATCTTCGAGCTCTTCCTTCTGGATCTTGGTGGTGGAAACAATGGTTTTGGGCTCTGCATCGATAATATACTTCCCTTTGTCATTCCACTTTTCGGGTTCCAACTCAAAGTTGGAACATGAATCTGATTCAGAATCCTTCAGCTCAGCCACCAGTGACTGCTTAGCCCGACACTCACTTGTGTTGTGAGTGGCGCTCTTATGGAACTCACACCACTTCCCATGTCCTTCTTTGGCTTTGCAGTTTTTTTATTCTTTTGCAGCTTTGTAGGGTTGTCCTGGGCCACCCTGCCTTGGCTTTGTCCTGGGCCACCCTGCCTTGGCTTTGGGGGCATATTTCCCTTACTTATGATTCATAGATCCAATGTATCGCTTATTTTGTTTGAATTTTTGCTCAATCTTGGTAGCATACCGGTATGTTACACCAAGAAAGGAGATGTAGAGGAACTCCATTTCCTCCTGAATGTATATGTGTAGATAATTTTGGTACTTCAACACCAAATATTTCTCCAAATCTTTGATACCCAACTTTGTGCACATGGTATGGAACAGATTCGTCAGCTCATGCATGTCTTGATCCCTTTAATGCCGCAGCGTAGTCCATTGTATATACTTATCCTCATATCTCCCCATGGGATAATATTGTTCCTTGATGGCATATCGGAAATAATTCCAAGTGGGTGCGCCTAGGAATGGGGAGGTTTACCTTTCATCCTTTTTTTCACAGTAGGTTTTCCACTAGTCCTTGACATGGGGGCCGAATTTGAGGAGTGAAAAAGTAATATTTTCTCGATTGGAAAAGTCATGAACCGAGAAATATAGTTCTAATAGATTCAACCATCTATCTACGACATCTGCATCTATTTTTCCCTCAAATATGGGAATATCAAAGTTTACTTGTACCTTAAAATGAGTGGCACCTCCAGAGTGGTTGTTGGATGAAGGTGCGCTGCCAGTGGGTAGTCGTTGAAGGATCTGGGCAAAGTTATCCATCATTATGTTCATTTGTTTCTCGAGGGCCTACTAGAGAAATATTTTGATAGGATCTCCTATTCCCTCATCTTTCTTTTCTTCTACCATGGGAGGCCATCGAGTTTCATGAGGTTGATCTTGCAAAGGTTCAACCAGATCAATCCCTAACTCATTATACCCCGACCTCATTGGGCACATGCAAAGAAAGATCGAGAAAGAGTAGACCACTGATACCATTGATCCGGACTTATGCAGGAACACAATAAAATAAAGAAATAAACATCAACCCATAGATACAGCAGGAATAACACTGAATCATTTCATTAATATCAAATACTGAAAAATGCTTACAGACAAAATGGAAAATAAACTAGCTCGGGCAATGGTAGCTTATCTATAAGAAGAGATGTGGTGTCTACATCCCTCTTAAATATGTTAAAATGATGCTCGAAGTTATATTTATTATTGAGAAACAATGGAAAACCCTAAACATCCAAAAGCCTAACCCTAGGAGATGAAGCGCCAAAACTACGGGCCCCGTTTGGGTAAATTGGTACATGAACTTCAAGGGGACGTAACTTTTGCATACGATCTATGTTTGACGTGCACAATACCTCATTAGAAATATATATCTGAGGAATAAAACTTTCTAGTGACCAACATCAATCAAAGATCCATGTTGGCCTCGATTTTCCCAAAAAATGTCGTTCAGGGCCTCAAAACGGCTCTGGAAGTTCAAGACCCAAAAAAATGCCAAAAATACTAAATTGTGCTACAAATAAGGAAACTGAAAAATTGAAAGAAACAATGGTGGGGGTCCAAATGGAATGGGTGGGTGGCCACCAATATCTACCTACATCAATCATCTTTGAAGATCCATTGATCTTGATGCACCTATTCTATTGACTCATAGTATAGTTTTCTATTTTGGCAATTTTTTTACATTTTTTTTTGTTTTGAACTTCCAGAGCCATTTTGAGGCCCTAAACACCATGTTTTGGCATAATAAGCACTCTGAAAAGATAGAATTTGACTGTAGTAAAAAAATTTACTTCTTTTTTAAACCTTTCTAATGGGCTACCAAGCGCCCAAATGGACATCATATGCCAAAGTTACAACCCCTCAAATTTGACATTCCAACTTACCCTATTGGGGTATAATGGCCCTCATTATTGCAACAATAATGTTGCAAATTCCAAGGGTATCAACTTTAATTTTCAAACCAGGGTCCGTAAAAACTTAAGAGGGGGTAGAACTATATGTGCAATAGACAATATCTCTTCCCTTTGCTAAATTTTGTGCAGGTGGAAGCACAGAGGTGAAATATAGTTGTATAGAGACCAGTTTTCTTTATGCTACAAGAAAAACTGAAATTGCAGGAAATGGAGGATAAAAAGAAAACCTGGGCTAAGTGCAATAAAGAAAGTAAAACTACTATATATAGAAGTGGAATGAAAGGACGCATATTATATTTTGCTAGGAAAGTAAACACACTTTTGAAATAAAAGCTTGGAAACAGTAAACCCTAATTCTGCACGAAAGAAAAAATTTCTCCAGAAATTCAAATAAACACATATGGATGGTATCTCTACTTCTAAATTCCACTCTTAGGGATCCAACAGAATTGTAATACATCAAAGAGGGTAAATCATGAATTGGGTTAAAATATGAGTGATTTTCAGAGGTGAATTGCAAACTGCTATAGGAGTACTTGTTTTGCTATAGGAGACTGTAATATTCCCAATTAGCCCAAGATAATGGGAATATACAATTTTGTTTCATTTTTTTGTTTCATGAATAAAATTGAAAAGGAGGATCAATAAAACTCCTAAACAGCAAAATAAATCAATTCCACATGTGAAAAAAGATAAATTTGGGCTATTTACATAAGCACACTTAGGTGTGAAAGAGGCTGGATCATTTGACCAAGTCAACCAGGAACAAATCAACAACGTTGTCTAGATATAGTGAACTTGTAATATCCCAAAACCGGGATTTTCTACAACAATAAGAATACCTTAAGGTATTCCAAAGTTTTATAACAGCAAGTGATCATATAATATAATGTATTTAAACACATATCTTTCATAAATCAATCACAAAAACAAACTATTCCTTTTTACAATGTCACCAAGCAGGGAAAAGCGGCAGTTTTGGCCCCAAAATGTTATTTTCTGAATATCTGGGTTATAACAATGAAAAATAACGGTTTTCTACCTTATAATAGACAATTTGGGACATTAATTCAAGAGAGTTTCAGAAACAAATGCATTTAGCATAGTTAAACAGGTCTCCCATGCTCAAAACAGCTAGAAATTGTCAAAACCCCAAGATTGCAGAATGCCGGAGTTGCTGCATAAGAGACTGCACAGTCTAAAGAGAGATTAACTTAGAAAATGGAGAAATACATCTGATATTATTATTATAATACTAAATGAAGCATAAAATCATAGATCTAATCTCTTTTACACAGATCCAAGAAGACCCGGCAAGGATTTCTTGACAGAAAAGATATACAAGAGAAAGCTGTTGCAAATCTGTGGCTGAATAACACTGTGTTTATGAAGCTCTGCAATAGATGGCTGAAAAAGAAAATAAATGGCTGAATATGCTACTCCTATCTTTCCCAAAGAAAGGTTGATCCTCCTCTTGGGAAACTAGCTCCTCCAATTGGGGTTTTCACCCCTTCCACTGCACACCTCAAGAAATAACGCAGTTTTCTGAATGGGACTGCATTTTTGCTAAATTTAGGTGCTTGGCCCAACACTGGGTAGTGGAAATTCAGATCAGAAACCTCCTCTTAGATTTTTCAAGCAATATCTCCAAGAAAGAGTAGGGAATCCCCACCCAGGCAAACCCTTACACTAATCAGTGCAACAACTTAGCTAAACAGATAAGTATGCAGGAAGTCTAAGCAAACCTCATGAAAATATAATCTCCAATATTTCCACATGCTGGCCATCTCCTTCATTATATAATTGATGAGATTCCTCACCAAGGGTCCCACCCACTATGAGGTTGCTTCCATGCAAAGGCTCCTCCACAAAAATTGCGCTGTCCAACAAGATGGTTCAATGCATCTAGACAGTTTTGTTGACTTGGTCAAACTTGACCTTGTCCACATATTTTAGACCTTGTTCACACATGTGGATGCTTGAACTAGTTATTACATGATCCCCTTTCACATTAGGAGGGATTTTTATTCATACTTGAGCAAATTAGGAGCCTCCTTGCTCAATTATTCATGCATCTAGATTTCAAAAGAAAAATTAATATTCTTGTTAGCCGAAGCTAAATTAGGAATATTACAGTCTCCCCCTCCCAAATTTTTCTTGTCCTCAAGCAACTGCAAGGGTGCTAAGAAATCTCGCCTCCTCCTCTTGTGGCCCTCTTATCCCATAGTCTCCTCCATTGCTTCTGAATTTCTGTAAAAATTCCATCTCCCAATGGATCCTCCCAAGTGTGCAAGTTGGCCTTTGGTGACTAAACCCAATGGCTCTCATCATGAAAGAATGGAAGGTTGTTATGGAAACCTTCTTGCTGATCCATGGCCTTCTCAAGATAGAAGTGTTGACAATCATGGGGAATCTCATCATCAATGGAGGTCTTCCTCCTCCATGCTATCATCCAAATAAAATGAATCACCCTCCATCTTGGTAATTCATAGAAAATCTCCTCCCAATTTCTCATGAGAGGCATGGCCCAAGTGCTCCAACAAAACATATGGTCCACATCATACCGAAACAAGTAATATGCAATGGTGGCCATATAGTTTCTCATGCTCCCCTTGGAACATGTAGTGCAAAAAAAGTAGGGACTTTCTTCCCCCAAAGAAACATCCAACAAGTGTGCCTCTCTTCTAACCATGCCTCCAAAAAAGATAAGAACATCTTCAGCATGTGGGAGCATAAGTAAGATCATGCTAGTTGCCATATACAATAAGGGAGAAGGACAATGGTCCCTCATGTGCAACCATCACATTTTTCCTCCTAACTGCCATAATATATGATATGACAAGCGTTCTCCCCAACACTTGCTTGCTGCCCCATCCTTCTTGCATGCTTGGAGAAGGTGTATGATGGTTGGTATTAAGGAACAACACCATGAAGAGTACATCATCTCTCCAAGATCTCCCAAAGAATGGCCAACATCACCATTGTTCATGGCCCAAAGTGGCTCTTGAATCCCATCAACAAAAGTGCCCCCTCTTGGATCCAAGACCTGCACATGAGTGTTAAGAGAATACAAGTATATAATAGATACATCATGGGATTCAACTATACAATGTTTGTCATACACTTGTTTAAAATCAGCAAGGTAGCTCATGGATGAGCTCCCTCTCACACTCAATAAATAAGGAGGTGATAATGATAAATCTTCCAAAGAGCTATGTTCCTCCTCAACTAGCAAATGGTCCATGCACTTACTCATATGAGAGTGCATCTCCTCTCTAAAATTTTCCCACATGAATCCATCTAAGATAGTATGACATGTTTTAATGAAACTAGTGGGATTTGAAAGCAAGACCTCATAGGTTGTGTTAAGTAGTTTTTCCTTGAGCTTGGAATATTTAGTCAAGTATATCTGATGATGAACATAAATATTCCATTAACTACTCTATACCTTCCATCCATTGCTTGCCCATCAAGGACCTTACATGTGAATAGGTCCTTAGAATATTCCATCAAAAGTTGGGACTCCCAATAAGGGTCTAGGCTTACCAACATTGACAACATTGTAGAAATCTGAAATGATGCATTTGTCATATGATGGCTCTCCACCTTGACATGCTTGATGTCAAAGTAACATGTTGGAGTATCCCCAACCTTCTTTTGCTGCCCCTATTACAGCTGATCTTGCTCAAGACAAGATTGGAGTTTAGGAAAGTCACCCTTCCCTTGGAAGGTTTTCTTTCTCAAAAACTTCCACCTCTTTGCTCCTGCATGCAAAAATGAAATTACTTTTTTGTTATGTTCAGAAATATTCATTATATATTGGATTATCCTTTGCTTTCCCAAATCTATGGAATAGCCTCTTGATACTATGCTCATATCAGCACAAATTTCTGAATCTATTCCCTCCAATGCAAATAGATGAATGGAAGAAAGCAAGGTCAACTTCAGAAATTTGCCTAGCCTTCCATCAATGGTTTTCAGCGCTGTAGTGGATCCTTCCAAGGTTCCCTCTTTAAAAAAATATGTTGCTGCTACATATAGTTGAGAGAAAACTTTAGTTTTCCTTCAATCAGGAGGTCTTCTTGCTGAAATGCCTTCTTGCAAAGAGGCATCAAGGAATAGAGTATGATGTGAATGTAGGTGGACAAATTTTCCCCTACCTTTTTTGCATATATCCTCTTGCCCTTCTTGCTCTTCCAAAATTTGATATAGAGAAGAGTACATGCTCTTCATCTCATGATGCCATTCCTCCTCTCTTCCTCCTCCTATCTTCAAGATCTCCTCATTTGGAAAATAAATTACATGCTTCTCATGTGTTTTTCCAAGAGCTCTATGTGTGAGATCTTTTGGAACTCTTTCCAAGAGTGCAAGAGTTTCTTTCCTTGGAGAAAGTGCTCCATCCTTTTCTTCATGTGGTGTTTGACGTGCCCTTATTATGACTGCGTTATCTTGTCCTGCTTCTCCTTCCTCTTCTTCACTAGTTGAAGTTGCCTTACCCTCAACAAGAGGCCTTAGATCTTGGTCCTCTTTTGAAGAAAGAATCTTCATGTCTTCCTTTTGAGAAGGAAGCCCTTCCTCTAAGGAGATCTTGCCCTTGGAAAAGTATCAAACAAGCTCACCTCCTCTTCATTGCTTTTCGGAAATGGAGTTGGATATATAGACCCTCCCAACTCATGCAAAAGTTTTGTTTGTTGTGGTTTGATAGTTGCAATGGAAGATGTTTCACATGAGATATCATCAAACCTCTCTACTAATATTTCAATAAACTTTGCATAAGTAGATGTATTTTCATTCTTTAAGGAAAATTATTCAAACAACCACCAAGCATAGGCCTTACCCTCAAAATGTAGCGCTGCTACTTTGATGGCTTCAATTTCCAGAACTTGATGTTGCTTCACAAAGGTGTTTAGCTCCTTCACCCAAGCCATAGTTGGACATAGAGGTGATCCATCAAAAATGGATAGAAAGAATCTACCCTCACTTTGCTTCTTTCTCCTTGTGCTCTTTTCCTCCTTCATTTGGAAAAACCCTTGGAAATCAAGTGACCTTTGAACTCCTCAGATTGAGCTTCATATTCCCGCAAATAATCACCAAGAGTATTTTCCTTTGGCATATCTCCTTTCTTCCTCTCCATGAAGAAGTTGCTGATAGAACGTGGTAGATATGATGATATTTCTGAGTGCTCATATCCAAAAGAGGAGGATTTATGATCTTCCTCCTGTATAGATCTGTGTGAGGGATCTTCATGTGTTTCCCTCCTCATTTCTTTGATGCCCTTGCTTTTGCCCTGCAGACTTGAAAAGATAGGTTTTAAGAACCTATTTTCTCTAGAAAATAAGGGTTTGCTCTGATATCTTCTGAAAATATCCTTCTCCCCATGAGAATACTCCATAATTCTTGAGCTCACAGGCTGAGCCAAGATTGTTGCTCTGATACCACTGTAATATCCAAAAACCGGGATTTTCTACAACAATAAGAATACCTTAAGGTATTCCAAAGTTGTATAACAGAAAGTGATCATATAATATAATGTATTTAAACACATCTCTTTCATAAATCAATCACAACAACAAACTATGCCTTTTTACAATGTCACCAAGCGGGGAAAAGCAGCAGTTTTGGCCCCAAAACGTTATTTTCTGAATATCTGGGTTATAAAAATGAAAAATAATGGTTATTTCCCTTATAATAGAAAATTTAGGACATGCATGCAAGATATTTTCAGAAACAAATGCATTTAGCATAGTTAAATAGGTCTCCCATGCTCAAAACGACTAGAAATTGTCAAAACCCCAAGACTGCAGAATGTCAGAGTTGCTGCATAAGAGAATGCGTAGTCTAAAGAGAGATAAAATCAGAAAATGAAGAAATAAATCTAATATTATTATTATAATACTCAGTGAAGCATAAAATCAGAGATCTAATCTCTTTTACACATATCCAAGAAGACTCGGCAAGGATTTCTTGACAGAAAAGATATACAAGAGAAAGCTGCTGCAAATTTGTGGCTGAATAAAACTTTATAGTTGAAGCTTTGAAATATATGGCTGAAAAAGAAAAGAAATGGCCGAATATGCTGCTCCTAGCTTTCCCAAAGAAAGGTTGATCCTCCTCTTGGGAAACTAGCTCCTCCAATTGGGGTTTTCACCCCTTCCACTGCAATTTTCTGAATGGGATTGGATTTTTGCTGAAGTTAGGTGCTTGGCCCAACACCAGGTAGTGGAAAATTTAGATCAGAAACCTCCTCTTAGATTTCTCAAGCAAGATCTCCAAGAAAGAGTAGGGAATCCCCACCCGGGCAAACCCTTGCACTAAGCAGTGCAGCAACTTAGCTAAATAGCTAAGTATGCAGGAAGTCTAAGAAGAACTCATGAAAATATAATCTCCAATATTTCCATATGCTGGCCATATCCTTAATTATATAATTAATGAGCTTCCTCACCAAGGGTCCCACCCACTATGAGGTTGCTTCCATGTAAAGGCTCCTCCACAAAAACTGCGCTTTCCAACAAGATGGTTCAATGCATCTAGACATTTTTGTTGACTTGGTCAAACTTGACCTTGTCCACATATTTTAGACCTTGTTCACACATGTGGATGCTTGAAATAGTTATTACATGATCCCCTTTCACATTAGGGGGGATTTTTATTCATACTTGAGAAAATTAGGAGCTTCCTTTCTCAATTATTCATGCATCTAGATTTCAAAAGAAAAATTAATATTCCTATTAGCTGAAGCTAAATTAGGAATATTACAGAACCTCCTAGATGCACTTCGCAGTTTTAATTGGAGGCTACACATGTGAAAGGAGCTAAATCATTGAGATGGTTTAGGGTTTTTCAAGACTTTCATCTTATAAAAGGAAGAGGAGGACAACAGAAGAAGGTTGTTGATGTGATTAAATTTTCTAAATATATTTTCTGTTTAGACATATATCATTCTCTTTCTCTTTAGCTGAGAATAGTGTTGTTTAGCACTGGGTGTTCCTGATTGGGAATCCCACCTCTTCCATTGAGTAGCTCTTGGAGGAGTCTTGCTGATCTTGTCCACTATCAGGCATTTGGCCAAGCGTCATCTTCCAAATACAATGCAAATCATGTTGAGGGTTTGCTTTTCCTTGTAAGTTGTAGCAAGTGGAGGCTAGATCTACTCAGATTTGAGCCAATCTAGTGCCTCTTTTCAGTGGAAAAGTCTTCTATTCCCCTGGTAAGAGAGTATTAGACCTTTGGAGCTGCATTTTTAGATCTTGGCATCAGGCCAAACCAATACTGAAGCCTATAGCACAGTTTTCCTTCCAAGACTGCGTTATTTGCAAGTATACAGTTGCCGGGTGTTTTGACATACTTTTGGAGGAGAGATCTCTAGTGTTGGGGTTCTGCCCTTCACTATGGTGATCCATAAATTACAGATCTAATCCATGTTATGTTCAGATTTGATCTTCTTATTATTGTATTTACTTCATAAATTTCTGAATATTACTGCAGATCTACAACTTAGATCTCAAATCTACTCTTTGTATTTCATGTTTACTCAAAATCCCAAGGGGAATTTGTAGAGGAGTTATTCTAGTGTACAGATCTAATATAGATCTAATATTTTGTACACAGATCTGGTCTAGATCTGAAGTGTAATATACAGCTACTGCAGCTCTTTAAAATAATGTTGTCAAGTCTTTTTTCAATCTAATACATTGTTGCAACACCTCTTTTTGAGGATTTTCTTCATAAAAGTCTTCCATTTATCTTGTACATTATATGGGACAAATTATAGATCTGATTTGTTGATGTATAAGTGATTATTGAACCTCCATATTGGCCTCCTTCTCTTACTCTGCTGAATTGCGTTATTTTCTGAGCAGTATTTTTTTGTATTGTTGTAGTCCCATTCTCGGGCATTTTCAGCCATACTAGGTGTGGGATATTTTTTTACCTCACCTAGAAGGATTTGTTTCTGATCTCCTCTTGGATTTAGATGTTATATTGTCAGATCTAAGGAATCCAAGGGCTGATTTTGATTGTTGTAGCATACATTTCTAAAAAAATGCATTTTTCAAACATGTATTGCTGACAATCCCAATTTTGGGATATTACAGTGGTATCAGAGCAATCATCTTGGCACAACCTGTGCTTTTCTTTCTTAAGAAGCCAATATATCTTCAGAAGAAGAAGAGCCTCTTACTGACAGAGAGAAGAGGTATCTAAAGAGAAGACAAAAGAAATTTGATTACACCAATGATGATCAAGACAAGGGTAAAGCCCCTGAATCTAGAAGTGATGTAGAAGGAAAGGACTTTGCAAAGCTCCTTTTGAAAGCTATGCAAGATCTTGCTAAAGAGATCAAAGAGATGAGAATGGAAAAATTCAAGGAATCTCCTAAGATATTTCATCTTGGAGAAATCTCTGGCATGTCTCATCACTGGAATGATCAACCAGTGAACCAGCCATAAGCTCCACAACGCTCTACCATGCCTACTTTTTTGGATATGGAAAATGAAGGGCCTCAAGAGAAAGCATCCCTTGAACACTAATTTGAATAATATGAGTCTCATAATCATAAATTCAAGGATCACTTGATTTCTCAAGAGTTTTTTCACCTCAAGGACAAAATAATACCAAGGCATCAGCATAGAGATGGTGGATTCACTCATAATCATGATCGACATCACTCTATGGGAATATTATTTTTACCCAAGTTTGATGGGTCATCCACTTGTTCTACCAAATCATGGGTAGAAAAACTGGACATCTACTTTCATTTGAACAAGGTCCCTGAGATGGAAGCTATCAATATTGTAGCGCTACACTTTGAAGGTGAAGCACACAACTGGTGGTTCCATGGCTTGTCTACATTGGGTCATGCCAATGTGACTGCTTATTCTGAGTTTACTAGAAGACTAGTGGAGAGGTTTGACAGAAAGGATCCAGAAGCACCTTTCATGAGCCTTGAAAAGTTGAAGCAATCAGGTAATGGAGAGTCTTACATTTCTAAGTTTTTTAGATTATCTATTATGGTTCCTGACTTGTCTACAACAAGAAGGGTGTACATGTTCATCGATGGCTTAGATGAACCTCTGAATGAGTTGGTTAAGTATACCAAGCCCACTACCTTGCATGATGCCATTGAGAGGGCTAGAGACCTTCAAGATTCCTTGAAAAAAGAAAAAGAAAACTTCCAAAACAAGCCCTATTTTCCTTCTAAAGGAAAGGAAGAGAAAGTTGCTCCTTCAAAGGAGAGCTCATACAAGAAGCCTCTTGATGACGAAGTCCGGAGAGATCTAAGGAGAAAGAAGCTATGCTTCACTTGCCAAGAACTATGGGTACCTAGACATAGATGTTCTGTTGGTAAAGCACATTATATAGAGGTCTTCTCATATCTTGAAGAAGATGAATATGATAAACCAAGAAGGGGTCACAACACTGACAATGTTGAGGGAGATCCAACACCATCAGAAGATGGAAAGGGATCCTTTGTTCCAATTGGAGGAACTCTTGCACCCTTGAGAGGAGTACCTAAGTACTTGACCTTAAGAGTTCAAGGTTCAATCATGAATCAGAGGGTTTATGAATTGATTGACAGTGGGGCTACCCATAATTTCATTGATTCCCATCTTGTGCAAAGGAGGGCAATACCCACTGATACATTTGAGGGATTCTCTGTTTTGGTCCCTGGAGATAGAACAATGCAATGCATGCATTATTTCCCATCACTTTTAGTCACCATGGGATCCTACACTTTGGTGGATCACTTCTTTGTAGTTGACATACCAGACACCAATGTTATCTTGGGTGTTCAATGGCTGATTACATTGGGAAAAGTCACCACTGATTGGGAGGATTTGCAAATGGAATGGGTGGACAAGAAGACTGGTGAACCTCAAATGATCAAAGGCATTCATACTTAACCCTCACATAACACTTCCACACAGAAAACAAAGATGGATTTGCATTGTGGAAGCAAGGACCTCACAATCCCATTTATTATGTTCATGAGATTTCTGCATGAGACACTCTTATCTAGTGGCAAACCATCTGGGAGGCCACCTGATTCGGTTTTGGTGAGAGATATCTCACTACATGATGCTCCAAGATCAGATCCAGGAGGGATGGGAGCATTAGAAGACACAACTACAACATTGGGAGGCTTGGGCAAGCACAAGGAGGAGGGAGATTTTATTCTCTCATCATCGTCACCCACCTTCATTTCTGATTCTGAGTTGTTGAAGGAGAAGAAGGGAAGGTATGTCCTTCCAACATGTACCTTTGGCATAGTATATTTCAAAGAAGAGATTAGCAGCATGACATACACTCCTGTTGATGCATCATCAGCGCTGTCATTGTTGGGGAGCGTAGATCTATACTGGAAATCCCAGCTGTTGGTGGATTATTCCAAAGATCTTCACACTTGTATGATGCTTGATGACCAGCTGCATGAAGAGGGCTATCTAGTCCATGAGGGAGTCATATATCATCATGATAGGGTCTTCTTGCCTAGAGCCTCCAAGCTCAAGGAGAGGATGCTACAAAGGGCCTACAAAGAGTTTTGTTTGAGCCCTACCTATTCTATGGAGATCTACAACACTATCATGGGATGATTTGAATGGGAAGGCTTTGGAGGAGAGCTACATCAGAATTTTCAATAATGCATGAGCTATGTGGAGTTGGGGCAGCCAAGGGACTCTATACAAGAGTCATTTCAGCTATCTCTTCCTTCTTTTGAAAGAGGAGAAAGATACATGCACAACTCCATGCGTATGAGAGACATTGTTGGTGAAGAATATGATCATGTAAAGCAAGTTTAATTTTCTGATTTTACATATTATTTCACCATGTTTATGTAGGCCATGACTCCAAGGAGGGGTGATGTATCATGTAAATCTTATGGCAAACATTGGGCCACTAAAATTTCTGAATTTTTCCACTCCCTTCTTGTGCAAAGGGAGATTCTCTTTCATGATGGGTGCTTCCCAAAGGCACCAAACATATCTCACACTTTCAACCATGGTGAGATGACATGTGCAACAAGTAAGTGGTGGGGAATGTAGGTTTTATTACTATGATTATCTGCAAGAAATCTGCAGCGAAAAATAAAGAATTCTGTGAAACATAAAACATAAAGCAGATAAACACAGAGATATTCCCCTGGATCCCAAATCGGGACAACCAGCTTGATTTTTCATTATATTCCTTTTAGTGTTACAACACATATATATACATGCCGAAGCATACATAAACCCCAATCAATTAACCCTGGATTAGATCATAACCATAGTTCCCTTGACCGGATCTACAAAATACCAGGGGCTGAAAACCATCGTACCCCAAAACCATGTGCAAACCCATGCACAAAACCATGGGCAGATCCGCCCACCGGAAAATAAGGACCAAAATTTTTTTTTGGGGCACTGCCCTGGACCTCGACAGGGGGGGCTACTACCCCCCCTGTGACCTCCCCGCGCATGATTAGTCATGGAAAGAATATAACACAAACCCAACATTCTCCCACTTGTTGTTTTCTTTCCGTAGGGGGCCACAGGAGAGTTGAGTCATTAGCCTAGCTTTGCAACACCCATTGTTTCTCTACACCAAGAGAACTTCTGAGTGCTCATAGACTTTTTCAATGCATCTGAAACTTTCTTCAAAGTGTCCACCTTTACTAGCAACACCCTTTTAGCTTCAACCATATCTCTCACAAAGTGATATTGAACATCAATGTGCTTTGTCTTTTAATGATAAGCAAGATTTTTAGCCAAGAAAATTGCACTTTGGCTATCACAATCTATCCTTATAGCTTGCTGCACCAACCCCATACTTGAACACAATATCTGCAACCAAACTGCTTCCTTGCTTGCATGAGTGGCTGCTATGTATTCAGCCTCTGTAGTTGAAAGAGCCACTACATACTGTCTTTTACTCATCCAACTGACTGCACCTCCAAATAGGTTAAACACATACCCACTTGTAGATCTTCTTTGGTCCAGATCTCCAGCCCAGTCTACATCAACAAAACCACAAATTTCCAACACTCTTTCCAATCCTGGTCTTCCCTGGTAGCACAAGCCATAATCACTAGTGCCACCTAAATATTTGAAAAGCCGCTTCACTATTGTCCAATGCTCCTTCCCTGGGTTTGACATAAACCTGCTCAATACTCCCACTGCATGTGCAATGTCTGGTCTAGTATAGACCATTGCGTACACTAGGCTACCCACTATACTTGCATATGGAACACGAGACATATCCTCCTCTTCTTCTTGTGTCTTGGGACACTGTTCAGCAGACAGCTTTGTACCTACAGGAATCAGAACATTCATCGGTTTACTATCCTGCATATTGAACCTCTGCAATATAGTCTCGACATACTTCCTCTGGTTTAACCAGAGCTTCCTCTTTGCCCGATCTCTCTTAATTTCCATGCCCAAAATATAGTTTGCAACACTAAGATCCTTCATGTCGAATTTGGAGAACAGTTGGGTCTTAAAATCTTAGATAATTTCTTTGTCATTTCCAATCAACAACATATCATCTACATACAAGACCAAATAAATAACACGATCACCAGTTAATTTAAAATAAACACAGTGATCCTCCTTGCTTCTAGTGAAGCCAAGTCCCCGTATGTAGTTATCAAATTTCTGATACCACATCCTTGGTGACTATTTTAACCCATACAGAGACTTCTTTAACCTGCATACTAGTTCTTTCTTCCCCTTCACCATAAAGCCTTTAGGCTGTTTCATGTAGATCTCCTCTTCTAGATCCCCGTGAAGAAATTTTGTCTTCACATCCATCTTTTCTACCTCGAAATCAAATGTAGCAACAACAGATAAAAGTAATCTAATAGAAGTAACTTTGGCAACGGGAGAAAAAATATCACCAAAATCAATTCCCGGCACCTGGGAATAACCTTTTGCTACCAACTGCGCTTTGTATTTCTCCACCTTGCCTTCTACATTCATCTTCTTCTTAAACACCCATTTTCTCTCGATGGGCTTCCTTCCAGCCGGCAACTCCACCAAATCCCATGCCTCATTTTTATGCAAGGATGCCATTTCATCAACCATGACATCCTTCCAGAGTTTTCCACCCTCTAAATCTACTGCTTCCCTGATAGTTCTGGGATCTTCATCAGTTATAGTTAAAGCAAAATTTAAACAGAAAGCAGATGGACTATACCTTTCTGGTTCTCTTCTTTCCCGAGCTGATCTTCTCATAGCTGGAGTTTGTGGCTCTTCCTCTTCTGAGTCTTCTTATGTTGTAGAGTCTGATTCATCCTCCTTTAGCTAAAACTCTATCTTCTCAGGTTCCTTTGGTAGGACTTCATGTTTAACAAAATCTTTCACCTCTCTAAACACCACATCTCGGTTGTACACAACCTTCCTTGTTTCTGGGTTCCAAAGCTTGTAACCCTTTAAACCATCCTTATACCCAATAAAGATGCACCTTTCAGATTTATTATCCAACTTGGTCCTTTTCTCCTTTGGAACATGTACATATGCATCACATCCAAATACCCTCAAATGTGAAAGAGAGGGTTTCTTACTAGTCCATACCTCATGTGGAGTCTTATCCTCCAACGCTGATGAAGGTGATCTATTAACCAAGTAACATGCAGTCTCCATTGCTTCTGCCCAGAATTCTTGTCCTAACCCGGTACCATTGAGCATGCTTCTTGCCTTTTCCATCAACATTCTGTTCATTCTTTCTGCAACTCTGTTTTGCTGAGGTGTGTATGGATTAGTCTTCTGTCGTGCTATACCACACTTCTTACAGAACTCTTCAAATTCCTTCTTGCAGAACTCCCCACCATTATCTGTCCTCAGCACCTTTATCTTCTTCTATGTCTGGTTTTCCACCAGAGCCTTAAATTCTTTAAATTTGTCAAAGACTTCAGATTTCTTCCTCAAGAAATATATCCATGTATTCCTTGAGAAGTCATCTATGAATGAAACATAGTACACAGACTTACCCAGTGATGGAACCGACATAGGTCCAAACACATCACTGTGCACAAGCTCGAATATCTTATTCGCCCTTTTAGCACTATAAGGAAAACTCACCCGATTCTTCTTCCCATATACACAATGTTCACAAAAATCGAAATCCATAGAGCTATTAGACATACCTTCTACCATACAGTTTCCATGTAGTATTCGAAGGCCCTTCTCTCCAATATGTCCAAGCCTTTGATTCCATATCATGGTATTTTCTCCAGAGACTGTTAGGATTTCCGCTCCACTTTCGAGAACCACAGAACTATTGCACCCAACAATAACAGTGCTTCCCTGAAGCTTGTATAGAGTTCCAATCCGAACTCCCCGCATTAATACCAGTGCTCCCCGAACCATCTTACAGGTATCTTTCTCGAACAATGTTTTTACACCTGCATCATCCATATTGCTTACAGAAATCAGATTTCTGGCCAATGCAGGAATGTGCATAACATTAGTAAGTGTTCTAATCCTTCCACCTTGCATCTTCAGCTTGACTTTTCCACGTTCGAAGATTCTGGCCTTCCTATCATCACCTAAGAAGACATCACCACCATCATATTTCTCATACTCACAAAACCACTCCCTATGGGGAGTGAAGTGAAAGGATGCACCCGAGTCAATCAACCATGACTCATGATCTACATGCGTATTTGAAGAAGAAGCCAAATACACATCCCCACCTTCATCCGAGGTGGTTATTGCCTCTACAGAAGGAGCATCATCGGATCCCTTTCCTTTCTCGGGAGCTTTAGATCTGCAGTCCTTTTTGTAGTGCCCTTCCTTTCCACATTTCTAGCACACCTTTACAAACTTTCCAGGAGATTTATATCTCCCTCTAGATTGAACACCTAATCCTCTATGGGTAGGTGTGGAAGGCGAAGAGTCATAAAGGAGTCCAAGTGACCTTGGAAGATGAATCCAAGAGTCACACCATTGTATTATAAATGTAAATCTATGGTGAATAATAAGAGCAACTCATGCTTATCTTTCCCTTTGTGTGTGTTTACTTTCTCCTACACCATGTGTGTGTTTAACATGGTATCAGAGCTCCAAGTTTAGAGGTCCCATTAAGATTTTGAATAGCACTGGCTTGTGAATGTGCATGCTTGAAATCTCTCTTGACATATAACGCTTCATATTGCCAGACATTTCTGCCATATCATAGCCGTGGAATTTCTTCTTTGGAGCTGGGTGAGTCCTTAGCAAATTATGGGCTGAGTTTCTTGCTCATAACTAGGCCAAGTTCCCTCAAATAAAACTGGTATGATTTCTTGCAAGTTTTCTCCTTCATTCTTGCTAAGCATGACCATTACTGGAATTGTGGGACAATGTTTTGAACCAATAGAAATCCTGGGTGTTAGAGATGGCGGAGTTTGCTGGTAATGACGAAACTTAGAAACTGATTCGAGTTGGGTAACAGTGCATTCCTCTTTTTTGGTTACATGCTGGAGCTGTTAGCACATTTCCCTTCTTAACTAGGTCATTTTGTTGAGGAAAGAAGTCGCTGATATGACTGATTAAGAAGACTGATATACATGGTTGATTTCCTTGAGGAGAGCTGCGAAAAAAAATTTCACTTTGTGGAGCATATTTATCAGTAGAATACATTCAAATTGTTTGACAAAAGACACCAGTGAAGGTTAACTGGAAGGGAATCTTACAAAATGGTTGCCACTTTGTAATAGAACATGCTAGAAATAGAGTATATGAAATAGACACGCATACGTCGAAAGTCTCGTGCGACCGAAATATCATACCAAGAAACTGGCCGTAGGAATTATACGAGAAGGTTAGCAACCTCATCTGTGCGTTTATTTCAATTTGGTGAGCTGTAGTTAAGATATTTCCACACAACTAATTCTAACAGTTCAAATTTCTATTCAAGAAAGGGGTATATATTACTACATTCTTAGTTCATCTTACTTAGTTGTGACAGTATTAAACAAGATAATGATAGATCAATAGATTCTATATTTTCTTGCTGCAATTGAGTTCAAGCCCTTAGGCATCCATGTCAAGTTATGTTCCTGTGCTATTTTTAAGCAGGCATGGACATGTTATCGCTGATTGAGTTTTAGACAAAACAACTTACAAGTTTTGTAGGACAAATTCTTAAAGATGAACGCAATTCCAAATATCAAGCCATAGTGCCCTCTCTCTTAGCATTTTCATGACATAGGATGTGATATTGTTCTTGAAGTGTTCATGTTGAAAAGGAATATGGCTAAATTTTACAGAAACAATAATTTTCTGCCTATGATATGGAGCAGATAATGGCATTTCTGTTCTTTTGGTAAGGTTCAAGGCTTCAGATTTCAGAAAATGAAGTTGAATCAAACTTACAAAATGAATATGAATTAGCCTTGTGCTTCATTTCCAGGGGCTATTTATCATTATACATGATAGCATTCTAGATAGCGAAGCAGCCGAAATATATTTTGAAGTGTAGCACTTGACATATTTTGTTGAGGCCATCACAGCATGTAGCAAATATCTTCTTCTATGCCGAGAGGTTAAACATAGCTTTGTTGAATTGATGAACGACTGAATTGGTTATATATAAATATTGTGAACACATATGTCATCGGTTCAGCTAGTACTCACATATAAAAGCCTCCACCAATAACCAATTTGCATTGTCTAGTTTGATGGATCCTTGCAAATTTTGGCAAAGAAGAATTATAGTATTGAAGGAATAGTTAAACTGCTTCTTGGTATGCTTCAAGAATTTTTGGACTCCTTGCAAAAATTTCTTGAAAAGGAAACACTCCTCATTTGTTGATCTTGAACCTTTAATTTTTTGCTAACACAATGGCCAAATTTGATGAAGTATTAGAGTTAGTGAATACTTTGATACTCTCCATTGGTGATGAGATGGTAAACATCAGCAAGGACAATCTTTCTAACATTCAAAATTGCCCGCAACATGCACACGAGAAGATTGAGTTTCTGCAGCTTGAATCTCAGCTCCAGCAAGAAGAATTAAAATAAAAGAGTCAGCATTCTGAACCTGTTTCTGTTCAGAAAATTGAGAAGGACTCCCATCAGCAGCAAGAATGTAAAGTTGAGGTTGGTCCACATTCAGTACCCATTTCAGGAGCAGATGTGCAGAAAGATGCAGAAATGCAGAATGAACTTCCCAAGCCCATCATCAGACCTTGGGAAGAGCTTATCCATAACAAGCACCAAACAGGTCTTGGATATGATAAGGATGCGTCCTTTCATATTCCGGACTACTCCAAGCCCATCAAATTTCAGAGTGCCGGATTTCTTTATGACAGTTCACCTGCAGCTGTTCCAGATCCTGCTCTGCCTCCGTAACAACAACAACAGATTGTAAAATGCCAACACTGTGATTGATTTGGCCATATGAAAGATCACTGTTTCGATCTTCACCCATGCAAGCACTATGGCCGGCACACCCATTCTTCACACAAATGCTTCAGAAACAAGCCTCCTACAATAACAAAGATTCATCTTGGATGGATCACTTCTTGGCAATGGGCATCAACAACCAAGACGATGTTTAAGTCACATATCAGAACTTGTTCTAGAATATCGAGCAAACTTGCAGTTGAGTTTTCGCCATCATCTCACCTTGTACCTGACAGGGGGGAAAATGGTGGTCATCTACAAGCTTCGACGCCACATGATTCAAACGAGCCTGAGCCACAATCTCTCATTCCATATTCAGAGTTGTAGCCAGAGACACAATAGTTCAAGTGAGCTTGAGCCACAACATGTCGTTCCAGATTCAGAGTTGTAGCCAGAGACACGGATGCCCATGAGCATTCCTTTGGTTGATGGACAGCCTTAAACCATCCATGTGAGGTTCATATTCTTCCTCTTCAAAGAATTCAGAGCACTTCCTCTAGCAGAAGACTTCAGCTTCTTGCCAGCCTTGCTTGAGTTCCATGAATTGCATCAATCATTCCAGTGTTGGTGGTCATCCTTAAACCATCATAGGTTGTAGACTTCCCTTCTTTTAGGTTGAAGGTCTCCCTCTTCAAATATGAGGGACACTTCCTCTAGCAGAAGCCCTCAGCTTCTTACTAGTTTTGGAAGAGTTCCAGGAACTGCAATAAGCGTTGCATTCCAGTGTTGGTGGTCATCCTTAAACCACCTCTTTATGCCAACATTTCAGAGAGTTGATTCAGCCTAAGTGTTGCCATGCATACTTTGCAAATTTGTATTACAACTCTCTTCTTGGACTCACACATACCCCTTCGGATTAAGGGGGGAATGTTGAACACCTAATCCTCTATGGGTAGATGTGGAAGGCGAAGAGTTACAAAGGAGTCCAAGTGACCTTGGAAGATGAATCCAAGAATCACACCATTGTATTATAAATGTACATCTATGGTGAATAATAAGTGTAAATCATGCTTATCTTTCCCTTTATGTGTGTTTACTTTCTCCTACACCATGTGTGTGTTAACACTCCCACTCAAAACCTTATTCTTGTTTCTGTTCTGGGACCTTCCTCATACAAATAAGGCATCTCCATTATTACCCTCCATATTTCTCCGTCTCATTTCCTCTGACAGTAAGGCTGAGACAATGTCATCAAAATTCAAGGTAGTTGTATTGCTACCTATTTCAATAACCAGACTGTCCCACGAGTCTGGTAGAGAACACAACAAACTGATGCACTTATCTTCATCTGAGATTTTAATATCAACAGATGACAGCTGACTTACCACAGTTTTGAAGGCATTCAAATGCTCTGTCACCGAGTCTCCATCCTTCATCCTCAGGTTATACAGCGTTTTCCGCAGGAACAATTTATTCACTAGAGACTTAGATTGGTACAAAGTCCCTAGCTTATCCCACAAGGTCTTTGCCATAGCTTCCCCAGATACATTCAATAATACTGAATCTGAGACACACAATCGTATTGTGCTCTTTGCCTTCCGATCCAGCTTCTTCCAGTCTTCATCTGACATTTACATTGGTTTAGTACCCGGATCTATCGCGATCCACTGATCTTTATCCACCAGCAGATCCTCCATCTTGAGCTTCCACAACTCAAAACTTTGACCATTAAATTTCTCGATCTCTATCTTTCCGCTACTTGCCATCTTCTTTCACTGCAAGAATCGATCCCGCAAATCTCCCACTGAACAGGGTCTAACTCAGGCTCGAGAAAAAACCCCTCAGTAGCAAAGGCATCCCCTTGAAGCTGAAACCGCTCTGATACCAAATGTAGGTTTTAACCCTGTACAGAAATTCTGCAAACAAATCTTAAAAATAGAAAATAAACAGTAGCAAGAGCATAAAACATAAAACATATAAACTCAGAGATTTTCCCCTGGATCCCAAATTGGGATGACCAACTTGATTTTTCATTATATTCCTTTTAGTTTTACAACACATATATATACATGCCGAAGCATACATAAACCCCAATACATTAACTCTAGATTAGAACATAACCATAGTTCCCTTGACCAAATATACAAAATACCAGAGGCCGAAAACCATTGTACCCCAAAACCATGTGCAAACCCATGCACAAAACCATGGGCGGATCTGCCCACCAGAAAATAAGGACCCTTTTTTTTTTTTCTTTTTTTTTTTTTTTTTTGGGACGCTGTCCCAAACCCCAACAGGGGGAGCTACTGCCCCCCCTGTGACCCCCCCGACATTGTGCCCAACGTAATATACAGGGGGGGCTATCACCCCCCTGCGCATGATTAGTCGTGGAAAGAATATAACACAAACCCAAAAGGGAAACCACTTACCATACCTTGATCTGATGCAGGCAAGAGATGCACTACGCTGGTATCATATGTGGGACTATAAGCCACCTCCTCATGCTCCAATTGTTGTTTGTTTATATGTAATTTTGCTTCAATACCTTGATGACATAGTTGTACTTTTTATGGGATTGTATGGAGGGAGGATGGGAAGCTTGTATGTACCACATGGGATGGAAACTCTCTATGTACCTTATGCTACATGTTTTAGAGAGAGTATTGTTTCAGCCATGTTTGTTTCAGTTGAGTTCTTGACTCCTTGTGGGATGGATTCTGTACATCTCATAATGACTTTGGAGGAACAATTCATGGAGGGTTGGATTGGTGAACACTTAGCTTGTGAAGAAAGCTTGATCCTTGATGGTGTCACCAATGGAGGAGGATAAGTATTGCAACACTCACCGTATCAGTTGCTTGAGGACAAACAACATTTTGGAGGGGAGGATTGTAATATTCCCAATTAGCCCAAGCTAATGGGAATATACAGTTTTGTTTCATTTTTCTGTTTCATGAATAAAATTGAAAAGGAGGATCAATAAAACTCCTAAACAACAAAATAAATCAATGCCACATGTGAACAAAGCTAAATCTGGGCTATTTACATAAGCACACTTAGGTGTGAAAGAGGCTAGATCATTTGACCAAATCAACAGCACTGTCTAGATACAGTGAACCTCTTAGATGCACTTTGCAGTTTTAATTGGAGGCTACACATGTGAAAGGAGCTAAATCATTGAGATGGTTTAGGGTTTTGCAAGAATTTCATCTTATAAAAGGAAGAGGAGAACAACAGAAGAAGGTTGTTGATGTGATTACATTTTCTGAAAATATTTTCTATTTATACATATATCATTCTCTTGCTGTTTAGCTGAGATGGTCCTGAAACACTGTTACCGATGAAATAGGTAACCGCACTGTTACCTACTTTTTTTTGGTAGCATAAAAAGTACCCGATTTTGAAAAGTGGTGATGCAAAATCACCCCCATTTTTTTTGTGCACATTTTTGACACTCTAATATTTTTATTTATGAAGTATGAATATTTTTTTTTAAATGTTAGTGATTTTCATGCTAATTTTGAAACGTATTGATGCGGCATCAACTTTTTTTTTTTAGAGCAGTGATTTTCATGCTAATTTTGAAACGTATTGATGCAGAATCAACCTTTTTTTTTTTTAGAGTGGTGATTTTCATGTTGGTAGTAAAACACAAAACTTAGATAAAAATATATATATATAAAAAACAATAAAAAAACCAATAAAAATGTAAAAAAAACAAAATTAACTCGTAAAAATAAAAAATTTAAACAAAAATACATAAATAAAAAACAAAAATATTCGAAAATTATATCAAAAGAAATGACAAAATTTGAAAAAAAACACATAATTTAAAGAAAAAAAACAAATATTAACCAAAAAAAAAAAAAAAAAACATCAAAAACATTTTTTTCTAAGTTATTAAAAAAAACCATATAATTAAAAAAAAAAATTAAATAGAAAAATTAAAAATAATTAAAATTACAAAATTAAAATTTAGATAAAAAAAAATACAAAAAAGAAAAAATTAAATTTAAAAATTTAAATTAAAAAAATAATAATAACAACAAAAAAAATACAAATTTTAAAATTAACAAAAAAAAAAAAAAAAAACAAAAACAAAACAAAACAAACTATCATTAAAAAATAAAAAAATGAAAAAAACAACGTGCAAATAATTAAAAAACAAATATCCATAAATTTACTGTTTTGTTTTTAAATGAAACAGTTTATAAATTTAAAAAATGAAAAACTAAATAAACTAAAAGATTAAAAAAAAAAAACTAAATTACATTAAAATTTAATAAATTTAATAAATAAATTTTAAATTTTAAAAAATAATTAATCTAAAATATTAAATTTAAAAACACACACACACACACAAAAACAAAAACAAAACAAATTAAAACAAATTAAATTTAAAATAAAAAATCTGAATTAAAAAAAAAAGATTTCTAATTTTTTGAAAAAGAAAATTAAAAAAAAAAAAAATAGAAAAAAAATAAATAAAAATAAAGAACAAAAAAGAAAAAAATCAAATTAATAAAAAAACAAATATAAAAAAAATAAAAATAAAAATAAATAAATAAATTTTGATCGTGGTGGCGCCATCAATCGGCCTCCCACCGCGGGAGGCCGATTCCCGGAATTGGCCTCCGCCGCCACCTGGGCAGGAGGCCGATTGGCGGCGCCACCATGATCATTTTTTTTATAAATTTATTTATTTATTTATTTTTAATATATATATATATATATAGATAATTTTTTTTTTTTTAATTCAATTTTTTTTTTTTTAAATTTAATTTTTATATTTGAAATTTAATTTGTTTTAATTTTAATTTTATTTATTTATTTTTCTAAATTTTGCTAATAATTTTTATTAAATTTTGTATTTTTTTTATTTAATTGATTTTTTTTTTTTTTTTAAATTAAATTTTATGTTTAGTTTTTTCATTTAAGTTTTTAAAATTTAATAAATTTTGTATTTTTTTTTATATTTATCTGAATTTAATATATATTTTTTAAATTTTTTATTTTTTTATTATTTTTTTTTTAATTACATAAAATTTTTATATTTTTTTTTATTTCAATTAAATTGTGTATTTAAAATTAGATTTTTTTTTAATTAAACTTAATATTTTCAAATTAATTTGTTTTTTATTTTATTTTTTATTTAATTTATTTTTTTCAATTTTTCATTTTAATCGATTTTAAAAGTTTTTTAACTTTTTATTTTAACAATGTTTTTTTTTTCTTTATATTTAAAATTTATTTTTTATTTCAAAATTTATTTGTTTATTCATTTATTTATTAAAATTTAATATTTTTTTTAAATTTAATTTGTTATTTTAATATTAACATTTTTTTTAAATTTAATAAAATCTAATATATATATATAATTTAAGTTCATCTATATATATATATATATATATATATATATAATTTAAATTTAATTTATTTTTTAAAATTTATTTGTTTTTTTAATATATATTTTTTTAAATTTAATTTCTATATTTTATTTTTTATAATTTCTTTCCTTTTTTTAACTTGTTTTTTTTTTTAATTTAATATTTTTATTTTGTTTGTATTTTTTTTTCTATATATTTTGAAATTTTAATCTTTAAATTTTATTTTTTTCCTTAAATTTTAGGTTTTTTTTAATGTTTAAATTTTTATTTTTATTTTGTTTTTATTTTTATTTTTTTATTCCTATATATTTTTAAATTTTAAGTTTTAAAATGTTTTTATTTTTTAAATTTATTTTTTTCTGAAATTTTAGGTTTTTTTAATGTTTGAATTTTAAAAATTAAAAAATGTTATTTCTATTTTTAAAAATGTCAAAAATATGACACAATTTTTTTTTTTTTTGTTATTCCAGCATGAACTGGTTATGTTTTGAGGGTGTTTTTTCAATCCTTTTTTCAAGAAACAATTTTGTTTTTAGCATAATTTTATAAAATGTTGAAATTTGACCTTCAAAAAAAACCAAGTGCGTTCTGGAATACAGTTTTTTTGTTTTTGGGGTGGTTTTTCATGTTTTTTGAGTCTTTTTGGGCTAGAGTTCCCGTTTTGAGGTCAGGTTACCTATTTCATCGGTAACAGTGTTCTGATCAGGAATCCCACCTCTTCCATTGGGTAGCTCTTAGAGGAGTCTTGTTGATCTTGTCCACTATCAGGCATTTGGCCAAGCTTCATCTTCCAACTACAATGCAAATCCTGTTGAGGGTTTGGTTTTCCTTGTAAGCTGCAGCAAGTGGAGGCTAGATCTACTAAGATCTGAGCCAATATAGTGCCTCTTTTCAGTGGAAAATTCTTCTATTCCCCTGGTAAGAGAGTATTAGACCTTTGGAGCTACATTTTCATATCTTGGCATCAGGCCAAACCAGTACTAGAGCCTACAACGCAGTTTTCCTTCCAGCACTGCGTTATTTGCAAGTATAGAGTTGTCGGGTGTTTTGACATACTTTTGGAAGAGATATCTCTAGTGTTGGGGTTCTGCCCTTCACTATGGTGAACCATGGATTACAGCTCTAATCCATGTTCAGTTCAGATCTGATCTTCTTATTATTGTATTTACTTCAGAAATTTCTGAATATTACTGCAGATTTGCAACTTAGATCTCAGATCTGCTCTTTGTATTTCATGTTTTGCTCAAAACCCCAAGGGGAATTTGTAGAGGAGCTCTTCTAGTGTACAGATCTAATATAGATCTAATATTTTGTACAGAGATCTACTCTAGATCTGAAGTGTAATAGACAACTACTGCAGCTCTTTAAAATAACACTGTCAAGTCCTTTTGCAGTCTAATACATTGTTGCAACACCTCTTTTTGAGGATTTTCTTCATAAAAGTCTTCCATTTTCTCTTGTACATTGTATGGGCCACATTATAGATCTGATTTTCTGACGTATAAGTGATTATTGAACCTCCATATTGGCCTCCTGCTCTTACTTTGTTGAACTGCATTATTTTCTGAGTAGTATTGTTTTGTATTGCTGCAGGCCCATTCTCGGGCATTTTCAGCCATACTAGGTGTGGGAGATTTGTTTACCTCACCTAGAAGGATTTTTTTTTCTGATATCCTCTTGGATTTAGATGTTATATTGTCAGATCTAAGGAATCCAAGGGCTGATTTTGATTGTTGTAGCATACATTTCTGAAAAAATGCGTTTTTCAGACATGTATTGCTGACAGTCCCAATTTTGGGATATTACAGTGACCAAGAAAATATGTTAAAGGTAAGGTTGTAAAGCAATAGAAGCTAATGAAAATCTAAAAAATGATAAGGCACACATTTCCAAGTTATCACATCAGTTGTGGCAAGGTTCATTCAACAAGATACAAAGTTATAGGGTTTCCTGTAGCTGCAAAATAGGGGACTGCGTAGAAAAAGGTAAACAGTGAATGATTGACAACAAATAAATAGAAGAAAATAAAGTGAAATAAATGCATAAACAAGAATGCAAATTGAATAATGTAACCACTACCAATATTATCATCTAATTCTTAGATACTTTGTAAGGAAATATTGTTCATGGATCTTCTAAATAATTATGCATAAAATAAATGTTTAGAAATAAATTGTAAAGATAAATAAATGCATAAAAAATAATGGTACAAGAGGGATCTTGACCACCTGTGGTGGGACCTAACCCAAGGAAGCTCAAAACCCTTAAGAAAAACCATACTAAGAACTGAAATCAAATCTTGATTCTATTAACTGAAGAATTGTTTGTGCATGGAAAAAATTGCCAAATTTGAACTCTAAACTTATCCTAATGCTCTACGTTTTTATTCTCTTGCTCCTTCCTTGGTCACCATGAAACAATAGGAAAGAGTATTTATTATCCTGAACCAATCGAGTAGCAAGGAGCAAGCCCCACGAATATATTGGGCTAATCGAAATCAGTGCAGACTTTCACCTTAATATCTTGCATAATAGTCATGTTAGGCACATAAAGCATGAAAAATATCCTTGACCCTCCTAAGAATTCTTTAAGTTAGGAGAATGTTATTAAGTGGAAAAGGGAAGGTTTATTGTATAATCCTTTCTGTGACTAGGAGTGGTTAGATGGGTCTTATGTTTTGCCTAATTGGGAGGACCATCATACCCCTTGTTGGTTCCTTCGTTTTTGGAGAAGTTTGATAAAAGTTTTGTTAAGAAAAGTCGTCGAAATAAGAAATACGAGTCACCAAATCAAATGGTAAAACAGGTCATAAAGTAGGATAAAAAATGAAGAAAGTGATAAATGAAGAAAACAATTAGTTACCTCGAAACTTTCTAAGGCCGCGGAAGAAGGATCTTGATTTTTATTTTTGAAAGAATCAAGTGGAAATCAACCAAAATGGTTGGATTTCAACAAAGGGGTCAAGTTGGACCAAATCAAATAAGCGTGGATCTAAGAAGAAGGGAAATATATATAAATCTGCATGGTTTGAGCTGAAGATATATATATATATATATATATATATATATAAAGAGAGATAGAGAGAGAGAGAGAAACAGAGAGAGAGAGAGAGAGGTTGAAATGTTGTCGAAATTAGATTTGAAGTTCCTTTTGTAATGTGATGTATTCTAATTTTGTTTATGTCTAGACTTGAGAGAACTATGAGGAGATTCTGAGCAGTTTCTGTAAGATCCACATTTTAATGGTTCAATACTTGTGATGATATAAAGGAGAAGGTTTTGAGGTAGTTCTTATATGTTATGCGATTGAATGTTGTTATATTGTTTGCCTCTTTAAAAAAAAAAATCATGATTCATTAATCTTTTTGTTATGTATTCATATGTTGTACCCAAGGATGTTTGAGGATCTATGTATAATTAAGTAATTGATTAATAGTGTATGTAATGATATGAATCCTACAACCGTCTAAATTCCCCACAAATAACACTTAAAAGTCTCGACATGCCTCGGGTAAGAATTTTTTCCCTTGTGGAGGAATGAAAATGTCAGCATTTCTCTAGACTATGAAGAAATTTTTTGTTGGAAACCAATGGTAGAGCCTAGGGTCTTCATGATAAAACTTTCTTCCAACAAATTTTTTTGTTGTTGGGACCCTAAAAATCAAGTGGGGATCTAGATCATGGTGTCGAGGATTCTCAAGAGTAACATTCGGGAATGTTGGGATGAGAAACATGACTCGTTTGTCCTACATCAAGCTCAATTGAGATAGAAGAACTTAGATTGGGTTAAGGAGAAAACCCTATTTGAAGAACCTACATGTGATTAGTACAATATTTTCTGGTGTAAATTCCATAATGAACTATATCATTGGTTGATTATATTGCAGATCAAAGTAGTAATTAGAAGTCCTGGCCGAATATTTAGAAATTTTACCTCAACTGATTTGGTTGCATTGCACCAACTAGATATTGAATTAACCAGATTTGTTGACTTTTGGGTGCAAGTAACTTTGGAAGGTTACATTATTGAAATTTTTATGGAGAACCATCATTCCTTCTCCAAATTCAAAGTAGTGTTTATGTACGGGTGTTACACAACATTTTGTCAATGTCCCTGCAATCCCTAACTCGCACATTGGAGGGTCATTTCTGTGACCAATAAGCATTGTCATGCTTTGCAAATCCCATCCTTGCATCCCTTTTGATGAAAGCAACATTATTCTTGTTGACATTTCCCTAAGCAAAGCTGTGAAAATCCCTATTTTTGACTTGGCGCGAGTAGCTCGTTACACCCTCGCGCAGACCAGGAAATTTAACACTGAGCCCATGCCAATTAGCACTCTGTGCCAGTTAGACACCCGCGCCAAGCTATTTATGGAATGTTTTTTAAAAATAGAGGCGGAGGTTCCATTCCAACCACCTCGGGGATGAGTCATTAGGAGTGGTTGAACTGAATCAACCACGGACTCCTTCCTTTAGTTAGTAGTTTCCACCTCCCTTGGAACTCTCCTAAAGGATAGGACTCCTTCCCACCTTTGTAGGGATCCTAACCTCCTCCCTTTCCACTATATAAGAAACTATCTTTTTTAGTATAAGCTAACTGAACACATTATAGAAAAATAGCTGAACTAGGAGAATTATACTATAGCTAAGCTGCTAGAGAAGATAGAGTAAGAAATATTGTGTTGAGAGAGCTCGAGTCGATGACTTCTAAGAGAGCTTGAGTCTGAATTCCCTGACCAACATTTGAGACGCGCTTCGTCTAAACCCCGCTGGAGGAGATTGTGACGTCATAGCATCGGTTGTACTCTTCCTTCTACTCATTAATATACATGACTACTGTTTTGGTTCCACTATTGTGTTGTGATATTTATTTGATGTGATATGTTTAGCCCTCTTTGACTGGCTAATAGTTGTGAGTGAAACTATTCTGTCATATGTTTTTCTTGTTCTTTGTCCTATGTGTAGGTATATGAGCGTGACAACAAATGGACCGTGATTTGACAAGGCAAAAGCGAGAGGCTACTACTCTTTCTGTAACATCGACAACATTGGATTCAAGGTAGGTCAATCTACCATGTCTTTTGTTCATTCATTAACTAGGAAGGAACACTTTAGCATGTCCTTTTGTTACTAGACCCACCCTAGGGCTAGAGGGATCGTCTCTATCTATAGAGAGGATTTACCTTCATAACAACGGGTTGCAGGGAAGTTTGTTAAAAGAAATTCCCTTGTGGATCAAGGTTCTTATGGTCGAAGAGAGATTATTATCGTTCCAAGAAACCAATATGGCAGCGTAAAACCCTAAGTACTAGGGGTAGGGTTTATGGGAGAGATTTTTCTCAATTTCAAAAGATGAGAGGAATTTTTGATAAATGCATAGGAGTTTTAGAAGGCATGGTATTTTATGGCACTTACAAGGACATGGAGAGCTTATGAGTGTAGAGAAAATAATTTGTGAGAGATTAGGAGAAGGCGAAGAGAGTTACAACAAATTGGTGAAGCGTTGAGTAGTCTAAGGTTACGGATAAGAGGAATGGGAATCCTGAAGTTGAATAATAATGAATTAGGAGAAGGATCTTATTATAGATAAATAAGAGGAGATAGAGGAGATGTGATATGAGAATAGCATAGAGAAAGTGGTGCCCACCAGGACACAAAAGGAATCTGGACACTCGAAACGCTAAGACAGTTGGTTGTGATGATTGATCAAAGTAATATTGTAGATGAAGAGATGAATTTCATGATGAGGTGGTTATTCCTTAAGGATGATTCATTCACTGCAAGCAGTATTCCACAAACCAGTAATGAAACTAGTTTATCCCTAAGTTCCCCTTAGTACTTTATCAAATCCTGTCAATTTTATTTCAAAATTATTTAAAACATTGAAATTTCAGAAGGTTCATAAAGTGTACATAGTTGGTAGTAGCTCCAGTAGTTCTCATATAATTTTTTAGTCACAATATACATCCTTTATTCAACCTAGCTCACAAGGATTTTTTTTTAGTTTTTCCCGGTCAAACAAAAAGGTTTGGGAATGTACTGGGATCATTCACTCGATATCCTGAGTTCTTGGGCCAAGGAGACAAATATGTAGAACAATATTGGTACTTTTTTGAAGACATCTGAACAGCTAGAAAAACTCTAAATTCCTTTAGGATCATTGAGTTTCAGATAACTCTACGAGAAAACGCACTTTTATGGTTCATCAAGTGGTCTGCTTTGAATCATAATCCAACCCTTAACTTAGTTAAACAAGATTTTATTAAGGAATTTAAACTTCCTCAAAAAGAGCAACAAGGTTATAGTTGAGTTATGTTATATTAAATAGGGAGAGGGAGAGACTGCATGGGAGTGCACGTAGTTGTTTTAGGTATTAATGCATAGGTAAATGGGCAGAAAACCCTATCATCTTTCCTGGTACCTAAGGTAGACGGATCAAGGGATATGAAGTTGTTCAAGCAAGAAACATTCAACCATGCCAAATTTATACAAGAAGAAAAAGTGAGTAGTTACCTACTTATCCTTTACGCGGTTATGTTGGAGCAGTCAACGTGGCAGAGAAGGAACCCTCAACTAACTCCAAGGGCGAACCTACACACGAGATGAACAACAAGTGATACAAACAACATATATAAACCTTGAAAATTCAAGATGCTAACATAAAACAACATATAAATTTTGAATGCATCAATAATAAAGAATTAATCTAAATCATGGAAGCATAAACATGTAAAAATGTGAGCATTAGACCATGAAATAGACATAACAATAGTATATTTATATTATTAATCAATGAAGGAAGATTACAACCATAAGGTGTTGCAACAAGACTTTCTCTAGCTCCAATATCCTCAATCTGTCTCTCAATAGTATCTTAGAAGCATAACAATGTATGAATTCTGATCCCTATTATGATTGCCTAGCCGCCAATATATATGAAATGGGAGGCTCTACTTTTTCCAATTTATTCACCATTTCACTTTGGGAAAAAATCCAGAAGGTTGTAGGATGTGTCCTATACTTTATTTCTCTTTCCCTACATAGTAGTCTCCGTCAAGATAGGAAACTTCTAAAGATGAGTTTGATGTGATCCCTTTCATATTTTTAGAGTCAAATTTGAGTAAATGACGGATTGACAGTGAGTTAACTCATTATTTTTCTTTGTGAGATCATGAAATTAAACTAACATGACCTTACTGAAGGAAAAATTCATGATTTTGTAGGTTAACATAGTATTTTGGTCCATAGGATCGCGTTAGCACGCATTCTGCCCATTTTTGGGGTGCACTATTATGGAAACTAGACCTGCAAATTATGGTTTCATTCCAGTCCAAGTTGGTATTCTCCTTTGAGCTGATGAGGAGGTATTTTCCAATGTAACAAATTCCCCCTGTAGTGTGAGGTCAAAGAAGAATATGATGGGGTAAATACTTTATATAATGTGACTGGAGAGATATTGTGGCAGAGCTTCAGAACCGAAGGAGACCTAAAAGCAACATATGTTAGAATATAAAAGCATTCCTTGAGTCAGGAATTCCCATGCTCAATATAAAAACCATAATGTTATCTAATGGAGGTATGACGACCGACTCCATCGATAAGCACAATGTGGATAGATGTCATAATGTGATCAATTTGATAATTTGTCTCTAAAAAACAATAGTCACGAATTGGGAGAGGAAACAAGGCTAAGTGATGTAAACCTCTACCCAAGGTCTTCATCACCACTTCTGAAATATCATATTTATACACATTTGAATAGATGAGATGAATTCGAAAATGTGAGAAATCATCTAATTACCATCTAATTATGAAAACCATTAGTAGGCGAGAGGATGGCCACCAATAAGGATGATGGTCTCCAAGATGTGTAGTACATTCTAGTTAGTGTGAATGAGAGGATTTGGTGTCAAACACTCATAGATTCGTTAAAATGGGGTAAAATGATGAAAACCCCCAGTCAAATGCACAGAAACCTGCCATGAAAGGAATGCAAGCTCGTAGGTACTGAAATGTTTCTTGATCTTCTTCCTAAAAAATATGTTGAAGTCGATAGGAAGATACTTGACAAAGGTAGGCAATAAGGAGTCCCACATCAATTGACATGAAACGGGACAAGGTAATTGATTTTGGGGATATTTTATAACAATGGGACAAACTGGCTGAGGGAAAATGTGTCATATGAGTAAATGGTTGATACATGAAGAAGAGAGTATGTTTATCCCTTGAAAAATAGAAGGCATAGTGCTAGAAATATCAAGTATCTTAGACTCAAGAACACCAAGAGGAGATACACACAAAGATGGAGGGATATTTGGGTATCATAACTAGACTCATAATATGGTAGGGTTCACAGAGAAGTTGAAAAAAAAAGGAATATGCTGAGAAAGTGCCATGTTCAAGGGACTGACAAGGCACTACTATCGAAAATTCCTTCAAAATATAGATAGTATAACTGTTCTTCCATCCAAATTTTCCCAATATGCTTAGGTTTAACGAGTCCAGAAAAGGAAAACATGGAAGTATTTTCACATTTAGAGAGTCTAAAAAGAGCTTAAGGAAGACTCTAGGGGGTGCCTTTTTCATGGTTGATTACCAGGTGTGACAAAGGATTAATAGCATACCTGGCATAGTTCATTTTCTATAGTTAGTCCATTGAGTCCAGATAAAGTGATAAACCTATGCTTAATAGAATTCCACCTCATTTTGTTATTAGTATGAGAGGAACAAAGTAAACTCGATACTCTCTGTAAAAATTTTAACCGAGTCAGACGAAGGAAACTCGTAATATCTTTTTTAGTTTAAAGAGATAGAGAAAGATAGAAAAAGAATCACTAAAATTTATTTCGTAGAAGTTTTACGATCTCAAAATAGGTAACTCGGGGATTTTTATATTTAATGAGAGAGAAAAAGTCCCTAAAAATAATGCTCAATCTAAGTCAATGTTGGTCAATTTTGCAGAAAATTACTAAAACATCATTAGAACATATAAAAGTATTTGTAATATAGTTACTAGGAGCTTTAGAAACAAAAACCAGGAAAAATGAGTTTATTCATACCTCCAAAGTTTATAAAAAGGAATTTTGGTCTTCTTTTACACCAATTTGAGTTTTTTGAGAGCATTTGAAAATGAAAGAGAAGTACATCTTATGAAGGTGATTGTGAGCAATCCAGGAAACCATTCGACTTCTCGTTAGTTCTAGGTAAGAGTAGTGATCTGTCTCTTTCATTTAGTGTCTTAATTAAAGTTTTTCACTATTTTTTTTTAATATTTGGAGCTTTCTGTTGGAACAAGGTCCCATAGCTACGTTTTTTATATATTTTTGTAGTAAGTAGTCTAGCGCAGGGGCTTTGGGGCAGGTCAAAGCCCCCAATGTATTGTAATGGGTCAAAGGGTAGACCTAGAGTCCGCAAACCATGGTTTGCGGACCACAGGATAGTACAAGCTATGATGATATAAATAGATAGATAATCTGAGCCTAGAAATAAGTAAGATCTGCCTTAATTACCCACTTTCTCCTAGGGTGCGGAAACCTGGTTCTAGCACCCACCCATACTACTTCGGGTGAGACCTTGGCCTGCAAAAGTAGGTCATTGCCGAAAGGGCCAGTAGTATAGGGGTTTGTTGGCAAAAATTAACTCTGAACCTAGGTCAGGACCTCTCAAGCCAACAAATGGTTCCGTTGTTGGGACCGAGAGCATTTTGAGAGAGAGATCCAGTAATGCCATGAGGCCGTTGGAGACCTGAGAAATTGGAGCTCGAAGACTGGTTCGAAAAATAGATTCAGGAATTTTCTGTAAAAGAGAATCGCAACAAAAAGCTAATAGCTGAAAAGTGGAAGAAAAAATATATTTTCGCAGAAGTATATGAAATTTTCTTTGTAAATTTTTTGCACGAGCTACAGGAGTGGCTAGCAAGGCTAGTAGAATTCCAGACGTGTTGGAAAGATGATCAGGTTACGCAACGGACTTCGGAATTGATTCAACAGTTGGAGAAGGCTGACAACACAATCACTCGGACTGTAGATCATTGGGTGGATGTTGTGATAGGAGGATTTGTAACAGAATTCGTAGTCGATCAGTTTGTATCCTACTCTGAAGTGGAGCGAAGGTTCTTCAAAGGATTCTGAGGTAAGTTTTTGCAAACATTTCCATTACTGATTAAACTATTACTGTTCGAAAAATGAATTATGTGCAAGCACATCGAATGAAATACCTCTTATCAGGGTGAGAGTACAACACGAAGTGGTAAGTACTACTGATTCAACCGAGAATGGGATAGATCTGTCTACATCCCATTGAGGGAGCCATCTACGCACGCAGGAACTAGTCCCCCGGTGACACCATCGTCAAGCCAGCATAAGGGCAAGAACTCCCCTACACCTCCACCACTATCGCAATAAGATATGGCCACACACATGAAGCTGCCCACCTTCAAGGGTGTAGGAGATGAAGACATGGACCGATTTTGGTTCGTATTGGAATTAGTGTGGACTACGCAGAATGTTGCTAGTGATGTTGTAAAAAGGTTGTAGCTATCCCTCACCTTTGAAGGAAGGGCCCTGGATTGGTTCATGGGGTACGTAGGCCACATACGGATCCATCAAATCAAGAAATTAAGGATGCTTTAAAACAACAATTGTGGAAGCCTAATTCCTACGCTCAACTGGTGATTGACTTGAAAGACTTTAAACAGGGACCCATTGAGTCGGTATGGGAGGTTGATCAGCAGTTAATGAAGGTTATCAAATATGGGGAATTTAAGTATGAGGATAGATAGCAGAAGGAATGGTTCATTGCCATGCTATTACCTCACCTGCGTGGGCCTATGGGTCAGCAAGCGATTGATACACAAGAGAAAGCCTTGGATATTGCCATGAAGCTAGAAACTGCGCCAAGAGATGATGCCTAGTTTGGTTTACAGCAGAACCAGGGACAGCTGGAGGCAATGCACCTCGAAATATAGAATCTACGAAAGGAGCAAGGAAAAGAAGCTAGTCCAGATGTATGGTGCATAATATGCAGGGTGTCAGGCCACACCAAAGGTCAGTACCCTCTGCTGATAGACTACATGTAGGATGGGGGGCCCAACCCGTTGCACCCTAAGGAGGTTGCGGGACCAAGCGCCTCCACATTATGGTGTGTTGACTGCCGTGTAGCTGGAATACATGATACCAACCACTGCCCCCATCTTGGTGCCTGTGTTCCAGAGTTGAAGCAACAATGGTGCTGATTATTCTCATCTGTGAGACATGATGAACACAACTACCAGACATATGACTTAATGATAGACCAAGGAAACCTGTATAGGGTACAGGCTGACCCTTCATCACCGCTATCTCTCTCGAGAAGAAGAGGCTCCCTTGCCAGAGGCCGGGGAGGGGGGAGAGGCAGAAGCGCAAGTCAGGGAAGAGGGAAATTGATCTATTATAATTGTGGAGAAGTAGGGCACTTTGTAAGGGACTATCCGAATCCTGCACGATAATCTTGCAGATATTGCAGGTAATTGGATCACGTGATCGAAGATTGTCCGGTACTAATAGAAAAGATGCAGGAAAAACAACAGACTCCAACATAGAATGAATAAAGGGTTAAGGCAGAACCACGTTATGAAGGACCCAGTATTAATGTCATTACGCACAGCGGCATGGCTACTAGAGGAGCTGAGGAAAGAGCTGCAGCTAAATCCCTTATCCGAAAAGCCACTATCAAAAAGGAAAGCTTGGACCTATAGAAGGAGAAATAAACCTTCATAGAAGCTCACAAAGACTTTACCAAGGATGAGGCATCTACTTCCAAGGCTCCAACAAACCTGAAAGCAGACAAAGAAGTTAAACCATTCCTACAGGCATGTATGAAGTTTCTACGCAACTAGAAGGCAGTAGAAAATCTTCAAGCACTAATAGACAGCTATGCCGAAAAAATTTCCCTCCAACAGAAGTTAAAGATGTTCACAAAATTTACAAGCATAAGAAACACATTGGTTGGGAAATGAGGCTAACTGCGTAGATTAGCGATCATGAAATGGATCAGGTCATCCTAGATCTAGGATCCGATGCAAATGTCCTGCCCAAATAGATGTGGCAGAGGATGGGAGAACCTAAGTTGGAATGGTCTACTATACAGTTGTGCATGGCTAACCAACAAAAAATCATACTGTTGGGGAGACTATCAAAGATTATGGTAGATATCGCAGGGGTTAAGGTATACGCGGATTTTGAGGTAATTCAAATTGTAGAAGATGCGGACCCCTATCCTGTGCTCCTGGGAATGGATTGGGCTATAGAAATGGGAGGCATTATCAACTTGAAGAAAAGGAGCATGGTTTTTGAGAATGAGGATATGAGAGTAATAGTCCATCTAGACCCAGCAGAAGGAGAACGGTATACAGAACCCGCGCGCGAAGAAGACTACGTGGATCATATCTATAAACTAACTACTCATGACAAGGATTGGATTAATCCTATGGCTGCTGGCGTGCTTTGCTGGGAGAAAGACAATGAATGCCTCTCTGACTCTAACAGGGAGATTGAAAATTGGCAGAACCGATTGCATGACATATTTGCGTTACAATGTCTTAGGATCCCGAAGAGCTTCCAATGTATCTCCTCAGAGGTAAGAGAGATGCATTAATTTGATGGTTTTGGTAGTATTAGGGATTTTCTTAGAGAATTTGAAGCATAAGTACCAAGGGAGCGAAGAATGTGGGCACTTAACCTAGCCATGCGTGCGACCCCTACGCAGTGGTGGGAAACTCATAAGGCTACGTTTCAAGATTGGGAGGAATGTTGCAAGATGATGATCCTATGGTTTGAACCTCTGGTTCACCTACGCATGGAGATTTTCCTTGGCCAAGGGGATCCGCGCAAGCACTTGTCCACATCGATGGAGGTGTGGTGCAAAAGGACCAGGGACGGATGGGTCCACCTATTCATTCATGCCTTTAGGCCAATCCCCACTGCATGCTATTTGGATGAAGAGCTACATCAGTGCACCCGCCACTGGGAGACCATGAGGGACGATTTTGTGGGGACGTTTGGGTTGATAGGTGGAACTAAGGAATTAGACAAAGCCTTGCAAGACATAGATGCCCTAGTATTTGATGAGTCACGCCCTCGTGTGGAGTATGGGGAACCAGCTTGGGATACACAGATGCAAGATATTGCTAATTGTCACAATCTATCAATGGAGGAATGTGACGAAGACCCGCCAAATATCACTATCCCAGAATTGAAGGATGAACGAGCAGTTGTTGGACCCCCACTGCAGACCGTCGATGTGACCAAGCCTCTTAAGATAAGGGAAGTCAACATTGGAACAAAAGAACAACCCAAGCTAGCTAGAATTGGGGACTACTGGGATGACGATATCGTTGGGAAAGTCATGGAACTTCTCACAGAGTACCAGGACTTGTTTCCTAAAAAATTCTCAGAACTCAAGGGTATTACAGGGGACCTGGGGTTCATGCAAATCACTTTAAAACCAGATGCATGCCCTGTCAAGCAGTGACCTTACCGATTGAACCCCAAGTATAAGTAGAAATTCAGGGAAGAAATTGAAAAAATGCTAGCCGCAGGTATCATCGAAATAGTATAACAGTCAAATTGGGTAAGCCCTCTGGTGGTCCAAGAGAAAAATACTAAAGGATAAATAAGAAATTGCGTCGACCTGCGCAAGCTAAATGATGTCTGCATACATGATCCCTTCCCTACACCATTCTCTGATGAAATCCTTGATAGTGTGGGAGGGTAGGAAGCATACTCGTTCACTAATGGGTTTTCGGGCTACCATCATATCAGGATCGCACCTGAAGATTGCAGCAAAACTACGTTCGCCACTAAATAAAGACCCTTCCAGTACACGGTCATGTCGTTTGGGCTCAAAAATGCCCCTGCCATCTTTTCGTGGGTAGTGGTCGTTGTATTCAAGGAGTTCATTCACAAGTTATTGGAGGTATACTTTGATGATTGGACAGTATTTGGACTGGTAAAGAAGCACGTCTCGAACCTATGCATGATGTTGGACACCTGTAGAAGGCACCAGATTTCCCTAAATATTAAGAAGTGCATATTCTGTGTACCTTTCAGGATCTTGTTAGGCCACATAGTCTGTCAGCAAGGACTGATGGTTGACCCCGCCAAGGTGGCGGTTATTATCAACTTAGCAGTCCCTACAAATGAGAAACAACTGCGCTCCATCCTCGGGCACATGGGCTACTATAGGAAGTTTATTCAAGGGTACACATTGATCACGACACCCATGGAAAAGTTTCTAAGGAAGGGCGTTTTATTTTTTTGGGACGCAGAGTGTTAGAAGAGTTTTGAGCTACTCAAGGAAAATATGGTCTCTGCACCTATCCTCATATTTCCTGATTGGGCGAAGGTTTTCAATGTCCATGTGGATGCTTCAGGGATCGCCTTGGAATTTGTCCTTACGCAGCCCGAGGAGGGGGACATTGACTACCTGGTTGCGTTTGCTAGTAGAAAACTCTCTATCACGGAGCGTAACTACTCGATTATTGAATGCAAGGGGCTAGCAATGGTGTATGCCCTACAAAAATATCAGCATTATCTACTGGGAGGGCACTTCAAGATGTTCACGAATCACTCAGCTTTGAAGTACCTAGTCAATAATCCTGTGTTGGGGGGAAGATTTGCCGATGGTTATTTCTATTTCAAGAATATGACTTTGAGACAATTTTGAATCTGGGGAAATTAAATGTTGGCCCAGACCACTTGTCCCGAATCGAGAGTGGTGAAGAACCAACAAACCTAGAGGAAGGATTTCTCGATGTGTAGCTATTTGATATTAAGGTGGTTGATGAGCACTTTGCCGATATTATTCAATTCTTAACTATGGGGAGGGCACCTGCAGAATATTAGGTATAACATAAAAAAGAGCTGGTGACCCGCGCAGCTGACTTTACCATCATCGCAGGCCACTTGTATAAGCTAGGAGCTGATGAGGTACTGCACAGATACATATTGGAGCATGAAAGACAAGCCATTCTAGCAGAAGCCCATGGAGGTGTAGTAGGAGGCCACTATGCAGGAAAAGAGACAGGGCAAAATATCTTAAGAGCTGGGTTGTGGTGGCCCACACTGCATAGTGACTCTCACAACTATTTCAAAGCCTACGACACATGCCAAAGGAAAGGAATATTGTCGCGCAAGGATGAAATTCCCTTACAACCACAAACAGACTTGCAAGCATTTGATAAATGGGTAATAGAATTCATTGGGCCTATCAACCCACCAGGTAAGAAGACAGGTGCCCGCTACATCATCACTGTGACTGATTATGTAACCAGGTGGGCGAAAGCGCAAGCTGTGAAGGTTTGTATTGCAGATACGGCTGCACACTTTATTTTTGAGCATATTCTAACTAGGTTTGGTGTCCAAATATCTTGATGATCGATAGAGGTACGCATTATATTAATGACATGATACAAGATTTTACTGAGGAGTTTTGAATCCACCATGCAAAAATTACCTCATATCACTCGCAGGAAAATGTAACGGTAGAAGATTTTAACAAAATTCTGGAACAGGCGCTTACCAAGGTATGTAATATTGATCGAAGTGATTGGGACGTGTGCATCCCATCAGTACTTTGGGCCTATCGGACCACGTGCAAGAAATTGACTGGGAAAACACCGTTTCGGATGGTTTATGGAAAGGAGGTCATTATTCCCATGGAGTATATCGTTCCTAGCCTACACTTCGCGGCCTTTACGAACATGGCGAAGCCTGATATCATGAAGGAATGCTTAGTGTAGCTAGTCACCTTGGAAGAAGATCGATTCGTTGCTAACTTTCATCAGCAAGTTTAGAAGGCCCGATAAAAAGCCTGGCACGATAGGCATATCCAGCAGAAGTCATTTAAAGAAGATGAGCTAGTATTATTATATGACAGCTAGTTCATGCGCTACCCTGGGAAATTCCACCAACATTGGTTGGGACCTTATATCGTAACCAAAATTATGAATGGCGGTGTGATGCGATTGGCTACGCTGCACGGGGACCCCATACCCAAATATGTTAATGGTAGCCATCTCAAACCATACAGGACCAACTCGATGTAGACCAAATGACTATATGGCCGGAGTAGCTGTATTGGGATGGATACACGCAGGCAAGAGGAAAAATGTACGCAGGCCCGTTATACGCGCAGGAGTCGACTGCAGGTCAGGGAGCCTAGGAAGGTGCATTGGGCGTGCAGGGGTAATCCACAGCTACAAAAACTAGCCATTGGAACAGTGTCGCTAGGTAAAAATTCAACTTTATCGTTGGAACGAGTGGGCAGTAGGCAATTAATGCAGCGATTTCCAAGGATTTTTTACCATTTCATTGATGGTAAGTTTCAGATAAGTTTCATCTAACCGTTGCTTACTATTCCAAGCTATAAATGGAGGAGGGAAGCTCAGAATTGGGTTCCGCATGTCCTGAAATTCTCATGCCTTGAAAATTTTGATACCTATTGTGCTTTGTTCATGTCTGCCCGCACTACCCCCTCTGAGAGTAGCAACCCCGAGTTCATCTTCCGAGCAAAAATGATTGCGACCAATCTCACTGAGTCATCACAGACCATGGCCTCTACTGAGAGAGCATCTGTTGAAGTATTAGAGGTCACCCCTGAAGTCGAAGAGGACGTGTCCACACCAACCAAGGGGAAGTAGGTGGAGAAAAAGAAGAATAAGGGGAAAGGCCAGGAGCAAGGGTATGGGAGGGCTACGAAATGGGCTGGGGGGAAGTCGTGCACCTCCCCTCAGAACATGCAATATCCCCGAATGGTGCCTAAGGCACGCTCGCCTAACCCGGTGAAGCGACCTCTGTCTACTCAAGAAGAAGCTCGTCTTCCTGCCACACTAACTTGGTTACCACCCTATGTTTGGCCTCGAAGGCCCTTGGTGCACACGCCCAAGAATCTCGAGGGTCTACACTCCTATCTGCAAATGCTGCTAATTTCGGGTAAAGTCCCCATAATTGGAGAAGCATTCGACAAGCTCCCCTCGATTAAGTTCGATGATCACAACCTTGCCAATCTGGAGGCCTTCCTAGAATTGGCACCTGAGCTATATCTCGAAAGAGTACTGGAGGATGATGTGCTAAGGGTTGTACCAATGCCGTGGGCGTGTGGGTTAGAAGGATATGGATTACTAAACTTGCTGCGGATACCTCACTTTGGCCAATACAATGTAACCGACCAAGTTGTGTGACACTTGCTCGCCCTGATCCATGATGATAGCTTGTGGATCCAGGACCGCATTCCCATCGATGCTTCCCTAATTCACCACATTACTGGTCTCCCCATGGAGGGGCTAAATCCCATGGAGCGCGTCGGCAAGAATTATGAGCAACAAATCGCTGACAAGGTGCGGGAAGACTACCATGTTGAGAAAAACACTAGAGGGTTCCTGATCAACACCATTTCCGACCCTGGAGTGCGCATGGGTACCCTGCTGTTGGCTTGTAAAATGATGCGCAAGTGCCAGGCTATGACTGTCCCTGTCTATGTAATTTAGCTTGCTATCCGCTGCGAAAACGAGGTCTACTTTAACTGGTCGCAGTTCCTCTGCAACGAGTTTTCGGAAAACATGCGCAAGGCCCAAGATCACGAGAAGGCATTTTGTTACTCTTGGCTACTGCTCCTAATTGCATTGGTAGCATGGGAAGCCCCTGAAGGATTGGTCCTCCCTGAGCTTGAACCAGACATTTGTGAAGGAGCGCGATACAAAAACTTATGGGATTCAAAGGATGTGCAACGTATCAAGGAAAACAAAGTATTTTGGTTACTGTTTCAAGCTGCGCTCGCAACAGCAATTCACTCCCAGCCACATTTGTCACCGATGGTCTACGAAAAATATAAGCGCATCGCAACATTCCAGGTTATGATGCACAACGTGTAGATTTTGGGCCATAAGGATCCATCTTGGATGTCACTACCTTACATGGCCGCCGATGAGGAAATCGATTGGCTCATCACCACTTGGCCACCGCACTGGAAATTGGGATTCAAATCGGCAACGGCTGACACTGTTGGTACAAGCATAGTCCCAAAGACCCCCACCCCACCTGATACTGCCAAGAACCTAGAAGGACATGGCCCAGAAGGCTCCACCAGGACGAAGGTTCCCCCAGATGTAGCACAGGGCATGGAGCAGGAATCATAGTAGGACATGGAGATTGAGGGTCTAGATGCGCAGGGCACTAGTTCCCTACATGGCACGAAATGGACAGCTGAACCTCTCAAAGGCCAGTGACCAAAACGATGGGCTACAAGGCCTGGTAAGGAGATTGAGGGTACCTTAATTGAGGAATATTTGGAGCAAATTTCAAATGCTATCACTGTTGCTTTAGAAGACAGATGGCTTGCCTTGGAAGAGTAGCAAAGGGCCACAGTTGCCGCATTATAGTCTCAGCTCCAAGCTCTTAAGCTCAAGGTTGATACCCTACAGACGAGCATGGTTCAAGTGAGTCTGAATCAAGAAACCAACACTGAGTTTATTTCCACGACCGAGAGTCGTCTCTACCCCTTGCCAGGCACAACAATCACTCTGAGTCTGCCTGCCTTATGTACGCAAATCCAAGCCTACGCATAAGTACATATGGACTTGGCCCAGATTCCGCACGCGTTGTTGCAGGTTCTCCACACATCCCTCTTTGATGAAATCCAGCACAGAGACCGCCAAGTGCAGCAGCAGCTAAGTACAGCCGAGTAGACAATCATAGAAAAAATTACCGAGGCATCCCAGGCACAAGCTGTGTGCATCCTTGCCACCGCACAACAAATTGAGTTGGAGTGTTTGATTAGCAGACCCTGCGCAGATGTGACTGAAGACATTCCGGCCTTTGCCACCCCCCAGGCTAAGATTGAGGGACTCGTCACAACCCTGAAAGCTTCTCAAACCGAGATCCAGAACGTTAAGACTAAGATGGAGTAAAATATTACTGCGTTGTAAGCTAAGATTCAGCCAGAAACTCCTCCTGAGGTACACGCCCAGAGGGTTGCACTGGTCACAGAAGCTACAAACACCATTAAAGCTCAGATTTCTCAGGGTACCGAATTTCTTGAGACAACTATGCATATGTGGTCTAAGGTGCAGCGCGACCCTCTCCTACATGAATTTACCCAAGAACTACTCCAGAAGGAAGAATAATTCGAGCAAAGGGAGGCTACAATACCCACTCTGATCCCAACTCAATGCCTGGCACATCTGTGAGCTAGCCATGCACTCAGAGATGACCTGGAAGGGCTTCGCCACAAGAAGAATGTTTTACGTGACCACCTCAAGCCATGGGTCGATGAAGCCCTCAAGATATCTCAAGACTTGGATGTTGTAGTCAAAAAACTGAATCAGACCTTGGAGAGTGTCACCGCTGCCACTGAAAGCCAAAATTCACAAAATTTGGTGGACATTACATAGAATGTTTCCGCACAGAGCAAAGGAGTGTTTCCCCCTCTATTCAATGCAATCAATAAGCTCCAGGCAAAGATGCAAACCCCATGGCCAATGTGACTCAGGACGAGTCACAAGATTGTGTTAGGGGCCTATTGGAATGGGGTCCCCTAGCTGCGTTTTTGATATATTTTTGTAGTAATTAGTCTAATGCAGGGGCTTTGGGGTGGGTCAAGCCCACAATGTATTGTAATGGGTCAAAGGGTATACCTAGAGTTTGCAAACCACGGTTTGCGGACCACAGGATAGTGCAGGCTATAATGATATAAATAGATAGATAGTTTGAGTCTATAAGTAAGTAAGATTGATGCTATGTATGAACGGTTGAGATATGTTTTGGGTAGTTTTGGGTAAGGACTCCTGCTCATTGTGTGCAGACCCTGCTAGCTGTGTGCGCAGGCTATGACTTGGGTTTGTAACTGGGTTTTTGAACGTAAATGAACATGGAATCTATTGAAGTATCTCTGTGTTATCTTAATTGGTCGTGTTTACTATTGAAGTACCTCTACATTGTTTGAATAAGCTACGATTGTGTCTGTGTTATCTAAATTAGCTACAATTGTGTTATTATGTGATGATAATTACTGATGCACACGTGGATGCGAAGGTGTTACTAAGATCTACTTAATAATAGTAGCTTTGTTCATGTTTACCTGTTGGTTATGTTCTTAAAGGGTTGGTAATAAGCTCGTTTCTATGCAAACCTAATAGATCTGCCTTAATTACCCAATTTCTCCCAGAGAGCAAAAAGCTAGTTCCAGTACCTACCCATACTACTTTGGGTGAGACCTTGGCCTGCGAAAGTAGGTCATTTCTGAAAGGGCTAGTAGTATAGGGGTTTATTGGCAAACCTTAACTCTTAAAATGGGTCAAGACCCCTCAAGCCAACACTTTCCCTAGATGGCTTGGGCAAGTAACGTGAGTTCCCACCTCAAGAGGGCATGTGCACACATTTTTCCCTAACTGCGAGTTTATGTTAACACACCCTTTGGTGTTAAAGAGCCTACATCAATTGGTTAGGCACAAGAAAAAATCGAATTTTTCAAATTTCTTGGTTTTGGGACCAGGAAAAATTAACTAAGGGATTTGAATTATGTAGGAATCAACTAGTCAAGATGAGACTCTAGAGGTAAAGAGCTCATGACCAGGGAGAATTTAAAATTCTAAATGATCCAGCATGATTGGTCACTCTGAGACGATGTGGTTTGCTGAAGTATGCTAGTCTAGATCTAATGAAGGGTCAGGAGTAACTCTTGGCATGGATAATCCAATAGTGGGATGAACACCAAGGGGTGTTTACAATTGGATACCATGAGCTCTCAATTGACAAAGATGATGTATATTTCCTTACTGGCTTGTCCTAGGGGCCTCTATTGCTAGAGTCGACCCAATCATCAATGAGAATCTATGCTTCTATAGGGTCATGGCCAAAGTAAGGAGTAAGAATAAATGAAGTTGAGGTTTTTTCCCCCCCCTTGAGTGTATAGGGGCATGAGAAAACTTAGAAAGAGGGAGAGAATATCCTAGAACCACCAATGATGTAATCCACACTTATTATGGGCAAGGTGTACCTAAGGTTAGAAACAGAATTCCAATAGAACAAGTGAGGGAGAGACCATTGAGTTTTACATAATGGATAGTAGCTTAATTGGAAGGGATTAAGAGCCAATATGTGGCCATTAAATCCCATATTCTTCTGGAATTGGATTTTTTGTAGTCATAGGTTTTTTATTGGCGCCAAAGCATCCTCAGGCGAGTGAAGACAGAATTGAAAGCATGTAAGGCTCGAGCCGAAAAAGAGTTTGGGTACGATACATTTATAGTATCCTTCACAGTAGAGAGAGTGCCCATTTTAAGACCATGGGTGAGTCTGGCTATAGAAGTTTCAAGGGAGCCTAGGCTAGAGAGATGGGAAGCCTTGTTAGCTTGGATATGAGGTGGACCTATTAGACATTATTTTGAGGCAAACTTCTTTGATTGGCTTCAATCCCATATTAAAATGATTGAGGACTTCCAATATGATAGGATAAACTATTCAAGGGATACATATTTGATTATGTCACCTCATACATAGTGGGGGCCAATAGGTAAGAAGGAAATTCAATGAAAAATTTATTTTTTAACTTTTGAATACTATGAAATTTTATTGTTAGGGTGAAAAATCCTCACACGAGCTTTGGAATGAAACAGTTGTGGCACATGTATGTCCTATGGGTGGGATTCGACATGTGAGGCATAACAAGAAGCTACCTAGGACTAGAGCAGCATCAAGGGTCACAACTATTTCTAAAGAGGGAGATGACACTCATAGTCTTTGAGAGGTTGATAAGAACCTCGAGGGTCTTACTATGGGTGTGTCACCTCTTCCCATGAGGGAGATAATGATCCACTTGAAGTGACACGCAATGGGTGTAATGGAGAGGTTTTGCGTACCTCTTAGGAGGATAGATAGGGTTGTGATATGTTACCATGAGAAGCAATATCAACAGGAGTAGAGGATTGATGATAGCCATATGGTGTTAGTTTCAGGATTAGTGAAGCCATTTTGTATAAAACACCAAGTTTTGGGAATTTTTGGATGTACAAGAATTGAAACAATATATATATATATATATATATATATATATATATATATATATATATATATATATATATATATATAGAGAGAGAGAGAGAGAGAGAGAGAGAGAGAGAGAGAGAGAGAGAGAGAGAGAGAGAGAGAGAGAGAGAGAGAGAGAGACCTTTTTCCATTTTTTGGGTTACTTGATGTTTTTTTATGTAAAATTTTCAATGGAAATGTACATGCATGCATGCAACTAAAATTAATGTGAAAGATTACAATCTAATACATAGTTTGATAATGAATCAGCGAATGCATTAGATTCTCTTGGAATGTGTTCATAAGTAAGATACATGAAATTACATTCCAAAATCCTAACTCTTAAAAAATGATGCAATAAAATTGGATTATGACTATGATAATTATTGTTCAAATGCTTAAAAACCATGTCATGCAGGATTTACGATGGCAAACAAAAGTATCTTCCCTAGGTCTGGTGGTCTAACCTAGAAAAATAGAGAAACAAAAAAAAAATGTTTTCCTTAAAGTAAATAGATGACGAGATGAATCCTACCTGGAATTCTTCACATGCTTCACTCCTTCTTTAGCTTGAATGCTCCAATCCCAACTCCGATTTCCAAAATTAGAACCTGCATAGCCAGACAACCCAAGACAAGAAAATATGACATCTATTCAACATCCTCTAAGAACTTTATTTAATAGATTAACATGGTACTGAAATACATGAAATAATAATATCATATATAGTAAAAAGGAGAACTCTTTGCATTAATGAAAATGGAGTGAGTTACAACTCAATCTTGTATAAGAGATCCTCCAAGCTCACTTGTCCTTTCCTTGTCACAAAGTACACCTCCAATCACCCTAAATACATGAAATGATGTCTCTCAAAACAACAACATAAGGGTAGAATCACTCTCCAAAATCCAACAACAACCAACCAGGTGCTTGTGGAATGAAGTAAATATATAGGAAGGAGAGGTAGTTAATGAGTTCTTTTCCATTTACCAATCTAGGCTTGAGATCCAAAAGTGATGGGAGGATGAGCTCAAGGGATAATATGGTGATTTCTCCAAGGTGGAATCAGATATGATTTGAATGTTTTATCTGAGGTAAATGGTTACAACAGATCCCAGAAGCTTCTGGAAATGGAGGGTTCAGGATTCTCTCTATTTTTCCCGAGTTTCTAGAACCAACAGAGGTGCAAAGAGGAGCAACCTGTAGGTGATAAATGCAAGCCATAGTGGAGAAACCTATAGGTGAACGTAGTCCAACAAGAGGCCAGGGAGCGTTGGTCATAAAACTAGCTCAGATGATGCAGTTTCAGGTAGAAACTCTGGGGAATGAAAGAGGCATACGTAGGTTGTAATATTCCCAATTAGCCCAAGCTAATGGCAATGTACAATTTTGTTTCATTTTTCTTCTTGCATGAATAAAATTGTAAAGGTGGATCAATAACCTCCTAAAACATCAAAATAAATCAATGCCCCATGTGAACAAGGCTAAATTTGGGCCGCCTTAATAAAACTCCCTTATGTGTGAAAGGGATTGTAACAATTGACTAGGTCAACAAGACCAAATCCACAGCGATGTCCAGATGCAATGTAACTCCTAGATGCATAGCGCATATCTAGTTGGAGGCTACACATGTGAAAGGAGCTAAACCTTTGAGATGGTTTAGGGTTTTGCAAGGCTTTCATCTTATAAAAGAAAGAGGAGAACAACAGAAGAGGGTTGTTGAACATATTGTTTTGGAATAACATGTCTGCTTAGACATTTCTCATTCTCTTGGTTGTTTACCAGAGAATAGTGTTGTTTAGCACTGGGTGTTCCTGATTAGGAATCCCACCTCTTTCCTTGAGAGGCCTCTTGGAAGAGTCTTGCATTTCTTGTCCACTATCAAAAATTTGGCCAAGCTTCTACTTCCAACTACAATGTAGATCCTGTTAAGGGTTTGGTTGTCTTTGTAAGCTGCAACAAGTGGAGGCTAGATCTACTTAGATCTAACCATTCTAGTGCCTCTTTTCAGTGGGAAAACCTTCTATCCCCATAGTAAGAGTGTATTGGATCATTGGAGCTTCAAATCCATACCTTGGCATCAGGCCAAACTGTTCATCAAGTCTACAACGTATTATATCTTCCAGTACTGCGTTATCTGCAAGAGGAAAGTTGCAAGGAGTTTTGGAAATCTTTGAGGAGTGATATCTGGTGTTTGGGAATCTTCCTCTCATTGTGGTGATCCATGGATTTCTGTTCTTATCCATGTCATATTCAGATCTGATCTGAATACTCTTGTATAAGCTTCAGGAATTCTGTAGAAATTTGCAGATCTGTTGCATGATATCTCAGATCTACTCCATATGCTTCATGTTTTGTTGAAAACCCCAAGGGGTATGTAAAATAGAGACAGTCTAGTGTACAGATCTGATATAGATCTAATATTTTGTACACAGATCTATTCTAGATCTGAATTGTAACCTACAACTGTTGTATTCTCAATAAAATAATGTTGTCAAGGCTTTTGCAACGAAATACTTTGTTGCAGCACCTCTTTTAGAGGGTTTTCTTCATAAAATTCTTCCATCTTTCTCTTGTACACTGAATGGGCCACATTTTAAATATGATTTACTATTGTATAAGATATTTTTGAGCTACCATATTTATCTTCTACTATTTTCCATTAAAACGACATTATTTTCTGGGCAGTGTTACTTTGTGTTGTTGTAGTCCCTTCCTTGGGAAATTTTCAAGCCATACTAGGTGTGGGAGGTTTGTTTACCTCACCTAGATTGATTCGTTTCTGATCTCCTATTGGATTTGGGTCTTATATTATCAGATCTAAGGTATCCAAGGGTTGGAATTCCAATTCTGTAGCATCCATTTCTGAAAAATGCATTTTTCAGACATGCCTAGCTAGCAGTCACAATTTTAGGATATTACAGTGGTATCAGAGAAAATATCTTGGCACAGCCTGTGCTTATTGAAGAGCCAATATGTCTTTTCATGGAAAGAAAGGACTGATGAAGAAGTGCGGTTACACTGAAGATACAGAAGAAAAGGGTAAGATCCCTTTAACTGGAAGTTTGCAAAGGAAAGAGTTTTCTAAAACTCTTTCTCAAGCTATGTATGAACTGAAAGAAGAAATCCAGGAATGAAGAGGGAAATACATGCAGATCCCTCAGGAGGATTATTACATCAAGAAAGCCCTAGTACTTCTTACTATGTGTGTGAGTAGTCAACCACACAACCTGATCTGCAACATTGGAGCATGCCTACTTTCTTGTCAAAGAAAGAAGGAAAGGGAGGAACACCAAAGGAGGAATATCTTGGTGATAATATAAAAGAGAATATGAGTCTCTATCAGAGAGATTAAAAGAGAATATTAGTTTCCCAGAGTTCTATCAACTCAAAGAAGCAAGATCCAACACCTACAATAGAAGAAGAGGGTGCCTTCAACACATTTTGGGTAGATTCTCTCTACCTACTTTTGATGGATCACCTAAGGACTCAGCCAAGTCTTGGGTAAGGAAGCTTGACACATACTTTCAGTTGCATCAAGTTTCAAAAGAATAAGCCTTGAGTGTAGCAGCACTGCATCTGCAAGGAAAGGCTTATTCCTGGTGGTTTTTTGAGTTATCTTCCTTGAAAGGGATAAATATCTCTTCTTATCCAAGGTTCACTAGGAGACTAGTGAAAAGATTTAATGTCAGACATTCTGAGACTTCTTTGGAAAAGCAAATCAAGCCCAAGAAATTTGAATCTTTGCATAAGTTGGAAGATTCCATGGAGCCAACTCCAGTCTTAAACATTGTTGAGGGGGTTAAAGATCTGCTGCACAATTTTCCAGAGGAAAAATCCCCACTACAGCAAGGTCTCTTTTCTCAAAGAGAAGACATGAGGGTTCCCTCTTCAGTAAGAGAGCAAGAAAAAAGATCTCTTAATGATGAAGCATTATCCATTGATGAGGAGAAGGGAGAGAAAGAGTAGAGAAGATCCTCCAACACTGTGATAGCAGGAGGAGATCTATTTTCCTTTAAATATGGAGATGAAGCAATGGCTTCCACTAGAGGGGCTCTTGCATCTTTGCAAGGAGTTCCTAAGGATCTTCCGTATCAAGGACATGAGCAGCATGTGTCTTTGCTAAAAGATAATGAGATATAACAAAGGAGGGATCACAATGCTGACATAGCAGAAGGTGATCCACTATCAAAAGAAAATGGAGCAAATGCTCCAATCAGAGGCACTCTACACCACTAAGAGGGGTCTCCAAATTTCATGAAACTTCCACACATAAAACAGAGTTGAAATTACGCAGTGGAAGTAGGGACATGAGGATCTCATCTATCATACATATGAGAAAGGTCCCTGAAATCTCATTATCTAGTGGAAAACCACCTAGGAGGCCACCTGATACACATTTTTTGGGGAAGACCTCACAATTTTCTGCTCCAAACTTAGATCCAGGAGGGTTTGGAGCACTTGAAGACAAAGCTACAACATTGGGAGACTTGGGTAAGCTCAAGGAGGAGGGAAATATTCTTCCCTTATCATCATCACCCACTCTCCTTTCTGATCCTATGCTGTGGGAGGAGAAGAATGGAAATAATAGCCTTCCAAGACACACCTTTGGCATGGGATATGTCAAGGGAAGGATCAGAAACATGACAACTACTTTTGTTGATGGATCATCAGTGCTGTCATTGTTGAGCAGTGTATATATGTATTGGAAATCCCAACTGCTAGTGGATTATTCCAAAGATCTTCACACATGTATGATACTTGATGACTAGCTACATGAAGAGGGCTACTTAGTCCAAGGAGGAGTCATCTATCATCATGGTAGAATCTTTTTGTCTAGAGCTTCTAAGCTCAAGCATAAGATACTACAAGAGGCACACAAAGAGTTCTGTTTCAGCCACATGTATTCCATGAGGATCTACAACATCATCATGAGGAGCTTTTATTGGAAAGGCTTGAAAGAGGAACTGTATCAACATTTTCAAGAATGCATGAGCTATGTGGATTTGGTTCAGCCATGGGACTCTATGAAAGAATCATTTCAGCCACCTCTTCCTTTTTTGGAAAGGGGAGAAAGATCCATGCACAACTCCATTTGTATGAGAGACTTTGTTGGTAAAGGATATGTTCATGTAAAGCAAGTTTATTTTTCTGATTGTACATGTTATTTTACCATGTGTATGCAGGCCATGACTCCTAAAAGGAGCAATGCATCATGTAAATCGCATGGCACTTGTTGGGCCACTAAAAATTCTGAATTTGGCCACTCCCTTGATGTGCAAAGGGAGATTTACTTTCATGATGGGTGCTTCGCCAAGGCACCAAACATATCTCTCACCTTCAGCAATAGTGAGATGACTTGGGCAGCAAGTAAGTGGTGGGAAAACCACTTACCATGTATTGATTTGAGGCAAGTAGGAGATGCACTGCATTGGTATCATATGTGGGATTATGACCCACCTCCTCATGCTCAATTTTCTGTTTGTATGCACATAGTTTTGATTCCATACATCGATGATATACTTGTACTATTTTTGGGCTTGTATGGAGGGAGGATGGGGAGAATGTATGTGCGACATGGGATGGAGACTCTCCATGTACCTTATGCTACATGTTTCAGGGAGATTTTTGGTTCAGCCATGATTGTTTCACTTGAGTTCTTAACTCCTTATGGGATGGGTCATTTACGTCTCATAAAAACATTGAAGAAACAACTCATGGAAGGATGGTTTGGAGAAAACTCAGCTCATGGAGGAGGCTTATCACTTGATGGTGTCACTAATGGAAGAGGAGATGAGTTGCAGCACTCACCTTATCAGTTTCTTGAGAACAAGCAAAATTTTGGAGGGGAGGACTGTAATATTCCCAATTAGCCCAAGCTAATGGGAATGTACAATTTTGTTTCATTTTTCTTGTTGCATGAATAAAATTGTAAAGGAGGATCAATAAAATCCTAAAACATCAAAATAAATCAATGCCCCATGTGAACAAGGCTAAATTTGGGCTTCCTTAATAAAACTCCGTTATGTGTGAAAGGGATTGTGACAATTGACTGGGTCAACAGGACCAAATCCACAGCACTGTCCAGATGCAATGTACCTCCTAGATGCATAGTGCAGATCTAGTTGGAGGCTACACATGTGAAAGGAGCTAAACCTTTGAGATGGTTTAGGGTTTTGCAAGGTTTTCATCCTATAAAAGAAAGATGAGAACAACAGAAGAGGGTTGTTTAACGTATTGTTTTGGAAGAACATGCCTGTTTAGACATTTCTCATTCTCTTGGCTGTTTAGCAGAGAATAGTGTTGTTTAGCACTGGGTGTTCCTGATCGGGAATCCCACCTCTTTCCTTGAGAGGCCTCTTGGAAGAGTATTGCATTTCTTGTCCACTATCAGGCATTTGGCCAAGCTTCTACTTCCAACTACAACTCAAATGTTGTTGAGGGTTTGGTTTTCTTTGTAATCTACATCAAGTGGAGGCTAGATCTATTTAGATCTAAGCCATTCTAGTGCCTCTTTTCAATGGGAAAGCCTTCTATCCCCCTGGCAAGAGTGTATTGGATCATTGGATCTTCAGATCCATACCTTGGCATCAGGACAAAATATTCATCAATTCTACAGCACATTATATCTTCCAAGACTGCGTTATATGCAAGAGAAAAGTTGCAGCGAGTTTTGGAAATCTTTGAGGAGTGATCTCTGGTGTTTGGGAATCTTCCTCTCACTGTGGTGATTCATGGATTTCTGTTCTTATCCATGTCATATTCAGGTATGATCTAAATACTCCTATATAAGCTTAAGGAATTCTGCAGAAATATGCAAATCTATTGCATGAGATCTCAGATCTACTCCATATGCTTCATGTTTTGCTGAAAACCCCAAGGGGTATGTAAAATAGAGACAATCTAGTGTACAGATCTGATATAGATCTAATATTTTGTACACATATCTATTCTAGATCTGATTTTTAACCTAAATTTTCTGTATGCTCAATAAAATAACGCTTTCAAGGCTTTTGCAGTGAAATACATTGTTGCAGCACCTCCTTTAGAGGGTTTTCTTCATAAAAGTCTTCCATATTTCTCTTGTACACTAAATGGGCCACATTGTAAATATGATTTACTATTGTATAAGATATTTTTGAGCTACCATATTGATCTTCTACTGCTGTCCATTAAAAAAACGTTATTTTCTGGGAAGTGTTACTTTGTGTTGCTACAGTCCCTTCCTTGGGAAATTTTCAAGCCATACTAGGCGTGGGAGGTCTGTTTACCTCACCTAGCTTGATTTGTTTCTGATCTCCTCTTGGATTTGGGTCTTATATTATCAAGATCTAAGGGATCCAAGGGTTGGAATTCCAATTCTGTAGCAGCCAATTCTGAAAAATCCATTTTTCAGACATGTCTAGCTAGTAGTCCCAATTTTGGGATATTACATAGGTCTTTGTGAAATGATGATGAAAAGGGAGGAAATGATGTTTATAGATCCCATTAGGAGTCCTATTTACCAAATGTGAAAAAACTCCTATAACATATTTCCCCCTAAAGCGCAAAGTCATAAATGATGACTGATGATTGAAGTGCTTTACCCTTTGACAAGTCGGGATCAAGAACAACCGACGAGGTTCATCTGTTACAATACATTTATATCATGAAATATTTCATTGAGGGAGGCATACATATACTCAACACATAAGCTAACATCACATGTACGATGATCAAAATATGTGCCCACAAATGAAAACTGGTGGATGCATGACTGGATGACCATATGTATGATCATGGCCATCATACATTGTGATCTCTATATAACTCCTGAAATCCCAGCCCAGATGGATGAAGCTAGATCTGGGGTCATTTATCTCATTCTCATGACCAAACCAATGTACGAGTACAAATGACGAGGATCATTAATAAGTACATTATAAAGGGTCATAATTCCATCCTCCAACTTTATAATTATCCCTTTCTCACATTTATTTACATTTTTTTTCATATTATGCTTAGGGAGAAGGGTGAAAGATGTTTTTCATATCATGTAGCCTAATATGGTTTGAATGCAGGAAATGGAGCAATTTTTGAGACAATTTATATGTAGGGGCTTAGAGTAGATAAAAAGGAGATATTGTAGGGGTTTTTCCACCTCCTTAACTCCTTCAATCAGCCCAAGATCACATCAATATCTCTCTCATCAGCTCAAGGTCATTGGAAGCCAAGCAAGTGAAAGTCGCGAGGAATCAAACTCCACTATTCTCGAGTTTCAAGAGAAAATATTCCTATTTCTAGGGATTTTTTGGTAGCTACCCTCTTGTATAAATGAATATGTAGAAGAGCTCATTAGGATTCGAGTTTTTTTTTTTTTTCTCAGCTAGGTAGTAATTGAGCTAAGGAATTGTTATATTTTTTACTGTTATGTGATGTATTATACCTTGATTCAATGATAATTAGAAGTTTCTATTTGATTCATTACTGAGTTAGTTTCAAAGGGTTGAGGCTCTTAGGTTTGGGCCCAACCCAGTGAATTAGTTTCCTCTTGTGTACTTGTATAATTATTTAGTTTAAAATTTTTGTTTGGTTTATTGCATCTCAGTAGAAGAACACTCCATTAAACTCTGTGATTGCAGCCTCTGCCTCATCTCTCTCATGGGAGCATGAGTAGAAGGACCTCAAACCACAGGGTAAAATAATTTTTGTTTATGATTTATTGGAAACATTTTTATGTTATTTATATTACTCTACACATGTTTGTTGTAGCTTAGAAGTTAGTTTGTTTATTAGATAAAAAATTCTAGCATAAATTATATAACCTTTAAATTCAACTCATCTTTTCCACTTCTAATTGTTTCATTTTGTTAATGATAAATGAATGTATGCATGCGATGATTATAGGGTTGTTTGAATCTATAGTCAAGGGAACCTTCACCACCTCCACCTTGGACTCCATCACTTCCTCTTCCAAACTCCAAATTCTTCCATCAAAATTATGTTTTGTGAGGTCATTTTTCCATGAACACCAAGAGCATCTCTTCTAGTGAAAAAAAATCCCTCAAGGGGCTCTAAGATTGGCTAGAGGTGTTGGTCACATTTCAACCATTTGAAATCACTTCCATTCACCTTACCACACCTTCCAACCACTTTCTTCACCTCTTAAACCTTCTCGGCAACCTTCCTACAACATTACAGGGCTTCCTGCAACAATACATGGCTCCTGTAGCATAGTTGTAGGCCCCCATTATTGGTCCAATTTTGATCCTTGTTGCCATTTTATCTTAGGATATTATTTTATTGACCCTTAGTTGTGGTTTCATGACTAGTAGAGACTCCTAGGCCACTCCAAACCCTCCTTCTCCTTGTTGCACAAATAGAAATACCATTAGTATTTTTTCACATAATTCATAGAACAATGTTTATGCAAGTGTGAGCTAGTTAAATAATAGATAGAATCTTGATTTATGGTTTTATATGATATGAAAGAGAAGGTATTTGCTTTACTGCAAATAGGTTTGATAAATAGATAGATGATTGCAAGATAGTGTGATTTCCCTTCTACAAAAGTAGGTTAGCTCTTACCTATTCATGATTTGTTTCAATAGCATTTGCAAGTTGAAATTGATAGAATTCCATTTTCTCAGTTAGGGGAAGTTATACATTGCATCTACATATAGTTTTCACTCTAATTGATTAGAAGGAATATCCTAGAATTAAGAAATATTGATCAAAATACCTAGTTGAGGGTGGCATGAATGGAATCCATATGTTGTGCATGTAGCACTATCACCTCTAAGTTTGTATAAACCTCGGGTTGATTAATAGAGTTGAGTATACCTCGGTATTTGTAGCACTCTTGGTGCAATATCATGGCTCACCAATAACCACATGAATCAATGATCTAAGTTCAAACATGGTAGACACCATCTGATTACCGGTTGATGATTTAAGTCATTAACAAATGCAAGAGGAACCACTAATGATGTTAATGGCTCTCAAGGTGCCATACTAAAATCTGTATGGTGTGAATAAATGAGTTGATGTCGAACACCACACATAATATTTTGGTCGAAGGCCAATGGTGTAAACCTATCACTGAGAGCGGGGAAAATTTCCATTGATGTATGCGAGCACCAAGGTACCAAAGGGTTGTTTCTAAGTCAACTTATTGGATAATGTGCTGCTGTCGATAAGAAGTGGCTCGTCGTAGGAGGTCCTTGATGTATCCCACATCAATGACATGAAATGGGTATCATGATTGAGACTGTATGATTATGATATAGAACTGGATCAGGAAATTTAAACATTGAATGAAGTCTTAAGAGTATTGTAACAGATATTAACTGAATGAATTCTCTTGAACACATCGAAGACACTGAATGGAGTTGGCAGCATTGACCCAAAATCGAATGGAGGCTCTAAAAAGTTATGATGAACTGAAATACAAGTAGAATACCCAACCAAAAAGCCACAGAGATGAAGTCGAAGAGTGTCATGTTCAAGAGCAACTCACTGCCATTAGCCAATTGAGTACCATGTTTTCCCAATTTCCCCAACCATACTGGTCAGTACCTCTTTGTTTTTAACAAGCTTGGGGAGGATAATATATTCTTGATCTATAACTTCACCCTTCATATGAATCCCTCTGAGTATATTTAATGAACCCTAATAAGGAGTGGTTCGGCCTTGTCATGTTCGAAAATTCCATCATTGTTTGATGTTTTAACGAGTCTAACAAATGTAAAACTCGACATATTTTTCCATTGCATGTGATTATTACCGAAATATTTTTTACAATTTTTATGATGGATCACGGAAGCATAAATTCCAAAAATATTTTTCATGTTTGAAGAGTTTGAAAAATAGGCGAAAAAAATAAAACTCTAGATGTCCCTTTTCATAGATAGTCTCTCGAGTCCAAAAAGGTAGAAAATAATACTCAAGAGAACCTCTTAGCCATTTTTGACTAAGGTATTCCTTTTTCATAAATAGTCTATCTCATTCGAGAAAAGGGTTAAAATTATACTGAGTAGACATATTTTCATTTACTTTAACGACTTCGAAAATACAAGTGCTAAGCAATCTTTTCATATTTTGGGAGTCTAAAAAGAGCTGGAAGAGGACTCCAAGGTGTTCCTTTTTTGTAGAATTACATAGCCCGAAAAAGAGATAAAAGTATACTCTTTGGTAGAAATAACCTATTTAAAGCATGATAAAAATCCATTAACAGTTGTCGGCCTGCTCAAAAAATCACAAAAAGGATTAAACATACCTATTTCATAACAAAAATGAAACATATCTAGGTCAAGACATTAAATATGAATAAAACAATGCAATAAATTACCATAAATACTCAAAAATGACTATTTATTTTCACCATTTTACATTTACCTTCAATAGTGATAATTATGAGCACTTTTTCCCTCGATCTTATGCAGTTTATTGTGACCAATCTGGTGGACTATTTCAAATATCGTTGCCTCCAGGTAGGAGCTAAAACCCTTCTCTTTCATTTCATGGTCCATTTTTGTGATTTCATGCAATTTTTTTGAGTTTTTGAGGGCCCTGGGTTCCAAAAACATGCCCTAAGACCAATGCATCCCCAGAGAATCAAAATCTATGTTGCATTTAAGCATAATGAGACTGCTAGGATGGGTGCAATGCTCTGTGATGCAATACTGGGGTGCATTGGGCGCAAAACTCTAAGTTTTTTATCAGTTTTCCCGCAAAATTTGTCAAGTTTTTTACGTGAAAAGGAGCCTAATGAATATATTGTTGATGCTTCAAGTGTTCATTAGCACAAAATGACATTATGTGGAGCGAAAGAGAACATGAGGAACAAGATTTCAATACGAAAAATGATCCTGCTACCATGCAGGAATTGAAAAACTATGGATTACTAAAAAAATTATGGCTTCCTGGTATGGGACAACAGATGGAATTGTTGAAATATGTTGTTCATTCATGGCATGTTCAAGCACAAGAATTCAGGTTTGGGGAACATTTTTTCAAGATAAAGGTAGAGGATATCTACTTTCTGACAGGTTTATCCAGGAAAGGTGCCCCAATATCTCTCTTAGGTGGGAGAAGTGGTGCAAAAATAGTGAAATATTGTATCACTACCTATTCTATACCTCGAGCCTAGTAAAATAGGGATGTAAATATCAGTATAAAATATCTAACACATTTACCTTTGAGAGTGATCTTGTTCATTATTGTTGAGCGCTGAAGATGTCCTTCTTTTCCACCACATTTCACTTCATTTTCTTTGTCCCTCATCAATTACAGGCTTAAATGATCAATAGGATTAATTAGGATTACTTTAAGAATGTATATAATGACTAACTTGCTATGTTTTCATGATTTTGTTATTGTAGCAATTTTTTACTAGACTGGCTACAGAACACAGTCATTTTGTAGCCAGTCGCCTATTCCACAGCCGTTCTCATGTTTACGCAGGTTCCAGGTGTCACCACAAGGAAAAATGCATATGGTCGTATTCCACATCACTCCCCCATCATTTCTTGCTCTCCACGAAGTCTGAGCTCGAGTCTACAGGTGGTTATGCACGTGGGAAACCAAAACTAGGAGATAGACTTCTAATAGGACAAGGACTGTACAGATGTCCTTAATCATAGTACGAGGCCACCACCAGAGTCCTAGTTTGATTTTAGTTGGGAAAGACAATTATTCCTGTTTTATCTCAAAGACAGTTATGTAATTTTGTTATAAGTATGTCTTGGGAGACCGAGAAATAGCTAGCTAGATTTATGTTTTATTGCTAGATCTCAGAAGACCGTAATACTCTGTTTTGAAGAATTTATCCTTTAATGAAAGAAGCATCACTTTATTGCAAGATCTGAGTCAATCTTGAGTAGATTTGCATGCTAATCCGGTGGTAGAGGGCCCCTGCTACCTGAGAAGCTTTGTTCATATGGTTTAGATAAGTAACTTAGCCTTGTTTCATTCTTAGTTTAATTAATTTTCTGAACTTTGTGTTTTTATACTTACTTGCAGTGGATGCCACAGTTAGTCTTATCCTTACAAACTCTGCCAAAATATCACTCACATTAGATGGGATATAACTGTAGTATTTAGGAGTTAGTTGCATTTCTTTGAACTTTATGATTTTTTGCTCGATTACATCAGTTGTTACAGCTAGTCGTGATCTTATAAACTCTTCCAAAATATCACTAACTCTAGATGAGACATAGCTGTGGTGTTTTATAGCTTTTTTGTGTTTTGTTGAATTGTATGCTTTTATGCTCATTTACATAACATGTTGCAGCCAGTCTCGTTCCATAAATTATTCCAAAATACCACTAATTCCGAATGAGACAGAGATGATACATTTTAGTGATTAGTTGCATCTTTAGTCTAGTTGTAGTACTCCAGAGGTAGATGTCACTTTAGTTTAATTCTGTCACTGTGTTTCAAGTTTGATAATGGCACTCTAGTATAACTCTGTTCACTGTACTTTAAGTTAGATTAGTGACATTCTATTTCAGTTCCAAAGCACTGTATTTCAAAGTTAGGCTAAAAGCATTCTAGGTTAGTTGTGATCACTGTGTTTCAAGCTTGATCAATTGCATTCTTGTTCAGTGTTATCCATTGTTCTTTAAGTTGTAATAATTGTCAAGATTAGACTTCACGGCCTTAATTGTTTACAAACTAATATTGTTCTGAATTTCTATTAATGCATCATCATATGAACAGGAATGAGTTAGTGACATCAGTTTAAGGCCTTGATTGTTCTGCAACCCTTTGCAATTTCACAAATAAGTCTTTTTCCCCAAAAAAAAAATTATTTTAGAAAATATCTAACTTTCGAACAAGGTTTAGTGGTGACAAGTTGAGCTTCAGAATGAATTGATATTAGCATGACAAGTTAATTCAGATTAGAAATCTTATTGTGTTACAAATAGTCTTTTTCCAATTATGTTCCAATAAAATTTTAGCCATGGATGAGATTCTTTGTAATATTGTAAATATGGTTGTTTACTTAGGAGAACCTAATTTGTACTAAACTTGTCCTTTTCTCAAGCTATTCCAACATATTTCTAATGAATGAATTAGATGAGTTTATGTTATGAGTTATTGAGTTCATGTTGTGATTTATTTTCTTGCTATGATTCATTATCAAACTTTGCATTCTCTGTTCTCTAGTATAGGCTTTGCTCTGTTTTAGTGTGACCAACAACTATTATTTTTCAACATTTAGTTCTTTTCCTTCTTAACATAAAACCACAAAACCAAAAACATCATAAAAACACTAAACACAACGTAGTGAGAAACAGATACCTAGGCACATATAGTGCACCACACTTCAGCAGTTTACTGACCCTGGTTGATAATTTATGACCTCAATTTAGGAACACTAAGTTGATCACAAAATTTTGGCGCCATTTCTGGGGAAGTGTAGCTAGGTAGCCTTGTTTCTTACCTCCCAAAAACAATGACATGCGTAGAGAAAGAGACTCAAGGGGTAGATTCATAAGAAGCAGAAGCTTGATTCCTAGAACACCACTTGTTTCGCCAAGACCAAGAGCCAGTACACCTCCAACTCAAACCCACATTCCATCCTTTACTGATCCTAGACTTCCAGAGGACTTAAGATCAAATATTCCATCAGAAAGACCTTCCACCTTGCCCACTGAACCTGTCTTGGAAGAAGATTCAGGAATCCATGCTAGGGACTTAAACCTTTCAACTTCCACAGAAGAATCAACTATGGCAGAAGAAGGGGGAGGAGGAGTTTTTAATGGAGAACACACACTATTTGGAGGGAGTAGAGGTAGAGGTAGAGGAGAAGGAGGTAGAGGTGCAGAAGGAGAAGGAGGCAGAGGAAGAGGTTGAAGAGAAATGGGAAGCTCTTTTGGGTTTCCTATAGTAGATGAAGAAACTAATACAACTATGAAAAACATTTCACCCTCTGTCCTTCCAAAATTTTATGGACTTAAAACTGGAGATCCTGAAACATTCCTATTTGAATTTGAAGTCCTACGTAGAACCTATGACTACTTACAAGATGCTCAAAAACTTAAACTATTTCCTTCAACATTGAAAGGAGCAGCATTGAAGTGGTTTATGAGTTTGATCAACAGTTCTATTAGGACATGGGAAGACATGAAACAAGCATTTCTAGAGAGGTATTTTTATTACTGTATGCCAGTCAACCATAAGGAGGAAGTATTTAAAATGCTACAAAAATAGGATGAAAATCTGAAAGATTTGTTGGAGAGATTTAACTACAACATCAAAAGAGCAAAAATGGAAAACTTAGACCAAGACACCTTGAAAGCTCTCTTGTTGAAGACAATTAGGGATGAATGGTTAGATATCCTTAACATTATGGGAAAAGGGGATATATCTCAGCTCACATTACCTGAAATAGCTGAATTATGTATCAACCTTTCAAGAGAGAAATCTGAAACTGTAAAAGGACCAAGAGACCCTGGTCTTGCAAGGGCAAGTAAGTCTGCTTTTGGGACAGTAAGTAGGGCAGAAATAGGACATATGCTTGATGAGTTCAAATCTGACATCTTAGGGAGTCTTAGTGAACAAATAAACACCCTCAAGTTACAAAACAAGCAAAAATCTGAATCTGATGCCTTAGAAATATTTTTTCCCAAATGTAGAAAGAAACATGCCTTGAGAGAGTGCCCTTTGGATGCAAAATTTGTAGAGACTTGTGTAATTTGTTCATAAAAACATGAGACCAAGAGTTTTCCTTCACTTCCTGGTCTTAAAGCTGTCTTTCAAGAAGAAACTTCTACAAGTTCCACAGAATCTCTCAATTTTGTCTCCAGGAGGCCTTGGCAAGGACCTCAAACACAAGGATTTCATGATCAATTGTATAATCAACCCCCACTAAATTGGAATTCTTGGTAGCAACCTTGGCCCCAATTTCAAAATAAATCACAAACTTGGGCGCAAGGAGCAAAAAATCCCTATGGAAGATACTCTCAGTATTACCAATATCCACCATCCTATCCACCATATCCACATTTCCCTCCTCAACAAAATCCTCAACAAAATTCTCAAAATCTACAACATCAAAATCAACCACTTCCATTACCATTTGTTTAGAAAACAAATCAGTTTCCTACCGAACCCATACCAAACCCCAACAATAAAAATCCTCATAACACATACATGATAGAAGGCCAACAGTTTCCAACTTATTTGATCACTCCTTTAGACCTTAGTGATGTTCAACTTAGGTCTGGAAGAATACTTGAAAAGAGGAAACCTTCTGTAATCATACAAGAGCAAGACAATTCTGAGGAATATTCTCTACGGGTAAATAAAAGTCTTGAAGAGAACACAACTTTCCAAGACTCAAACATTGAAAAATCAAAACAAAAAGAACCAATAATTTCAACTCCTATATTAGAGCAACCATCAACATCCACTTCTACACCTCCTTTTCCATAAAGATTACAAATTGATAGGGGTGTAGAGAAACAAATTATGGTGCCTAATTATGATTTCCTAGATGAGCTGAGAAATGTTTGTATTAAGATCCCATTATTACAAGCCATCAAGGAAATTCCAATCTTATCAAAGACAATAAAGGAGTTGAGCATGAAGAAAATAGGGAAAAGAATAAGAGAGATAAAGAAAATTCAACTAGCAGGAAAAATAACATATATCATGATGGGTAAGATGGCTATTCCAAAGTATCTAGACCCAGGAAATCTAGTTGTTAAAATTCACATCAATAGAATTGAGATCCAAAACACACTTATTGATTTAGGAGCAGCAATCAATATCATGAGTAGACAAATCATGGATAAACTGAAACTTCCTAATCTTCTTTTTACACCCACATTATTACAATTAGCAGACAAATCTGTGATCAAACCTGATGGGGTAATAGAAGACATTCTAGTGTCCCTAGATTCTTGGGAATATCCTGTGGATTTTATGATCCTAACTCCTAAGAATAATCTAGGGGGGCATCTTGTTATATTAGGAAGACCTTGGTTAGCTACAGCTGATGCTTTCATTAGTTGTAGATCCGGTGATATGTACATCTCTGATGGTAGTTCAACCAAGAAATTTACCTTGTATCCTCCAACAAAGACAATTACAGAATTAGATGATACTCAATGGATAGAGGATGAAGAAGACTTACAACCTCTCTTCACAATTTCAGAAATTAGTGAAGATAGCCAAATTCTGAATACCTTAGAAAAATTTGAATCCTCTTCGGAATACAAGCATGAACAATTTCAAGAAGAATCCAACATTGAATTTTTATCATCAAGACAGATGTCTCTTTACTCCATGGATAAATTTGGCAGCTCTACAATTGAGATATTTCCAGGCAAAACTTTAAAGATAAACAAGAACCTAGAGAAATCTCAACAAGAAGAGCTAGTTAAGATATTACAGAGACATTCTTCTGCATATGCATGGGAGCACACTGATATGAAAGGGATAAGCCCCAAGACTTGCACTCATCACATCTACATAGAGGAAAATTGTAAACCAATCAGACAACCTCAGAGAAGGATGAATCCAAATCCTAGGGAGATTTTTAAGGAAGAATTGCAGAAATTATTAAATGTTAACTTTATCTATCCCATTTCAGATAGTCAGTGGGTTTCTCCTTTGGTAATTGTGCCAAAGAAAAATGGCAAATGGAGGGTATGTATTGACTACCTGGAATTAAACAAAGCTACTCTTAAAGATCATTTTCCCTTACCTTTCATAGATCAAGTGTTAGATACATTAGCTGGCAAAAAGTACTTTTCATTTCTAGATGGGTTTAGTGGTTATAACCAAATTCAGGTAGCACTTGAAGATAAAGAAAAAACCACATTTACCTGTCCTTGGGGTACCTATGCTTACTGAGTATTGCCATTTGGACTATGCAATGCACCCACAACATTTCAAAGGGCAGTACTAGGAATATTTTCAGATCTAATACATGATTGTGTAGAGGTATATATGGATGATTTCATAGTTTATGGAAACACATTTGAAGAAGCCTTAACAAACTTGGAATTTTTTTTAAAGAGATGTAAAGAAGCAAATCTTTCACTTAGTCATGAGAAGTGTTTTATGATGTTTACTGAAGGAATTGTTTTAGGACATCACATTTTAGGGGATGGGATTAGAGTTGATAAGTCAAAAGTTGAAGTCATCTCTAACTTACCTATTCCAAGTTGTCAAAAAGATGTTAGGAGTTTTCTAGGATTCACAGGATATTATCGAAGGTTTATAGAAAACTTCACCAAGATAGCATCTCCACTTTTCAAATTACTTACCAAAGACTGTGAATTCAAGTGGAATCCTGATTGACAGTTAGCCTTTGAGACCTTGAAAACAAAAATCTCTGAAGCACCTATTTTAAGAGGACCTAATTGGAAGTTACCTTTTCATGTTTCAACAGATGCCTCAGATACAGCTCTAGGAGCAGTATTGGGACAAAAAGACCTGATTCCATATGCCATCTACTATACCAGTAAAAAATTGACTCCTTCAGAGTTAAACTATACTGTAACTGAAAAAGAGTTTTTAGCTGTTGTTCATGCCATAAACAAATTCAGACACTATATAACAGGCTATGAAACTTTTGTTCACACAGATCACTCTGCAATTAGATATCTAATGAATAAATCAATTACTAATGGCAGAGTCATAAGATGGTTATTTCTTTTACAAGAATTCAACATTACCATTATAGATAGGCCTGGAAAACAAAACACAGTAGCTGATTTCCTATCTAGACTCCAAAACATCAAAGACAATACTCCAGTTGAAGATCAATTCCCTGATGAATATCTTTTTGAAATTTCTACTCAAACCCCTTGGTTTGCTGACATTGCTAATTATTTAGTTTCAGGAAAATTTCCTTCAATAATGAATGAAAGAGACAAAAGAAAGATCATTTATGACAGTGCAAAATATTCATGGGTTGCTAATGAGTTATACAAAACAGGTCCAGATTTTATCATTAGGAGATGTGTTCGGGAAGATGAGATGCCTGAGATCCTCAAGGCATGTCATGATGAACCTTGTGGCGGACAATTTGTTGATAAAAGAACAACTTATAAGATCCTTCATTTAGGATATTATTGGCCATCCCTTTTTAAAGATGCTAAAGAGTATGTCAGAAGGTGTGACAGTTGCCAAAGGGTAGGGAAACCTTCTCCTTTAGGTGAGATGCCATTACAGCCTCAGGTACATATTGAACCTTTTGAAAAACGGGCTTTATATTTTGTAGGACCTATTATTCCTCCATCAAGACAAAAGAAATATATATTAGTTTGAATTGATTATGTTACCAAATGGGTAGAGGCCAGGCCATTACTTTCTGCTACTGAAGCATCTGTAGTTAATTTTATTTTTGAGGATATTTTTACTCGTTTTGGTGTCCTAAGGGAAATTGTTACATATCAAGGAGCTCAATTTACATCAAAGCTAGTGGAAAAAATGATGGAGAGGTACAAAATTAGACACAGAAAATCTACTCCTTATCATCCACAAGCAAATGGTCAAGTGGAATCTACTAATAAGGTCATTGAAGGGATCCTAACGAAGACTGTTCATTTGCATAGAAGAGATTGGGCAGATAGGCTTCCTGAAGCCTTGTGGGCCTATAGAACTACATGGAGAAGCACAATAGGCCATACTCCTTATGAACTTGTTTATGGAAAGCAAGTTTTGTTTCCCATAGAGTTCCAGATTCAAACTTTCAAAATGGCAGTTCAGCTAGGACTTGATCTATCAGAGGCACAAAAGCACAGATTGGAGCATATTAATGAATTGGATGAGATCAGACAAGATGCAGTTCAGAAAACAAGTCTAGTCCAACAGCAAAGGACTATATGGCATGACAAGTACATCAAGGAAAAGAAGTTCAAGGAAGGTGACTGGGCTCTCTTGTTTGATTCAAATTTCAAGGATTTTCAAGGTAAATTCCAAACACATTGGCTTGGGCCATATGAAATTATAAGAATTTTTGACAATGGAGCAATAAAAATTAGGACAATAGATGAAGAGAAGGTCACTTTTCTTGTAAATGGTCATAGATTGAAGCTATATCACAAGCCACTTTCAAGAGAAGAATTTGTCAAGAGATTTCAGGAAAACAGTAATGTGAAGTTAATGAGGAAGAATTTTTCTTCTTCATCAACTTAGTTGAATTTTCTGAATTCAAAAGTATTAAAAAAAAAAAAAAGTATAAACATGAAAACTAATCACTGATTAGCATGTTTATACAGAAAAGATAGAGTGAAAATCATAATTTTTCTGACACTCTAGCTTTTCAAATTTATTTTTTTTAATTTTTTATTATTTATTTATTTATTTATTTATTTATTTTATTATTATTATTATTTTTATTTTTATTTTTTTATTTATTTTTATTTATTTTTATTTATTTTATTTTATTTTTATTTTATTTTTATTTTTATTTTTATTTTTATTTTATTTTTTTTTTATTTTTTTTTATTTTTTTTATTTTTTTTTTTCTCTGCAAGCAGCTATTAGAACATCATAAGTGTAAACCCATATTTCACTTATGATTCATTTCACTCCATTCATCCATACTTCATTTCATTCCATTCATCCATGCTCCACTTCACTCCATACTTCATTCATTTCATTCCATGGTCCACCTCATTTTTCATCTCAGAATTTTAAGAGTGATTTCTTTCTGTAATTGAATAATACATATCATAAGTTGCAAGTCATTTCCCATACTTCACTCCACTTAATAATTAAGATTCATTTCATTCCATTATTCACTTCACCCATACTCCATTACACCATACTTCATTATCCATTTTAAACTCATTTCATACAAACATTCCATTCATGCTTCAAACCTTTTCATTCCATGTTTTAAGACTTCTACAGGTACATTCTGCAATCAGTCAGACATTCTGCAGCCAATCATACATTTTGCAGCCAGCCAGAGATCTTGAAGGCACTATCCAGTAATCACTTGATTGAGCAACAAATTGATCCTGCATATCCAAGACAACAAGAAAAATCAAAGGAGTTATGAGGACTGAAGACCAATGAATTTTAAAGGAGGAAAAGGCATATAAAAACCAAAAGAAAAAAAATCAAAGGAAAGGCAAAGGTAAAAGTCATGAAATTATTATGGTAACAGATCATGAAATTTTAGCATAAGTTAAGTCATGTATGATTCAAAAAGGTTATTTTAGTTAGTCATGTTGATCATGCCTATCAAACCTATCATAAAAAATTTGGAAAAAATCCCTTCTATCTTGCCATATTCGATCATCATTTAAAACTTAACGGTTAAGTACTGAAGTGATTTGATCAGTCACGTCACTAGGCCAAAGTATTTAATGATGATTTTGAATTTCTCACAAAATATCTCTGCGGTCTTTTCTTTCGTGATAACTCTCAACTCATTAATCCGTGTGAATAACCCGCACCGCATTATACTCATTTCATAAATACTCCATATCATTTCTTTCGGCAGCCACTTCTTAGCCATTTCGGTCTGTATCTGTGGAGTAAAAACATCTTTTTAACAGCCATTTTCACCATGGGCAGAGTTCCGCAGTCAATCTTAGCCATTCCGGTCTGGAAAATAGAGGAAACATCTGTGGAGTAAGAACATCTCTTTAATAGCCATTTTTACCGTGAGAAGAGGAGCAGTAATTTGAAGGTTGAAAAGATAAGTTATGGGTCTCATAGTAAGAACTGAACCATTTGGAACCAAGTACTTGGAAGGCTATCCACAAATCAGAGAAATGCTACAATAGGCTGGGTGGTTGCAATTTTTAGAAAAATTCAGTGGTTTTCACGAAGAAGTGACTAAAACATTTGCACGGTCCTTCAATGGAGCGAAGGTCGAAATAGGAGATGTTAAATTCACCATTACAGAGGCTTTCATTGCAGAAGCAACAGAATTACCCAGGAAAGGATAAAAGTGGTTCAAAAATAGGGAATTTCATAACGAGGCATGGATGCAAATACTCAAAACACCAGGTATGGATGTTTCCATTTTTAAGAAAGGTATTCCTAGCTCTGCACTGAAGAACAAATGGAGGAACATGTTGCTCATATTGCAAAAATTTATAACTTGTGAAGGAAGATTTGGTACCCTCTATGTTTATCATATTAGGTTAATGATGCATTTCTTAGGAGAAGAAATCAATTTGCCCTTTTTCCTACTTCATAGTCTGAAAAGAATGGCCTCAAATGTACAAAAGAGAGTTCAATTTCTAGAAAAAACCTTGTATCACCATGGGTTAGTAAAAATATTAATTGAACATAATTTGGGAAAAATGGGAGATAATTGGGATGATTTTCTAGTAAGGAATCATTTTGAGGAACCCAAGGAATCTCCACCTGAAGGCAAATCCATAAGAAGAAGCAGGAGAAAGAAAATTTCTAAGGCTGTTGAAACTAAAACTGGTAAATCAATACAAGAGGACAGCGAAGAGATGATTTCTGAAAAATTGGCTCAAATTAAAAAGCAGCTTAAGAAGGAAAGAATAATAAGAAAATATGCCAAAGACAGAGGAGAAGGGCCATCTCAACCGAGACGGAGCCACAGGCTTAGAGGTATACTAAAGAAAATAGAGGTTAGACAAACTGGAATCATAAACATTGAGGATGAAGAAACACATACTGCTAGATCACCTGACTCTCAATATGAGGAGGATTTTGATGAAGGAGCCCCTGAAATAGACCCAGCATGACAGGAAATTTATAATTATGTTGAGACACTAGAGAAGAAAGCTTCAGAAAGTAGAGACAGAACTCCTAGTCCACCAAAATCTGCAATTGATATGCTAAGAAGAGATAAATATGAGTTAGAAGTACTCAATAGGCATATCAAGAATGAGAATGAAATTTTAAGGGAGCAAGTTAAGCTCAAAGGTGATATGAATACCACTCTGTCTCTACAAATGAAAAAGTTGCACAAGGCCAGTGAAAGATTGAAGAAGAAAAACAAAAGGTTAAGCAGAGCACTTACAAATTTGAGATTCAAGTTAGTCATAAGGAAGCCCAGAAGACCACTGATAGTCAGGCAAAGCAGAAGAAGAGGCTTAGATTTCCTAGCAGAGGTCTCAGAGTACATGGAATAGTTGCATGAGGACATGCAAAAGCCTTGCAGTGGGGGTATGTTGAGCCTCGAAGATGTCCTTCTTTTCCACCACATTTCAATTCATTTTCTTTGTCCCTCATCAATTACAGGCTTAAATGATCAATAGGATTAATTAGGATTACTTTAAGAATGTATATAATGACTAAATTGCTATGTTTTCATGATTTTGTTATTGTAGAAATTTTGACTAGACTGGCTACAGAACACAGTCATTCTATAGCCAGTCGCCTATTCTGCAGTCGTTCTCATGTTTACGCAGGTTCCAGGTTTCACCACAAGGAAAAATGCATATGGTCGTATTCCACATCACTCCCCCATTATTTATTTCTCTCCACGAAGTCTGAGCTCAAGTCTACAGGCGGTTATGCACGTGGGAAACAAAAACTAGGTGACAAACTTCTAATAGGACAAGGATTGTACAAATGTCCTTAATCATAGAACGAGGCCACCACCAGAGTCCTAGTTTGATTTTAGTTTGAAAATACAATTACTCCTGTTTTATCTCAAATACAATTATGTAATTTTGTTATAAGTATGGCTCGGGAGACCGAGAAACAACTTAGTTAGATTTATGTTTTATTGCAAGATCTCAGAAGACCGTAAATACTCTGTTTTGAAGAATTTCTCCTTTAATGAAAGAAGCATCACTTTATTGCAAGAGATGAGTCAATATTGAGTAGAGTTGCGTGCTAATTCGGTGGTAGAGGGCCCCTGCTACCTGTGAAGCTTTTTTCATATGGTTTAGATAAGTAACTTAGCCTTGTTTCATTCTTAGTTTAATTTTCTGAACTTTATGTTTTTATACTTACTTGCAGTGGATGCCACAGTTAGTCTTATCCTTACAAACTCTGCCAAAATATCACTCACATTGGATGGGATATAACTGTAGTATTTAGGAGTTAAGTTTCATTTCTTTGAACTTTATGATTTTGTGCTCGATTACATCAGTTGTTACAGCTAGTCGAGATCTTATAAACTCTTCCAAAATATCACTAATTCTAGATGAGACATAGCTGTGGTGTTTTAGAGCTTTGTTGTGTTTTGTTGAATTGTATGCTTTCATGCTCATTTACATAACATGTTGCAGCCAGTCCTGTTCCATAAATTATTCCAAAATACCACTAATTCCGAATGAGACAGAGCTGAGACATTTTAGTGATTAGTTGCATCTTTAGTCTAGTTGTAGTACTCCGGAGGTAGATGTCACTTTAGTTTAATTATGTCACTGTGTTTCAAGTTTGATAATGGCACTCTAGTATAACTCTGTTCACTGTACTTTAAGTTAGATTAGTGACATTCTAGTTCAGTTCCAAATCACTGTATTTCAAAGTTAGGCTAAAAGCATTCTAGGTTAGTTGTGATCACTGTGTTTCGAGCTTGATCAATTGCATTCTAGTTCAGTGTTATCCATTGTTCTTTAAGTTGTAATAATTGTCAATATTAGACTTCACGGCCTTCATTTTTTACAAACTAATATTTTTCTGACTTTCTATTAATGCATCATCATATGAACAGGAATGAGTTAGTGATATCAGTTTAAGGCCTTGATTGTTCTGCAACCCTTTGCAATTTCACAAATAAGCCTTTTTCCCAAAAAAAAAATTATTTTAGAAAATATCTAACTTTCGAAAAAGGTTTAGTGGTGACAAGTTGAGCTGCAGAATGAATTGATCTTAGCATGACAAGTTAATTCAGAGTAGAAATCTTATTGTGTTACAAATAGTCTTTTTCCAATTATGTTCCAATAAAATTTTAGCCATGGATGAGATTCTTTGTAATATTGTAAAGATGGTTGTTTAATTAGGAGAACCTAATTTGTACTAAACTTATCCTTTTCTCAAGCTATTCCAACATATTTCTAATGAATGAATTGGATGAGTTTATGTTATGAGTTATTGAGTTCATGTTGTGATTTATTTTCTTGCTATGAGTCATTATCAAACTTTGCATTCTCTGTTCTCTAGTATAGGATTTGCTCTGTTTTAGTGTGACCAACAACTGTTATTTTTCAACATTTAGTTCTTTTCCTTCTTAACATAAAACAACAAAACCAAAAACATCATAAAAACACTAAACACAACGTAGTGAGAAACAGATACCTAGGCACATATAGTGCACCACACTTCAGCAGTTTACTGACCCTGGTTGATAATTTATGACCTCAATTTAGGAACACTAAGTTGAGCACAACAATTATCATGAGATTGGAAGGTAGCTCAACACTTCATGTAGCAAGTAGATCACACATGCAATATGGGGTGGAGTGTTTAGAGCAAACAATATTCAACTAGAGTGAGGGAGTTTTGGTTAATATGAAGGAACAACTGACTAAATAAAGAGAGGGGAAGTTATATAAATTTGGCTATGGGTCGAGCTTGGTCTCTTTCGCTCTAGAGTGGGTGCCACTACTTCAGCCTCAATAGATTACACTCGATCCTATCGATATTAGGGCCCCACAAATGAGGAGGTGAATAGATAATATGTCCCAAAATGCAGGTCCTCCGACGATCAGCTTCTCACCAGCCTTATTTAGATGGTTGCATAATAGTTCGTTATGATCAATGGTTATCCTTATGCAGGGATGGATTTTCATGATGAACCTGAGGTCGATCTTCCTCAGGGTGATTTAGGTAAAATATTTCAACCATTTAAGTTTTTGAAATTTTTACAACCTTTTTGTGTTTTTTGATGTTTCTGAGACTAAAATATTGATGTTTTCATGCAGATATTAGAAAAATTTGACCTATCAGTGCTTCATATCTCTGTCGTGTAGAGGGATAACCACATGAGGAGGTACTGGTACCAGTACTGGTTCTTTCGGTATGATGAGATGCGCTACTAGATCTTGAGGTAGCCGAGATCCTGTCAGAGGTGGAGTGCCACATAGAGGAGCTTACACACGGGATTGATGAGATCATGGTCGACCAAATTCCTTTGCAACTTCAGCGACACACTATCGGAGTGCCTAGCCGTATTGGTCAACAACTGCACAGGATAGTTCGTGCAGTGTCATTTTATCACGAGCACCTTTAATTTGTCTAATTAGATATTTTCATGTAGTTTTTTATATGGACGATGTAGCCATATGTGTCTCGGGGCACAAAATTTGTAAAACCAATATATATATATATATATTTACATATTTTAAATTTTTTCTAGTTCCTATTATGCTTTCAATATGATGTGATGTGAAAAAATGGCCTATAAAAAACCAACTGGGAGTCTAACTTGATCAATAAATTTGAAATTTTGAGAGATATAGACTCCATAAGTTGTTCGATGACAGACATATATTCAAGAATACTTTTGGTAGCATGACCAACGAATACCCCTCCAGAACTAAGTAGCTTTGATTTAGGTGTGTAAAGTACCCAAGCAGCTGATGTAATGTGTCGTGTGTTACGAATAGCACCATCTGCATATCTGATGTATGGCAAGAGTAAAGTTGAAAAATGTGAAAAAAGAGAAACATACATGAGAAAAATAGCCAAATATAGCCAAAATAAATCAAACACACCAAAATGAAACAAAACTTAAATACATAAAATTACAAATCATATGCTTAGTGCAACACTAGGCATAATACTTCTTTAGGTAGAGCTCGTTCTGGGGCTCAGCGAGCGGGATTATATCAAGTCCTAAAGTTCATAGGATCCTTTAAAAATAACCTTAGTGACAATGTAGGGATTAATCCACAATGGTTGAAGTGTTCTTGCCCCCAAGCAGGGAAATTTATAAGGATGGAAAATTATCTTGAAGTTTAAAAACATTGGTGAATCTCACTAGTCCCTAATATGCAAACTATAAAATGTTTATTGATGTATTTGTAAAATTATTCAAATATATAATGATTTTATATAATTTTGGTGATTTTAAAGGTAAAATAATATTATATTGTAAAATTTGGGCGAATCATTTTTATAAAAAATGGAAATTGGCCAATACTTTTTTTGGAAAAATCATGGAAAATTATCCCACATACAAATATTAGCCCCTAAAACTTTTGATGCCCCCAAGAGTTTGTGCTTTTGATCGTAAACTAAAACAAAATCCCCATATTGGTAAGAAATAGGCTTAACTCATTTTTCATATTGAGCCTTGACTCAATGCTTGTGGGCTTTGAGAGCTACTGCAACGTCTAAGAGAGCCTCTCGTCTAAATGATGAAATGATAACAAAATTTCCTCTTTTGTTGTGGTGTTAGGAAGAAGTTCAACATCGAGTTTTAGTGATGGGATATGAAACTCTATTGGAAGAACTTCTTCCAAGCCATAAACAAGTTGAAATGGTGTGAAGCTTGTAGCAGTTTAGACTAACATCCAATAAGCCCAAAGTGTAGAATATAACATTCTATGCTAGTTGGTCTCGTGATTACCTACTATCCGATAGATCATGGTCTTGAGGATTCCATTAATGGCTTTGACCTATCCATTATCCTATGGGTAGTAGGAATATGAATGATCTTAGAGAAAACCAAACATAGAGGTTAAGTAAGACATCATGTGATTATGGAAATGTGATCCATTATCTGTAACGGTTGTGTGGGGTACACTGAAGTGGTTGATGAAATGATTAAATTGGAACAATGCAGAAATCTCACCATCAGCCTTATAAGTAGGAATGGCTTAGACCCATTTCCCGAAGTAGCCGACGATGATAATGACATAATTGTGACCATTAGATGAAGTGGCATTGCAAGTAATGAATTTGATTCCCCATTTAGAGAAAGGATAGATGAAAACTACTAGGTGAAGGGGGGAAGGGGGCACGTGCATTTATTTTTTACATATTTGATAAGGGTGAAATTTTTGGACTACGAAAATTAAATCGTTAAACAAATTTAGACAGTACTGTCATGCACACAAGTTTTTTTGGGCAATAGCCATGCCCAAAAGGTGACCTCAACATGCCCCAGCATGGAATTCATTAAGAACATTTTTTTTTCGTCATGTGTAAGACAATGTCGAAGAACAAATTCAATGCTAGGATGATACAAAGTATCTCTCAAAACTAAGTATTTATTCACTTGGTAGTGGATGCAATGATGATAATATTTAGATAGATTTAGACAGAATCATTGGGTCTAAAGATACAAAAGGATATCTATGTACCATGGGTCAGAAGATTCAACCAGATAGACCAATTCATCTAGAATGGTATCATGGGCTACCTCATCTCTGTCAACTCTAGGAAGGTCCGACAATAGATCTATGAAGACAAAATATTTCTTCGACTTAGCAGTGGTGAAGGCTAAATCAAATTGTTGGAGGATAACTACCCACTTGGAATACTTACCTCCAATAATTTGATGAGACAAAATATGTCTCATAGGATTCTCTAGGGAAACAACATTAGTTTGACTTAGAAGAATGTAATTTCGAAAGTGGTTGACAACAAAAATGGGTTCCAATGAAATTTTCTCCACATGTGAATACCTAAGATCGGGTCCAGCTAGACCTTTCAAAAGGTAATAGATCACATGCTCACTATGATCATCATTTTCTTGAACTAGAACCATGCTAATGAAGGATGGTGAGGCTATGAGGTATACTAAAAATTATCGCGAGTATTTAGGAGGACTCAAAAGTGGGGCTAAAGTAAGGGAATTTTTCAAGGCATCAAACGGTCATCGAGCCTGATCATGCCACAAGAAAGGAACTCCTTTCTTTAGTAAGTACATAAAACCTTTTGTTAATTCAACATAGTTGAAAACAAAGCAGTGTAAGAATTTTTCCTTCCCCTACAAACTTTGGAGTCGAGAGATGGATTGTGGTGCAGGGAATTCAATAATTGCCTTATCCTTATCGGGATCAACCCATATCTTGTGTTTTGAGAGAATTAACCCAAGAAAATGCCCAGATTTGACAAATAAGATGCACTTATGCAGATTCAGGTGAATGTGGTATACGTGACATCTAAGAAAGATAGATTGAATTTGGGCCAGGTGTTGCACCCTATGCTTGGAATGAGGTAAGAGTTCATCCAAATATGCCTGAACAATGTGTCTGATGTCATGAAAAGCATAGTCCATTTTCCTTTGGAAAGTGGTGCCTGCATTCTTCAAGCCAAGTGGAAGTTTGAGATACACAAAATTACCCCAAGGATAGATAAAGGCAGTTTTATGTTGATTGTCTGGTTTGATAGCAATCTGGTTATAACCCGAGAAGCCATCCATAAAGGAAAATTATTCACATCTAGTAAAATCATTGATGATTTGGTCAATGAATGGGGTAGGATAATTTTCCTTAGCACAAGCAGAGTTCAAATCACAGTAATCAACACAAACCTAGATGGTTTCATTTTTTTTTCAATGGAAACAAGATTAGATACCCATTTCGTCAAGGGAATAGGATACATAAAACTATATTTCAACATTTTTTCATCTTTTGTCTTGATGGTTGTTATATTTCGAGGGTGGACTAGTTGAAGACTTTATTGGACGGGCTTGGGATTCACATAAGTCTTTATATCATGCTCAATGATAGATGGATCTATGTCAGGAATTTCCTCATAATACCAAGCAAAAATATCGTGGAATTCATTAAATATGGGGTGAAGTTTGGAATCTCCTCAAGAGTGCAATCAACTCCAATTTGAATGTTTTCCATGATACTTGTCTTGATCGAGATGTCAATAAGTAAAGTATTCAAGATATTAACTAAGTTACCTTCTGGATCGATCTCATGGATAGTCATTTAGGGGAAAGGAGAAATCTCGAGCGGATCAAGAGGCAGGACTTCGAGAGATTTTGCGTTCAAGTCAGGAGGGTAGGAGATTATGTTATGGTGATGAAAATCATCCAAAGGTCACTTGTATGGAGATATGATCTCCATGATAGCCTTATCCAAAGGTAATACTTCATTAAGGAAATCAGTAAAGGGAGAATCAATGGGAGAATTCAAGGTACCATCAATCGTAACCAAAGTATAGAGAGATTTGGATGAAGACTGAATAGCCTAATAAGAAAGTTTCGCTAGTGACAGTGGCATATACTCTCCATAGGAATCAATGGAAGAAGGGGCCAAGAGGATCCAAGGATCCACTGGGTCATTCAAAACAGTATATATACCATTGACACGGTTAGTGGAACCTGTTAGCCCCTTATAAATTTCTTGACTAGCAAGCAAGGGGCTAGTTTGTTCTGTAAGCCTGCAAGGAATGCATTTCCCTTGAAAACACATCATCCTTGCAGCCTTGTCAAGTTCCCTACCTTGTGACTATTCCCTTTGGTTGTTCTAAATCAATATGCCTTGCTGACCAAAAATCAGGCTCCTAAAGGTCTTATTTTGCCCTTTGTACCCTTGCAAATTTCTTCATTTTCACCCCTTTGTTCCTTTCCTTGAATTCCCCTTTATTTCCCCTAATTCCCCTTTCCATTCCAGAAAACCCCTCTAAAACATCTATATTCCCTTTGATTATGCCTAAATCCCCCTCTTTCCCCTACCGTTACCCTCCTCAGGCCTCAAAATGCATTAAAAAGGGTTAAAAACCCACTTTTGGACCATATAATAGGCCTCAGCTCCTTCTTCGCTAGCCCCGTAACCTTTCTCTCCATGTAACCTCACGCCATGACCAGGCGCCAAAACTAAAAGCGCTTAGCATGTTTCGTATCGGGGGTAATAGCAGCTGTTGATATTCATAGAATGGATGGCGATCGCCGCCCCCGCAGCTTGCACCGTGCAACTCGTCCACCTCCCGTCGCCGCATCTTAACTGTCCATTTACCCTCCAGATTCGACGGTTCGCAGTTCATTCATATCGAGAGTGTTTTCAACCATTGATCTGTACAGATCCGACGGTGCGGAATCCGCCTGTCCCGGTGGTCCCTGCCCGCTTTCACTGTTCAAAAACTTGGAGGTTTCTATGGCACTGCTTTCGGGTGGTTGGTGGTATTTTCTCATCGACCAACGATTCCATACACTGCGCGACATGCGTCCTCCTGTACGATTTCAAAACCGCCGTCCCCGCGCGTTAATGTCGTCCATTGCGCGTTATTATTTGGACACGGATGCCCAACGATATTGCCGTGGACCGTTCGATCTGGGGCGGGCCATCCAACGACTATCGCTCGCCGAAGATGCACGGTAGTTAACCCAGATGCACACACGATAGCTCAGGGTATGGCCTACATCCATCGCCCTCCGATGCATTTTCAACCGTCGATCTCCGCCGAGATCAGACGGCCCAGATTCGTTTTCCCACTGTTGACTTTTCCGCCATCGCCACGTCACCCCCACGTGCATCCATCGTACACCCGCCCATTCTGTTGCATATATTCATTCCAAGGTTGATTTTCCATATGTTTTGTTTAATTTTCTGCTGTGCTCTCCCACGTCCACCAAACCACGTCCGCTGTCAAATCGCATTTTCCACCATGTTTCTGCATTGTTCCGTCATCCCACCAGTCTGCATGGCCATCCTTGTCATCCCTGTCTCATCCACTACCCCCATTTGTGGATTTTGTAACAATTTTTCATGTTTTTTAGGGTTATTAACAGTGAGTGACCACCATGAGGCATAGTCTCCATTACGACAGCAAATAATGCAGAAAGGACCATGTTTCAGAGGCCGAGATCACAAAGAAAGATCGGGAAGGAGTCCGGACGAGATGCACATTAAAAAATCAAGGTTTCAAACACTGTAAAACCTTTCCGGCGCCATTAAAAGCACAGGTTTCACAGTCAGAGGTACAAATGGAGCAGCAGAGAGCCTAAGGCATGCAAACGAAGATTTTAAGCCTTATGCTCAGGGATTTAAATGCAAAGCACCAGATTGAAGACCCAGGGAGCGCTCAGAGAGTACAACGTGTAGAAATCAATGCATATCAGGGTTTTCTACAGCAGCAGAATATTTTTCCTCCATAAAGGACAACGCACCCATGTAGTGTTCAATCCAAGCCGTGTTCTGGGGAGATTTTCTACCTTGAAACAGCCCCAACACTATCAAAGCATTTATTTCATCAGTATGGCAGACTTCTCTATCATTCCTTTATCTTTTTTTTATGCACCAATAGCACCACACAGTACTGCAGTCAGAACACATTAGAGTCATATCAGAGTAATCCACAGTCTAAATAATATCATTCGTTCACCAAAGGAACACCAGAGATTAATGCACATGATTTATACAGAATGGGCTTCGACCCTCTTTCTTTTCAGAATTTTAATACTGCATTTAGTTCTCCACCTACCTCCTTTGCTCCTCCGGAGCTATAAATTCATGAAGAACTCATTGTAACGGTTGTTGATCAGTTATCAGAGAACTGCAAGTAGTTTCTTTTGAGACAGAGTCTCTGTGTAAAGATTGTAAGATAGGTTGAAGGATATGTTTTCAGACTGAGTATTCAGCTATTGGAAATATTGTACTTGATTGGTATTGTTATTTAATATGACAAGCACATTTCTTTGGATCTTGATCTGAAGCAGCGGTGATGTTTTCCTATCTCTGTGTTTACATTCATTTCATTTCGTTTCTACTGGCTTGCATCAGAATATTGGCATAGGATTTACCCTTGTTAGGTACCCTATGTTTCTGCTCTCCTTGCCATTTATGTTTCTCTTCTAAATGTATTATCTAAGGAATGTTTTCAGTTGGTTTAACCAATGTAGTGGATGTTATTGCCTGCTCTCTGATGTATGAATTAAATGAACTCAGTTCTTAGATGTTTCTTGTTATAGATTCAGTTGGAATATTTGGGAACACTGGGGATTAGTTTTAGCCCTGTCCACTAGGATCCTTGTACGCCCTACTGATCTATAATTTTGTGCTCTGAAATATGTGTTATCTCTTCTCCTCTTACCCTCCACATCATAATCCTCTTGAATATCCTAAGTTTCAGATGACTAGCCCAATTGAAAGCCTGCCTGTTGAGTAGCAAGAAAATCCTTTCCTGACTCCATTGCCCAATGGTTTTGAATATTTCCTAGAATAATTTCACCTCTGCCTTATTCCTCTTTGCTCAGCTCTGTCTTACATTAAATCCTTCCTTCATGATAACCTGCAACCAAACCAAACAAAACAAAACAAACCCCGAGCCTTATAACTAGCCTAACATATTAAACTTTGAGCTTCATCGACATAAACCTTTGATCATATAGAGAGATCCCTCTCTGGACCCAGGAGGGCTAGATCCTGAGGTTTGAAAGTGGTTCTGATGTTGTCTCATCTTTTGGTCTTGCCAATCTGGCCAAAACATGGGAACCCCAATATAATGGCGACTCCACTGGGGAACTGAGTGCATTACACCTTAAACATTCCTAGGCACTCAAAACACCTACAATCTTTGGTTAGGTTGGCATTTAAACACTCCTATTCTCACATCAAACTCTATACCATTTGTTGTGTTTTCCCATACTCTTGGACAGAGTCTGGAAAGGGCTAGGTAGCCTTCAGATCTCACACTCTTTCAGAGGTGACATATCTGGTAAATGCCCTCCCAGTCAATCTCTGGTTAGAGTTTGATGTGTTTGAAGATATCCTTGAAACGGGACATCGCATAAGCACTGTGGTGGACAGTATGCCCCTCAAAAACATTCTAAAACCTTCCACCTGGCAACTCCATAGCTCCTAAACGATTTAAAGACTCCACTGGTGATCAGTAGGCCTACTGATTATCTTGGTTCACATTAGACTCCACTGGGAGACCAGCCTCTATAACAACATCAACCACAGTAGAAGTAACAAGTAGGGTTAAGCTGCTTGGTCAGAGACAACATTCTGGCTTCTAAAACTATTCATACAAGAGCTTACCCTGACCTAGCCCCGCCTGAAATAGTTGATAACCCAGAGAGCATCCTCAAGGGAGCTTCTACACTTAAAATATCAACTATTTCCAAACACATCCATAGAGCTAATTCTGCACCAGAATATCTTACAGCTCTATCACATTTTCACCTTGACCTAGACCTACCTAACAGCTTATCTAGAACTTGGTCATTCAGTAGCTTAGACCAGCCAGACCCTGAGCTTCCTCATTCACCATAGCAAGGTGGTAGACACCTTGGGAATAGACAGACCCGTCCATCTACACCTCTTGATTTACATTTCATACAAAACTTGGGGCTCAGTCACCCTAGGTCTGCTCATCAGTTCTCTGCTGGTCATAACATCCCTGTCATCCATATACCTACTGCCCAAGCCCCTCTAGCTCATCAAAACATCATCATGGCAGCTTGGTATGCACCTCTGGTTTTACCCCAGCCTCTAGTACCCTTACCAAACGATTATCGGTCTAATATTCCGCACTTCACTGCAAAAGAGTCCATCACAACTCAACAACATGTAGATAAAATGGAAGATTCTTTTGACTACATGGAAATTGATGATGATACAGTCAAAATGAGAATATTCGCCCAAAGCTTAGGGGGTGATGTGAAGAAATTGTTTAAAGGCCTACCCCTAGGTAGCATCAACGATCTTCCAGATTTGTATCAGACTTTCATAAACAAATGGGAAACTAGGGCAAATCCTCGCCAACTCCTAGCAGAATACATGACCCTTAAAAGAAACATAGGAGAGAGTGTTCACGATTGCACAACAAGGTTCAACAGCATCTATAATGCTCTCCCTCCACATATGAAACCTCCACAAGGCATGGCCCTAGCAAAATACCTTGAGGGTTTTGATGCTGACATGGCCTATGAGCTTAGAGAAAAGGAATACAACTCATTGGAGGACATGAAAAAAGGAGCAGTAAACATAGAAGCCAACCTGATTGAGAAAAGAGCGAGACTGAAATCTAAAAGAAGGGTAACATATAGAGATGATAACATAGCTTCCACATCTGACCAAAATTATTATAAGCTGTCTAAAAATGTCGAAAGGTTACAGCAAATGATGGAAAAAATGGTTGTCACAGTCAGTAACCAGAATAGAAACCAAAACCAGAACCAGAACTTTAGGAGAAACAATAACACTCCCAACAGACAAAGAGAATCATATCAACAAGTTATTCCTCCATTCCAAGAGAATTTTCTTGATGAAGATGAGGGAATCGTAGAAGAGTCTGAGGGAAACAAAATTAATATGTTTGAAACATAGGATTCAATCCATAACTGTTATTCAGAAGAAGACCAGCCTCCACCCTCAGGTTGAAAGGAGGAGTGGTTGGAATCTGAATATTACAGATTAGGATTTGAAAATGCCATGATGCAGGTCAGAGAACAATATGAACTTAGAAGAAAAAAGAGTCAAGAAACTGCTAAACCCAAAGCTTCTGAGACTACCATCAAGAAGAGACCTGAGAAAACTTCTAAAGCAACTGCTGAAACCAACAAATCAGTAGCTAAGAGTTCTGGAAAGAATAGAGAAAAAGACAACCAAAAAATTAATTCACAAGGTAAACCAACTAGCAGCACTAGCACTGCAGTTAGTGCTCCTGATGAAACTGTCACAAACACTGTACATAACAAAAATCAGCCCACTGACTTAGCCACTAAGACAGTGGCAAATAAAACAGAGATGAGTATGCCAAAGAGTCAGTCCCCTTTCAATTTGGAAAGTGAGATTGCAAGAATTAAAATCTCTATCCCACTTTCTGAGTTGGCCACTCAGGATGTATATAAAGGCCAGATTTTGAGAGCTTTGAACTTAGGTGAGAATGGTGACTCTGTCAATTTGAATGATGATCAACCTGCCCTCTTGTTTGGTCCTAAGATAGAGGGGAAGTTTTAGGAGGGGGTAGTTCCGCCTTTCTATATCAGTCTTAACATTCATGACAAGATCCTGCACAATGCAATGCATGATTCTGGAGCATCCCACAACCTAATGCCTAAGGTAATTATGGAAAGACTAGGTCTAGAGATAACCAGACCCTACAAAGATTTATACTCTTTCGACTCTAGCAAAGTAAAATGCCTAGGCCTGATCAAATACTTGTGTGTGAGCTTAACTCAAATCCTTGCTAAATGCATGGTCATGGATGTTGTGGTGGCAGATGTGCCACCCAAGTATGGCATGCTACTATCAAGATCATGGGGAGCCAAGCTGCAGGTTACAATGCATATGGATGGCTCATATGCCACAATCCCAATCTTTGGCCAACTTAGAAAACTGTATAGGGAGACACAGATGAAATTCCTAGTCAGTAGCCCCGAAAAACCAGAAAATTCACCTATTTATTCTATACATACAGACCTAGACTCCTTCATATTTTGTAACGGCGAATCTTTAGAAGGGTCAGAGCCCCAAAATAGAGATACAAACGGAGAGGCAGAGACCATGGATTTTAACATAATGGCCACTCTGGATTTAGAGGACAACGAATAAGAAAACCGCAACGAAACCTGTAGGATATGCGGTGGAGACCTAACTCTGAGTGAACAAGAAACAGAGCGTAAACAACCACCCAGCCAGATCCCTGAAACTCATACATTTCGCAAAGAACAAAGCAATCCACAGCCTAATACAGACCCTATAACACAACACAATGGCAAACCCAGCTGTAAGGGAGAAAACAATGGTAGTCATGAGAATAACCCCTTATGGGAAATGAGCTTTGACGGGTCTTGTACTAAAAGGACTGCAGGGGTAGGGGTATGGTTACACAATACAAAAAATGACTACGCTGAGAGCCATGCCTGTAGTCTACATTTCAAATGCAAAAATAATGTCGCTAAATACGAGGCTCTAATCCTGGGTCTGAATCTGTTGAAGAAAAAGGGAGCCTGTAGGATAACCATATGGGGAGACTCAGAGTTAGTTATTAAACAAGTGAACGGAGAATACACAGCCAAACATCCTAGGCTAAGAGCATATAGGAATGACACCATGGACCTACTAAAAACGTTTGTTGAATACAAATTAGTGTTCGTTCCTAGGAGTCAAAATGTCATTGCAAATGGATTAGCTTACCTGGCCAGTTCATACCCCAAAACTCCCAGTGACCAACAGATCATCATTCAAACCAAATTCAGACCTGTTGTGCCAGACAACGAAAAATATTTGCAGGTATTTGAAGGTGATAAACAGATCGAGGATTTTCTGGTAGGCAGAAATGAGTTTGAATTTTCTGATTTAGACTCCAAATCTGACAGTAGCCGCCTAAGTGAAGAATCCTCCGATGAGGAAGAAACACCCTGTAACATAGAAATAAATTCTTTAGATGAATAGACTGGAAATCCGAACTGCAAATGTGAAAATGCAGATAGTGAAGAGGTAGAGGTGTTTCAGGCCAAAGATAAGAATATACCCAGAGGCCTGGCACCCTTAGAAGACCTCTTTGACTTTGATGATGTGGAAAAAAAGCCCACTATAGAACATGCAGACTCTGATGTGGAAGAATGCAACATAGGCACTAAAGATAAGCCCAAAATGATTAAACTAGCTAAGTCTTTACCTGCAGACATGAAGAAGAAATACATTGACCTTTTCAAAGAATTCATTGATGTGTTTGCATGGAACTATGAGGACTTAAAGGCCTATGACACAAATATCATCCAGCACAAAATACCCTTGAAAGAAAATCAGAAGCCCTTTAGGAAAAAACTTCGAAGAATCAATCCTAAACAATTGCCTGCAGTAGAGAAAGAGATTAAGAAAATGTATGAAGCAAGCATAATTGTGCCTGTAAGGTTCTCTGATTGGGTATCAAACTTAGTAGCTGTAAGGGAGAAAACAGGGGAAATCAGATTGTGTATAGATTTCAGGAATCTCAATAGAGCCTCACTCAAGGAAAATTACCCTTTTCCAAAAATGGAACATATTCTTCAGAGGGTAGTAGGCTCTAAAAGGATCTCCCTACTAGATGGTTTCTCTGGTTATAACCAAGTCTTAGTGATCCCAGAAGACCAACTCAAAACAGCCTTTACCACTCCATGGGGTACCTTCATGTATGTGAATATGCCTTTTGGATTGATGAACGCTGGAGCCACCTTCCAAAGAGCGATGGAAATAGCATTTTCAGATGAGATAGGGCACTTCATTGTTATCTACTTAGATGACATAACAGTATTTTCCAAGACCGAAGAAGAACACCTGAAACATCTGAGAAAAGTATTCGAAAAATGTAGAAGGTTTGGTTTGTCCCTGAACCCTAAAAATACTATCTTTGGGCTACAGGAGGGTAGACTCCTTGGCCACATTATATCCGAAAAGGGAATCGGGTTAGACCCCCAACGATTTGAGGGAATACTACAGATCACACACCCCAGAAACATCAAGGAATTACAGTCTTTCATTGGGAAGATTAACTTCCTTAGGAGGTTTATTCCAAATCTGGCTGAACACCTTAGGAACATGACTAACATGCTGAAGAAGGTGCAGGATTTAAATGGACTGTGGGAGATAAACAATCTTTTTAATCAGTGAAACTTGCACTCACCCAAGCTCCTGTTCTGATCAGCCCAGATTTCTCCAAAGATTTCCTGATCTTTTCATTCGCCTCTGAGCATACAGTGGCTAGAGTCTTGCTGCAGAAAAACACAGAGGGAATGGAACAGCCAATTGCCTTCTTTAGAAAAGCACTCAGAGATGCACCCTTGAAATACAACATCATGGAGAAACAGGCCTATGCTCTGATTAAGGCCTTGAAAGACTTCAGGGTGTATATTTTGCATTCTCACACCGTAGCTTATGTGCCCAACATCATATTCAAATATATACTGTCCCAAGACCCAGATGGGAAAAGGGGCAAATGGATAGTTGTGATCTTAGAGTATGACCTTGAGATAAAACCCACCAAACTGATTAAAGGTCAGGGCTTAGCTAAATTAATGGCTGAATCAAACCTACAAGCCCTAGACATTAACATGATAAATACCTTGGATGAGCAACAAGAATTGCCTGATCTCACTGTTGAGGAAAAATTTCAGAGCTCTCCTTGGTATTCCGACATTCTGTATGTGCTTACACACCTCAATGCCCCTCCCGAATTATCAAAGACCAAGGCCAGATTCCTAAAGCTAAAAACCAGAAGTTACTGCATTATGAATGAAAAATTATACTGGAAGAATCCTAATGGCCTGTTTCTTAAATGTTTGACTGAAAATGAGGCAGAGGAGGTTAAACAAGAATTCCACGCTGGAGAATGTGGATGCCACCTGAGTTGGAAACCCACTGCAAAAAAAATACTCAGGGCTGGTTATTATTGGCCCACACTCTTCAATGATGTTCATAAAATGATAGTTGCTTGCCATAAATGTCAGATCTTTGAGGGAAAAAGAAAACTCCTCCCTTTACCCCTACAACCCATCACTGTTGAAGGTCCCTTTTTGCAATGGGGCCTAGATTTCATAGGGGAAATTCACCCTGCTTCTTCTGCTCAGCACAAATGGATCCTAACAGCCACATTATTTCATTAAGTGGATAGAGGTCGTGCCCACTAGTAATGCCATAGATTCAGTCATCATTAGTTTCCTAGAAAGCCACATCCTCTCTTGGTTTGGCTGCCTAATGAAAATAATCACTGATAATGCTACTACTTTCAGATCCAAAAAGATTGTTGATTTTTGTCACAGGTACCAAATAGCACTTGGTCATTCAACTGCCTATTACCCTCAAGGTAATGGATTAGCTGAATCATCAAACAAGAACCTGGTGATCATCATCAAGAAGCTGTTGAAAGAGAACAAAAAATCATGGCATAACAAGCTAGTACATGCCTTGTGGGCTGACAGACTTACAACAAAGAAGTCCATTGGCATGTCACCATTTCAGCTTGTCTATGGTACAGAAGCAGTTTTCCCTACCACCTTGGGACACCAGTGATCAGGCTGGTCCAGGAGATCCAAACAGAAGAAGATAGTATGGTGAGGAGAATAAACCAAACAATCCATGTTCAACAAACAAGGGAAGAGGTCTACAATAGAGCAGTGAAAGTTCAGGAGAAAATAAAGAAATTGTTTGACAAAAGAACCAAAGCTGCTGATTTCAAAGTTGGAGATAAGGTTTTGAAGTGGGATTCGAGAAGAGAGGATAAAGGAAAGCACAACAAATTTGACAGTTTGTGGCAAGGTCCATACCTCATCCAAGCCACTGTGGGGCCAAATGCTTTCTTCTTACAAGAACTAGATGGTACAAAGCTGTTTGGGGGTCCTATCAATGGCAGGATGCTCAAACACTACTTCTGCTAATTCAAAATTTCCAATTTCATTTCCATTGTACATACCATTGCAGCTTTTTATTTTCAAGAAAAAGAAAAATGTTTCAAAAAATAGAGGAAAAAGAGAGGTTCAGACATGCTTAAAACATGGACCTTTGATATGCAAAGAGTGGCTCTAATAAACTCAAAACCTGAGCCAAAGAAAGTAAAACAGCTAGTCCTAACATGCCAAAAATCTGGACCAGCAAAGGAAAAAGAAGAATCAGCTCTAACATGCCCAAAACCAGAGCTGAAATGAAGAAAAGGAGGTGACTCTAACATGCTCAAAACTTGAGTCACAAAAAGGAAGGAAGGATGTTTCAAGTTCAGATCCCAAGCCTTCACAGTTTTGTTTTCAGTGTTCTGCAAATTTTGTCCATGTGCAACTGTCTTTATGCCTTGGAATCACAGCAAGTCAGACAGTCTAATCCTGGCTTGACTGTTTTTCAATTTCTGTCGTAGAATATAGAGAAGAAATCTGCTGGACAGTTTAATCCCAGCAGATATTAGATTAGGTAGAGAAACATATGAGACCAACAGTCTAATCTGGTTTCATGGAGAAATAAGGGTAGATTTAGAATAGGTTTATTTTCTGTTTGCAAAAATAAAAAGATGTAAAGGGTCTGCTAGCTCAAATGCACCCTAGAAGAAGAAAAATGCTAGGAATATAGTGTGGGTAGGTAGTTTGTTGGAAAAGGTTTTTCTACTGATGTAATGTTTTCATATTATGGCAGCTAATCTAAAGAAATAAGGGATGTGTAAAGCAGAAGGCACCTAGCCTACTCCAAAGATCTATTCTCTGAATTCTTGACTCCTTCAAGAAGAAGCCATCCCCATGTGGAGCCACTGTTAGCCCCTTATAAATTTCTTGACTAGCAAGAAAGGGGCTAGTTTCTTCTGTAAGCCTGCAAGGAATGCATTTCCCTTGAAAACAAATCATCCTTGCAGCCTTGTCAAGTTCCCTACCTTGTGACTGTTCCCTTTGGCTGTTCTGAATCAATATGCCTTGCTGACCAAAAATCAGGCTCCTAATGGTTTTATTCTGCCCTTTGTACCCTTGCAAATTTCTTCATTTTCACCCCTTTGTTCCTTTCCTCGAATTCCCCTTTATTTCCCCTAATTCCCCTTTCCATCCCAGAAATCCCCTCTAAAACATATCTATTCCCTTTGATTGTGCCTAAATCCCCCTCTTTCCCCTACCGTTACCCTCCTCAGGCCTCAAAATGCATTAAAAAGGGTTAAAAACCCACTTTCGGACCATATAATAGGCCTCAGCTCCTTATCCGCTAGCCCCGTAAACTTTATCTCCATGTAACCTCGCGCCATGACCAGGCGCCAAAACTAAAAGCACTTAGCATGTTTCGTATCGAGGGCAATAGTAGCCGTTGATCTTCATAGAATGGACGGCGATCGCCACCCCCGCAACTTGCACCGTGCAACTCGTCCACCTCCCGTCGCCGCATCTTAACCGTCCATTTACCCGCCAGATCTGACGATTCGCAGTTCATTCATATCGGGCGTGTTTTCAACCGTTGATCTGTACAGATTCGACGGTACGGAATACACTCGTCCTGGTGGTCCCCGCCCGCTTTCACTGTTCAAAAACCCGGCGGTTTCTATCGCACCGTTTTCGGGTGGTTGGCGGTATTTTCTCATCGGCCAGTGATTCCATACACCGCGTGACACGCGTCCTCTTGTACGATTTCAAAACCACCGTCCCTGCACGTTAACGTCGTCCATCGCGCATAATTATTCGGACACGGATGCCCAATGATATTTCCGTGGACCGTCCGATCTGGGGCGGGCCATCCAACGGCTATCGCTCGCCGAAGATGCGCGGTAGTTAACCCAGATGCACATGCGATAGCTCAGGGTATGGCCCGCCATCCGTCGCCCTCCGATGCATTTTCAGCCGTCGATCTCCGCCGAGATTGGACGACCCAGATTCGTTTGCCCACTGTTGACTTTTTCGCCATCGCCACATCACCCCCACGTGCATCCACCGTACACCCGCCCATTCTGTTGCATATATTCATTCCAAGGTCGATTTTCCATATGTTTTGTTTAATTTTCTGTTGTGCTCTCCCACGTCCACCAGACCACGTCCGCTGTCAAATCGCATTTTCCACCATGTTTCTCCACTGTTTCGTCATCCCACCAGTCTGCATGGCCATCCTCGTCATCCCCGTCTCATCCACTGCCCCCATTTGTGGATTTTGTAACAATTTTTCATGTTTTGCAGGGTTATTAACAGTGAATGACCGCCATGAGGCATAGTCTCTGTTACAGCAGCAAAGAATGCATAAAGGACCATGTTTCAGAGGCCAAGATCACAAAGAAAGATCGGGAAGGAGCCCAAACGAGACGCACATTAAAAAATCAAGGTTTCAAACTATGTAAAACCTTTCTGGCACCATTAAAAGCATAGGTTTCACATTCAGAGGTACAAATGGAGTAGCAGAGAGCCTAAGGCATGCAAACGAAGATTTTAATCCTTATGCTCAGGGATTTAAATGCAAAGCACCAGATTGAAGACCCAGGGAGAGCTCAGAGAGTACAGCGCGTAGAAATCAATGCATATCAGGGTTTTCTACAACAGCAGAATGTTTTTCCTCCATAAAGGACAACGCGCCCATGCAGTGTTCAATCCAAGCCGTGTTCTGGGGAGATTTTCTACCTTGAAACAACCCCAACACTATCAGATCATTTATTTCATCAGTATGGCAGACTTCTCTATCATTCCTTTATCTTTTGTTTATGCACCAATAGCACCACACAGTACTACAGTCAGAACACATTAGAGTCATATTAGAGTAATCCGCAGTCTGAAGAAGATCATTCGTTCACCAAAGGAACACCAGAGATTAATGCACAGGATTTATACAAAATGGGCTTCGGCCCTCTTTCTTTTCAGAAGTTTAATACTGCATTTAGTTCTCCACCTACCTCCTCTGCTCCTCCGGAGCTATAAATTCATGAAGAACTCATTGCAATGGTTGTTGATCAATTATCAAAGAACTGCAAGTAGTTTCTTTTGAGACTCAGTCTCTGTGTAAAGATTGTAAGATAGGTTGAAGGATATGTTTTCAGACTGAGTATTCAGCTATTGGCAATATTGTACTTGATTGGTATTGTTATTTAATATGACAAGCACATTTCTTTGGATCCTGATCTGAAGCAGCGGTGATGTTTTCCTATCTTTGTGTTTACATTCATTTCATTTCGTTTCTACTGGCTTGCATCAGAATATTGGCATAGGATTTACCCTTGTTAGGTACCCTATGTTTCTTCTCTCCTTGCCATTTATGTTTCTCTTCTGAATGTATTATCTAAGGAATGTTTTCAGTTGGTTTAACCAGTGTAGTGGATGTTATTGCCTGCTCTCTGATGTATGAATTAAATGAACTCAATTCTTAGATGTTTCTTGTTATAGATTCAGTTGGAAGATTTGGGAACACTAGGGATTAGTGTTAGCCCTGTCCACTAGGATCCTTTTACGCCCTGCTGATCTGTAATTTTGTGCTCTGAAATTTGTATTATCTTTTCTCCTCTTACCCTCCACATCATAATCCTCTTGAAGATCCTAAGTTTCAAATGACTAGCCCAATTGAAAGCCTGCCTGTTGAGTAGCAAGAAAATCCTTTCCTGACTCCATTGCCCAATGGTTTTGAATATTTCCTGGAATACTTTCACCTCTGCCTTATTCCTCTTTTCTCAGCTCTATCTTACATTGAATCCTTCCTTCCTGATAACCTGAAACCAAACCAAACAAAACAAACAAACCCTGAGCCTTATAACTAGCCTAACATATTAAACTTTGAGCTTCATCGACATAAACCTTTGCTCATATAGAGAGATCCCTCTCTAGACCCAGGAGGGCTAGATCCCGAGGTCTGAAAGTGGTTATGATGTTGTCTCATCTTTTGGTCTTGCCAATCTGGCCAAAACATGGGAACCCCAACAGAACCTCGGGCGATGGGAGAGTAAAGCAACCTAAGAGAGAGGAACCCTTCAGAAGACTGGTACAACAGCTTACATAACAGTTAGGTAAGCCACCCACTAAGGGAACATTTTTGCTAGGTAATAGGTGAAAATAAGGGGTACATAAGGAAAATTGATACACAGTTACAATTTTACCATCCAAAGAAAAAAGGATTATTTGGAAGACTGATGAAACAATGGAAGTCATAGCATAGGTCTAACTATGCCCCAAAATCATACTGTAGTCGAGATGACGATCTATGAATTTGATGTCCATTGTTGCAGTTTTCCCACCAAGAGTGATGGGGTAACTAACAAGATATCCTTTCGGGATGAAGGTGAAGCCATCAAAATCTTTAGGGAATTTTACTATGGTGAAAGAGTGGGTGAACCCAAGGTGAGATAAGATGAGGTAGCCATGACACAGGTTGATTGACCTTCATTGATGATGGTGCGGTGAATATATTTTCCTTTCACCATAACCTACACTTGGAATGCAAGATGATGGGATAGGTGAGGTGTACATTTATCCATGTTAACAATCACTAGATTGGAATCTTGAGGGTCGATCCCACCAATGGAAAAAATAAAATCTTTTTTTTGTGCTTGGAAGTTTTGTAATACTTCGAGCATTGACATAACAGAGGCTGCTTGTGCCTCATGTTTGATAATGTTGTATTTTTAGGCAATGCGAGAAAATGGATTATTTTTCATATGTTGTGTCCCTTTTGGGGTATGAATTACAGGATCAACAAAATGCCTTTCAATATGCAAATTGTTAGGCGGAAGTGGAATGGAACTCGAGGTAGTGTCCAAAGAGTTTGGGAAAATATTCCCATCATTTTAGGCTCACATTTGCAAATCAATTGTTTCAAAGGCATAAATAGTTGATCTTCCTTCTCCAGGATGAAGGGGATGCAGACTGCCATTGCCCCCTTACAGAGGTGGTGACAGGTTCGATATGAGATGTCGTTGTTGTTGTTAAGAAGGAAAAGGGTTGTTAAGGACTACGGGGTCTAGCCAGTGTCCTTTTGCACAAGGAAGTTTGTGCTTCTTGGGGATGAGGACATTTATAGGTTAAATGGTCCTCGATGCATATATTGCAAGGGAACTTGGGAGCTCTCTCTTTTACTTTATCATATTTGGAATTAGCAGGGTTTTTTTTATTTGGGTTGTTTTGGGTCATTTTTTGCTCTTCAGAAGGAGCGGTCTTTTTCTTATTCTTCTTGTTCTTTCCACTGGGTTTTTATGTATACTACATAGAGTTGATCGCAATAGTCGGAAGAGTAGTAGATTGGGTAGTAGGAACAAGATCGACAAAAATAAACAATTGGGAAAATTTCCTGCTCAATTGGTTTACAAAAAATCTAGTGGTAGTTTCGATGATACCATCAACATAAGCACTAGGCTGCTTAGTAGCGGGAGCATTGGATTTTCTAGGGGAATTATGGATAAAATCATAAAGCATGTAATATTACAAATAAATAATATCTAAATGTTGGTCATGTCTAATATATTGATATTTAGTAACCACACCAACCATTCCAATGTCCTTTGCAATGGGAGGTAGAAGAGACTTGCAGAACCAGTCTGCTAAGCAGTAATCTAGAATGGGGGCCTTGACTAGCCTTTGTTTCCATCTCCATTCATGGATACGATCAGAGATGTGGATTGAAGTGTCTTTTCATAATCTATTCAAAAGTTCCATTTCAGTTTCATATCAGATAGGTAACTAAAAGTTCTTTAGGAATTCCATTGCAAGGGTGTTGAAATTATTTAGTGAAGCTCATGGTAACTCTTTGTTATAGGACAAATGACTTCCTCACCAGCTCAGAGGAGAAGGTAACATGGAAGGAAGAAAATGACCTCGATAAGACCCATTTTTTCCGAGGTAACGCACTCCAAAAACATCTAGGAAGAGTTATAGTGCACCTAAGCCATGCAAAGGGAGCGTTAATGCCTAGGGTAATGCCTTGTTTTGCCCAAGGGGCAGCGTTATCCATGTTTGAATGTGAAAAGGGAAATATCTTGTGGAAAAATGACTGGCATTTCCATATTTTTCTCAGAAAGAGTCAGTTCAAAATGGAAACTAAATGGCACAAACCTTTTATTAGGCATTGCCAAACACAACTGATCTCCTATGGAAGGAAAAAGCAAGGAAAAGCGAGGATACATCTAGATCTTTTCCAATTTGAACAGGCTGAAAGAGTTGGCAAGGTTTGTCCTCTCCATCTCCTATAAATTGGAGTTGTGGACTCTTGGTCAAAGGTTGAAGGTTTGATTATATGTGGAGCATAATTTCATTGTTGTAGTGTGAGGCTTGAAGATTGGCTAAGTTCATTGAGAACTTTCTACCTTGAGCATCATCACACTAGGAGATAGAGAAAGAGAGAGAGGAATTAGAAGATTGAGGAGGGCTTGGTGCAACTGATGGTTGTAATCCTCCTTTTCATAAATCAATATAACTTTATATGTTTTTTCCATTCGATGCATTAGTGTCATATTTTTTTTTCAATCGTCTATGTAGCATGATATGATTGGCTTAGATCTACATTGTTTTATGTTTCTTATATGCTAGTTTAATAGATAGAAGGCTATACTGTTGTAGATATTACATGGGTGCTTTGATTGGTTGCAGGATATGGATTTGGAGCCGGTGAAGAAGGACGTCTACTTCGCTCCTTGGTGTTCTCCATAGGATCTGTTGTCCACAAAGAGGTAATATTTTCAATATTTCTTTGTCAATTATATATATTAGTATGAACATGTATGCAGTACCTTTGGAACTTTACAGCTAATATTATAGTTTGCCTTGGGCGCCGGAAAGCCCTAAGAGGGATACCCAATAAACACCACCAAAGCATATTACCCTATAGTAGAAATGGCGACTCCGCTAGGGAGTAAACCCCAAGTTTCCGGGTTGTTCCTATGACTTTACCTCTTTTCCTCTGTTCACATATCCTTCCGACCAGTTCATATGCTTAGTAATCATCTCAAAAGTTCACAGAGTCCATATTAGACCCTACTTAGCCATCTGTGCAACTTTATCTTGAGTAACGCTCCCCCTAAGAGTGTTCTAGTGCCTTATAATGTTGCTTATGCTTAGATACAGTGTGTTAGTCTAAATATTACGCTCTGTAGCCTCTGCCTTCCAGCGTTACCCAGCCAAAATCTGTTGTTTACAACTCTGTTGTGTTTGCCTTTAGCTGTGGAGTTATTGGCCACCAGATTAGCTTATTTTGCTGGATCCCTGTGCTTGATTACCAGTTAGCATTTTTTGTCTTTAGTTCTTGTTTAAAAATTTAATGTTAGTAGCATCTACTTTTTGAAGAATATTTTTTTTTTTTAATTTTTATGAACTTAGTTGAATTAATTCTGAAAAATTTTGGTTAAAAAGTTGTTATGAGAAGATAGATAGATGTCTGAATATATAAAGTTGAACTGTGGTATTTTAATTTTTGATGCACAGATGTTGAAAGAATCTCTCCTTGTAGAATAAACTCTTCATTGAATTGAATATTTAGAGCATGTTTCTGCATGGTTTTTGAGTCAGAGTCTCATCACATTTCATACGTCCACTCCCCCTCTGTGAGACTAATAATCAAGTACACTAAGAATCAAGTGATAATAAAATTAATCATATAACCTTTTCTAAGCTCACACTAACAATAGTTCAGGCTATGATATTGGGGTAGGAGAAGTGAGAAAATCACCCAAGATCTCAAAACTTGAAACTAGAGTCATTAAAAAGTGAAATCCTACTGCACTCATATTATCGGGACCACTCCACTACCACCGGAGTTAAGCACGAGACAACACCAGGGTGCATGAGATGGTAGCCCACCTTCGAGTGCATTCAGTGGGCATGCTATATATTGGCGTTCCCTTTAGGGATGTCGAAACTAGATTGGGGATCTAGGTGTTTTACCCATATAGCGTGTTGTCTATAACCGTGACCCCCCTGATGATGTCTGTGATTTGAGGTATCTTTAGTTGCCAAAATTTTTAGGGACTTACATGAGGTGACTAGGACGGGCTATATTGGTACCTAAAACAGACGTACCTACTCTGTCTTCGGTCTTTGGGAGGGTACTCATCTTCACAAGAGTGCTTACACTTATTATCTGAGGTTTGTGCGAAGCTCTAGAGTAACTATAACTATGTTTATGACTAACCCTCTCTGTATGCTATTGTGATAGTGGGTTTCATCTCCAGAAAACAATAGTACTCAAACAAGGCCACCCTGTTCTGGCTGCTTGTTGATTGATTTTAGAAAGTCCTTTTTATTTTTTTTTATTTTTTACGTGTGAGGTTACTATCACTAAGACTTTATAATACATCAAAAATAATTAAAATTTGCTAAAAATAAACAAGTCACCATGGCGTCCTTCAACCCTCGTCGTTTGTCTTGACGATAGCGAGGTCTCCATCCATTGAAACAGGAGGAGGAGTCGAGTTTCGGTGAGCCAGTGCCTTCTTTGGAAGAGCAGTCTCCAGTGACAACCCCTAATTTTCACACAGCCCCGTATCATACGGAGTTTCAAGAGGATCCTTTTACGGAAGGAGTCGTACCTCCTTGCAATCCTCCTCTCACTGACCTGTCGACACCAGTGTTAGTTTGGGTTACACCAAGCCAAGATATGTCTTCGACTGCACCAACATACATTTCACAACCGACACCCATGGGGTCGATGCCGATGGTAACCAACTCTGGTCCGCCACCATCTTCCTCACTGGTTGTCAGTTCTACGCCAATGATCGGAAACCCTAGTAGCCAGGCTATACTCGGTCCCAGCAATCTGGTCACCACAACTATCAGTGGACCTCTGAATACTTCAATATCTGCTCTTATTGTGACCACGCCAAGACCCACGATTTTCTCTCCCGCTAGTAGGGCTACTTTTTCTCCTTTTAGCAACCCTTTCGGTTGGAACCCTTTGTTGAGTTCAAACCCCTTGGAAATCATGCCAGGGGGCAGTGTCACCAACGCATATATGATGGGGGGCACTTGGTACCCCTACAGTCATTGGGACAAACATGATAGCCTATTGTTAACATTGTTCCTTTCAATGGTAAAACTTCAGGTGTAGGATCTATGTTGTTGCTTAACTATGCGAATAGGAGTATGCCTTTGGCTAGCTCTATTGCATCCATATGGGTGAACCGAACCCAAAGTCAATTTGGGAAAGGGGGTAACTTTTACAATGGGGGAAACCAACAATTCGCCCCCCAGTACAACATACCCTACGAAAAACAACCATACAGCCCTACACCCCCACCCAAAGGGAAATTTTATCAAAAAATTCCTACTTATCCCATTGGTAACACATTCATGGGTGGACCCTACGGTCTGAACGGTCAGCCAATACTTCCTTGGCTAGATCTGGGGGCAAACACACAATTTCCATTTTTGGCAGCTCTAGACATCCCCGACATCTACAAGATGACAAATGATCCCATCAACCACAACCCACTCTATCCTCCAGTACCGCACAAGATTTTGTCTGACATCCCTAAATTCGACGGGAAACAAGGGGACGATCTGGCTACGCATGTCACCACCTTTCATCTATGGTATGTATCTAACTCCATGGTGGATGATAGTATCCGGATTCGAATTTTCCCACACACTCTCACAGGAAACGCTACCAAATGGTGCATTGAGTTACCACGTGGGGCCATCAACACTTTTGGCACCTTAGCTATGGAATTTCTTAAGAACTTCCAATTACCTATTAGATACGAAACCAACACAGAACTCTTAACCTCGCTGCACCAAGACACCTCCACCCACATCTCTGATCACATTCATGAATGGAGATGTAGGCGGAGGCTTGTCAAAGTGCCAATCCCAGATCATCTCTTATCCAACTGGTTTTGTAGGTCACTCTTACCACTCCTAGATAAGGATGTTTGTTTTTCCAGTGTAGTCATGGAAGACCAATCCATTCGTTGTGCATAGCATTTAGATATGATCTATTCACAATATGACATGCTATATGATTTACTCCCCCATGCCCCTGGCAATTCGAATCCTCCCGCTACTCAAAAAACTGGAGCGCACACCAACGGCCTCATTTTTGCAATCTCCTGCGTAGCCATAAAATAGCCTAGTGGGTAAACCTCCCAACCATATTCGGCTGCCACCGCCCCTAACCAATCGACTACTCTTCCTACCGTTGAGGTAAATTCTATGTAATTTTCACAAAAACCTAGTGGCAAGAACAATAAGAAAAAGAAAAATACCTCTTCTTTTGAAGAGCAGTCGGATACTCAGAATAATCCCAATCAGAAAAATGCTACTAAGAACGAAAAAGGAAAGGAGAAACCCATGAAATTTCCTTGCAGAATCTATGTGAAGGACCACTTGACATACAAATGTCCTCGGCTCCAGGAATGCACAAATTTTATCACAAACAAGGACTCTGGGAGGACACATGTCTTTCTTCATAATCCCTTCCCTAATACACAACAACAACAACAACACATGGTTGCAAACCCACCACAACATCCATGAAGGGGCAACAGTGGCACCCATCCTTCTGGTGAAGGATCATCCGCCATTTATGGCATAGAAAGTGTTTAACTCCAAACACGAGCCAAAATTTATGGACATCCCGTCATTGATGCTCAGGAACCTGGCACCAGTTCGAATCCACTGCTGCCCAACAATTTTCATATCGAAAGGCCTGCTGCTAACCCTGCGATTTCCCCCCCCAAAGGGACACTTTGACACACGACTCATAACACCTCTGCACATGCTACCCAAAACTACAATATTGTAGAAGATTTGGCGCAAGCACCGTCAACCATGTCTACACTCAAAGTATTGCAAACCTTCCCAGTGCAAAGGAAAGATCTGCCTTCTGTCATTGGTGGAATCGACCCCTAGGATTCTATGCTAGCCATCTTTTACATGGAGAAATCTAAACCTCGCCTCTCACACCAACTTGCATTCCAAGTGCAAGTTGTGTCGAAAGGGAGACCAATCCATCACACTGTCATAAATGAAGGTGCTTCGACCTACATTATGTCAACTGCATGCTGGATCACTTTGGGTTCCCCTACTTTGTCTCTGTCATCGAATTCCCTTAAAGCTTTCGATGGCCACACTTTCCTCCCAAAAGGATACCTTGCTAGCTTTTCCATTTCTCTTAGTGGGAAAACGATAACGGTGGACATAGAAGTCGTAGATCATCATCTCGACTATAATCTATTGTTGGGTTGCAATTGGTCTTACATAATGATTTCCATTGTCTCTTTGGTCTTCTAACTCATCCTCTTTCCATTGGATGGGAAAATATTCATAGTGGATCAATTATCCTTTTGCACCCATGATTATTCCACATTACCAATTACCACTATACCCCTAGTAGGACATGTTCCTAACTTCTACATCAGCATCGGTACCGATCTTTTGAAAGCATCTTCCTTGATGGGTTACTTTCCTCTCCTGTTGCCTGAGGTTCCACATATGATTGCAATGATATCCACCACTTTGGATGTCTCTATCGATCCATGGATCCTATCGGCACCTTTACAAATTGATTCCTACGGAGATCACATGCAGCTATCACTGGAAGAGTTGGCTTATCAAGCCATCCAAATTGCATCTGAACCCTCCATTGCTTTGGTTTCGACCAATGGTACTACCCTCCCACCCATCACAGTTATTTCTAGGGATCTCCTCAATGAAGTCCTGCATACGAACGAAGCTATTCGAGAGGTAATGTCTCTAGAAGAACGACCTTGGGGAGATTTCCATCATCGTGCTTCAATGTTCGATTCGGACATGATCACTACTCAAATCCCATATTTTGACCCACCTGAGATCGTTCCCTCTTCTTAAACGACTATTAAAACTATCTATTTGGAAGGGAACATGGGCAATCTTTCCAAGACTATGCTCATATATATCTCGGTCAAAATGGGCATCATGGAAAACATTCAGATTGGAGCCAATTGCAATCTCGAGTAAATTGCACTCTTCACATCCCTTTTTAAGGAATTCCGCAATCTGTTTGCTTGGTCTTACGACAAAATTCCCGACATAGAACCGTCTATTATTGAGCAAGAAATCAAAGTTTATGACAATGCCAAACCTGTACGGCAAAGACTTCGACCTATTTACCCTCGCAAAGCAGCCTCCATTAAGACTGAAGTTGAAAAACTCTTACATGTTGGTTTTGTCTATCTCGTTCCTTTGACAGAATGGGTTTCCAATCCAGTTCCCATAGATAGAAAATAAGGCACCATCTGAGTCTATGTGGATTATCGTGATCTGAATGCCGCTTGTCCAAAAGACAATTATCATACGTCGTTTATAGATCAGATTCTCGACGATTGTGTTGGATGTGAATCTTTCTCCTTCATGAATGGTTTCTTGGGCTATAACCATATTGTAATTAAAAAATATGACCAGCATAAAACTGCCTTCATCTATCCTTGGGGCACATTTGCGTATAGTAAACTCCCATTCAGTCTAAAGAATATGGGAGCAACTTTACAAAAGGCTATGGACTATGCCTTTCATGATATTGGGCACATTGTACAAGCTTACTTGGATGACCTTTTGGCTCACTACAAGAAGTGAACCCACCACCTTGTGCATCTAAAATAAATCTTCGCTCGGTCTAGGTTCTACAATATATGTCTAAATCCATGTAAGTGTGTATTTTTTGTCGAGTCTGGATGCCTTCTAGGCTTTATTGTTTCCAAGCATGAGATTAGGGTTGATCCCAATAAGGTTAAGGTGATCATTGAATTACTCGTGCCGCAATCCATTCTACAACTCCAACATTTGCAAGGGAAGGAAAACTTCTTACGTTGTTTCATAGTAAACTATGCCGAGATGACGAAAGGCTTTATGCGCTTATTGAATAAAGGAACACTATATTTGTGGGATGAGCAAGCTTAATTTTCATTTTATGCCTTGAAACGAGCACTCGTTTCCACCCCACTTCTTAGTGCCCCCAACTACTTGCACGACTTTCTCCTCTACTTGGCAGCCTCATCATCTTCATTAGGAATGGTTCTAGTTCAGGTTCATGATGACAATAGTGAACATGTGATATATTATTTGTCAAAAGTTCTAATTGGACCCAAACTACAATATTCACATGTAGATAAACTATCTCTCGTGGTGGTCTTCGCTATCACTCGACTCTGACACTATATATTGCTGCGGCATACTACTGTAATTGCTTTGGAGAATCCCATGTGACACATTCTGTCTTGACAATTTATTGGAGGAAAATATTCCAAATGGATTGTAATCCTCCAATAGTTCGATTTGGTTTTCAATGCTGCCAAAGCAAAGAAACCTATAGTCTTTGCCGAATTTCTATCGGACCTTCCCAGAATTGACTGGGAAGATGTAGCTCATGATCCATTTCCTGATGAATCTATCTACCTAGTCGATTATTCTGATCCTTGGTATGGAGACATTTTGGTCTACCTTCAAACTCAACATTTCTACCCAACTTTCACGTCATATGACCTCTGTCGTATTTGTCACCAAGAGAAACACTACCTCGTGCTCAATGATACTCTATATCATTGTGGTGTCAATACTATTCTTTGGCGTTGTCTCACTCTTAACGAGGCGGAACATGTTTTAAATGACTGTCACACGGGAGCATATGGCAGTAATATTTATGGCATAGCTACTGCCCAGAAAATATTGCGTGTAGGATACTATTGGCCCACTTTGTTTAAAGACTGCATCATAGTGGTCCAGAAGTGCCATCCGTGTTAGATTTTCATGAAGAAAATGTGGGCCCACCCTGCCCCTCTTCATCCGGTTGTCTCCATTGGTCCTTATGCTAAATGGGGAATAGACTTAGTTACATGCAATCCTACTTCTGTGGATGGACACAACTACATTGTAGTTGCGATCGACTACTACACAAAATGGGCAGAAGCCATTCCCACATTTAAGGCCAATAGAGAAACCGTCACTTTTTTCCTGTTCAATAAGGTCATCTGTCATTTTGACGTGCCCCTCTTGATCGTCACAGATCATGGGTCACATTTTCAGAGCCATGTGATGACGAAATTGACTTCCATGCTAGGTTTTCAACAAGATCAGTCTTCATCCTACTATTCGCAAGTGAATGGTCAAGTCGAAGCCATAAATGGCGTCCTCAAAACCATGATTCATCAGTAAGTCATCAACCATAAAACCACATGGCATCGGAAGTTATATTCTGCATTATGGGCATACCAAACATTAGTAAAAACTGCTACATGCATCATGCCATTCCAACTTGCATTCGGCCTGGAAGCAGTACTCCAAATCGCATGTGAGATTCCATCACTCAAGCTCGTTGTTGAACTCCTACTTGACACCACTGCTGAAGAAGAGCACTTGCTCTTGCTCGATAAATTGGTTGAAACTCATCGAGATGTCATGCTAGCACTCGAAGCTCACAAGCGCCAAGTAAAGGCTCAATACGACAAATCTATCAAGCCTCTTTCTTTCCAAGAAGGTGATCTTGTTCTACTCTATGATCAAAGAAACGACCTCTTGGGGGCAGGAACACTCCAACCATTATGGCTTAGTCCTTACATCATCACGAAAGTCCTGTCAAAAGAAGCATATCAACTTCAGGACTGTAATGGAATTCCACTCGAGGAGCCCCGCAATGGGCTCTATCTGAAGAAGTATTTCGCCTAGTGTTCTGCTAGGCATATGCTTTGTAATTTTATGTATATCAGTTTTGTATGTGTTTGATGTGTCTAGATATTTTGGGATTGAGTGTTTTTCTCATAAACACTTTTTATTTTACACACCTGCCTTCATCATCCTTATCATACGTTGGATACGTGGATGGTGCCAGTCATCATATGAGGCACATTGCGTCAACTACTTGGGTCCTCTACACACCTGAGGCGAAGCTCCTTGGTTCAGGGGGAATCTTCCTAGGCAATGCCACCAAAAATATTGTTGAATACATTTCAGTGATACAACTCCTCACGAAATTTGCATCTCGCAACATCTCCAATCTGGTGGTCAGGCTAGATTCCCAACTCATTGTTATGCAGTTAAAAAATTGTTATCACGTCCGTCATCTAGTCTTATTACGTTATTACTTAAGGGTACGACTTCTAGAACATCAATTTCAAAAAATCACGTTTGAGCACATTCCTAGAGAATTTAATACATTAGTTGATTCATTGGAAAATTATGTGTTAGATTGGCATTTGGTGCATTTATTATAGAAAGAGTCATACATGAGTGTATATTTTTTACCATAAAAATACATAAAAATTAAAAACACAAGAATCAAAATCACCAAAGTATGTATATGTGTATATATATATGTCATGTCTAGTCAAGTTACATCAAAAAACTTCCCAAAACTTGGGTGTTTTACAAACACAAATTTGGCTCTGCTAAGCCTCGCTCTGACATCTATACATATATCCACTATTCCTACTAAGCCTGCTGCTCAAGATAACAGATAACTACTCTGGCTAACCTCATAAGAGGCACCAAGAACCTCTCTAACATACCCACTGTGTGCCATTGTAGGTGAACCAGGATCTCCCTCATAGGAAGAGGCGGCACGCCCATGCTTAGACCCTCAAGGTTCCTAGCAAGCTCGTGCAAACTACGTGCATCATCACCCTTCTCGGTGGCTGTTGCGGCCTCTACTGGTGCGCCAGCCCCAGGTAGCTGCATTCCTCGCCTTGCATAGTGAGGGGCTCTAGCTAGATGGACAGGTGCCACATCTGTTTCAAGCAACAAGCTTCATGTCAAAAACATTTTCACCCATTAAACAAAAAATTTGCATAAACATTCAAAAGATAAAAAATACTTCAAAATCACTGATCGATTTCTTTCTTACCATCAAGACCCCACTGAATTCCCGGTGGAAATATCAACTCCAGATATTTTGTATAGTTCATCCCTGCATAGGGATAATCTTCAATCATCAGGATCTGGTCGTCTAACCACTCAAAAAATGCGTCATCAAAACAGTGACAGATTGGACCCTCTCTAGTCCATGGTATCAAATCTGACCAACAAGCCTGTCTTGGCTCCCAAGGTCCCAATGCATTTGTGATCATTCTTGGCCTCATTGCGGGCACCCACTTTAGTATAAAAGACACGATCAGTGTGCCATACCCAAACTCTCTTTGGGTCCGGGTCTTACATGCTGTCAGTTCTTCTTGAACCCGGTAGACAACACCTTCACACCAGTCAAAAACCTGAGGCTGAATGCAATCTAGCGCCAACAATATCTGGGCCTTGTTGGCCACGTGTTGACTCTTGGCTCCTGCCAAGTGAACTATCATCCACAAGAGAGACCTCAACGGTCTCGCTGCCACCTGTGCAATAGGCACCCAGTTACTTACTGCCGCAGTATTATTTATGTAGTGAGTTCAGATCAGATCCGAAGTAGTGCAGGGATCAGCCCTAGAACCTATCAGATTGGGCCTTGGTCCTCTACATGACAGGCCAGTCAAGTAGTAGATGTCATCTTTCTCGATCGAGAGTTCATTACCCCTGGTGTGAAAGACATACTGCTGGTCATCCCACTACTGGATGATCCATCTCAGAAGGTCTTCCTGCCCTCTCATCAGCTCTAAACAAGCATGCTTCAGTAATCCGCATCTACGGAGAACCAACAACGTAGCAACATCAGTAACCATTTCACGTTCTTCCCGCTCATGCTCTCTTTCGCGCCAAATGCTCATGGTAAACTGCTTCACACCTGCATAAGAAACATTTCCAATGGATTAGTTTTTGGTTGGAATACTCTAGGATTAAGAAAATCAAGTTCAAAAAATGTTTATGCCAGCCAACGTGGGACCTAGTGAAAATCAGTGTGTGCTAATGCACTGTCCCTTAATTGGCAACGCGTTTAACGCGACCCAGACACTTGGCACCTACGTTAGCCACTAAAAATATTTAGGGCCTGCTAAAAATCACATTTTTCACTAGCTAAAAGAACTAAAATGACAATGGAAAGCTAGAGAAAGGTTCAAGCTCTTACCTGGATCTCGAGGAATCAACAACCGTTGCCCGGTTCGTCCACAATCAGCAGCCAAATTTTCACCACTTTTTCGCTCCAGAGCTCTCTCACAGCACTCAAAGTAGTGAAAATGAAGGTCTATTGCCTTCTTATAGCCATTCTAGAGGTAAGAATCACTTAGCTAGTCTATTAAACTTGGTAAATTCTTGCTATATTTTGTCACAACTATTGGTTTTTAAATGTTACTGATGCTCTGATGAGTTGTTAGTGTTCATGTGTAGATTTGACCGTGTTCGACCTAGTTACGAGCTTTATTTTTAGGGACTTTTTCTAGCTCGTAAAACTGAAAAAACCTCGAGTTTCCTTCGTCAGGCTCGTTAAACTACTATGACGAAGAAATATGAGCCATTATTTTCCATCTTTTTCAAAGCTCATTAAATAGAAAAAGTAACCGAGTTTTTCTCCGTTGGACTCATTAAAAATTCACGGAGAGCATCAAGTTTTTCTTCGTTGGACTCGTTAAAATTTCACGAAGAACATTGAGTTTACTCCGTCTTCTCGTAATCATAACAAAATAAGGTAGATGTCCATTGAACATAGGTTTCTCACTTTTTCGGATTCAATGGACTAACTCACGGAAAATGAACTGTTTCGGGCTTACTATTCTCCCTTCGTCGTGCCCGATTATCAAACATGAAAAAGGTACCCCCTGGAGTTTTCTTTTATGATGTTTTTAGACTCTCTAAATATGAAAAGATCACTGGTTTTACCCTTTTGGACTCGCTAAACTTAATCAGACGGGGAAAAATTTGGACAAAGTGGATGCTTATTCTGTTACATTTTAAAGGTCGATTTGGCAGCACAAAATCTTGAACATGGCACTTCCTAGAAAACTCTATCGCATTTAGCCGAACCCTACAATCTATGATTGTAGCCTTCATATGCCAATGTTCTTGCATTGGTGAATCCTTATATTCTTTGGTGTTCATTAATCCTAAGCTGCCTGGTACCCTGTTAGAGTGCCTTCTATTGTTCAAGAGGATCCCACTATCTACTAATCCTTGTATCAACCAAGCCATCATATACCAGAACTTATTTGTCGTAAATTATCCTGATTTGCTCTTGATTATTTCCATAAACAAAATCATATTTTCCCGTTTCGTGTCAACTGATGTAGGACGCCTCAGTGCCTACCTTTTGACAGATCTCTTCCTATCAAATTCAACATCTTATCTAGGAAGTTGATCCAGAAACACATTAGTACCCAGGTACTTGTAGACATCAGTGGCAGGTGACCTTGTGTTTGGTTGGGGGTTCTCATTATTGGCTCCTGATCGAATGATTCTATGAGTGTTCGACATCAACTCCTTTTATTCACACTCACTAGATTGTACTCTGCATCTTTGGGACCATCATCCTTATTGGTGGCCACCCTTGCGTCTGTTAACAATTTTTTTTATTTATTGGTAATCAGACGATTTCCCGCATGTTCGACTACAACTCATTTATTCACATGTGCAGAAATATGCAGTTTAGTGAAGCGGTGACCAAGACCTTGAGTTGAGGCTTACACCATTACAACTGTGTTTCCTCTCCCAAGCTGCGATATTGTTTTTGGAGTCAGCTTATCAGTTTGATCTTGTTATGACAGATGCTTCCACATTATGCTTATCGGTGGACACACTATTCATATCTTTGCTCTAGAGAAATCATTTTGATTAGCTACTGAGCATGGGAATGCCCAACTCAGGACAGATACTATATTTTCTGACATATGTTGTTGTTTCAGGTTTTCCTCAGTCCTCCAATTACTCTCATTCTACTACACTTGTTATAAAGTATTTCATCTATCATATTCATATCTGACCTCACACTTTAGGGGGCATCTGTTACAGGAAAAATGACCTCCTCATCAACTCAGAGGAGAAGGTAACATGGAAGGAAGAAAATGACCTAGACAAGACCCATTTTTTCTAAGGTAACACACCCCAGAAACAAATAGGTAGAGTTATAACGCACCCGAGCGATGCAAAGGAAGCGTTAATGCCTAGGGTAATGCTCTGTCTTGCCCAAGGGGCGGAGTTATCAATTTTTGAATGTGAAAAGGGAAATATCTTGCGGAAAACTGACTAGCATTCCCAGCGTTTTCTCATAAAGAGTTAGTTCAAAATGGAAACTAAATAGCACAAACCTTTTATTAGGCATTGCCAAACAAAACTGAACTCCTATGGAAGGCAAAAGCAAGGAAAAGCGATGACACATCTAGATCTTTCCTAATTTGAACAAGTTGAAATAGTTGGCAAGGTGTGTCCTCTCCATCTCCTATAAATTGGAGTTGTGGACTCTTGGTCAAAGGTCAAAGGTCAAAGGTTTGATTATATGTGAAGCAGAATTTCATTGTTGTAGTGTGAGGCTTGAAGATCGATGAAGTTCATTGAGAACTTTCTTCCTTGAGCATCATCACACTCGGAGATAGAGAAAGAGAGAGAGGAATTGGAAGATTGAGGAGGGCTTGGTGCAACTGAGGGTTGTATTCCTCCTTTTCATAAATCAATAGAACTCTATCTGTTTTTTCCATTCGATGCATCAATGTCAAATTTGTTGTTCAATCGTCTATGTAGCATGATATGAGTGGCTTATATATGCATTGTTTTATGTTTCTTATATGCTAGTTTAATTGATAGAAGGCTATACTATTGTAGATATTACACGGGTGCTTTGATTGGTTGAAGGATTTGGATTTGGAGCCGGTGAAGAAGGACTTCTACTTTGCTGCTTGGTTTTCTCCATAGGATCTGATATCCACAAAGAGGTAATATTTTCAATCTCACTTTGCCAATTATATATATTAGTATGAACATGTATGCAGTACCTTTGGAACTTTATAGCTAATCTTATAGTATGCCTCGGGCACCGAAAATCCCTGAGAGGGATACCCAATAACCACCACACAAGCATATTACCCTATAGCACTCTATGTACCACTTGGTTGTGTTTCTAGTCAAGGTTTGGGGGAAGAGTCTAAAATGGATACTATCGTCAATCATTGAGTTTGATACACACCAAATTTGGTAAGTCGTGACGTGTGTCATCGGGTCATCTCCCTGTTTTCTTTCAAACTTAGGAATGTCTGCAGGAATTTTATGTGGGATTGGAGACCAAAACGAGTTGTTTTGTATGGGTTCATTCATAAAACTGTACATATCTTGGATATCAAGAGTAGCCAAAAACGTAAAAGGGGTAGGTTCCCCTAGATCATACCAAGGTTGAGAAAGATAACTAGAGGAACTAGAAGGTCCTCCAATGAATTGGTTTCTAGTAGGGTACGCAAGATGAAAAGGATAGTAGTTTCCTTGCGATGGAGGTGAGGTCATTTAGAGTGGAAGGCCATAAGGCACACTCCCAACTTGATGTTGGCCACTAAGGAACTGGTTTCCCCCTTGATTCAATGGTTATTTAATAGGGAGACCCAAAGAGATGCAACATGACTGGGTCGAGGGATACTGCTGGCCACATAAGATGCATTGGGTGTAGGACCACCACTAGCAGTATAGCCATTGGAAGAAAAAATATCGATTAGAAAAGGACTAGATTGTACCATAGAATATATAGGGGTGGACATGCCCCCAACGAGTATGTTTATGATGGAAACATTGCCCCCAGTCATAACTGCCTGGGGGTTAGAACTTAGTAAAGGGTTCCAACCAAACAAGTTGTTGCAAGGAGTCATATTAATAACACCTATGGAGATGATAGCCGAAGTTCGAGAAGATGACACAAAAGGGGTAGATATATGAAGATGTTGAACTATAAAAGTTATGATGTATATTTTCAACTGCTCATGAAGTTTTAATCAAAATCACAAGACAAAAACCTACTCTACTACTCTGTGGATATTAATTCACAATTTAGAACAAAAATATCAAACATGCAATAAGAAATCACACACATGCAAATAGTATTTTCACCGGGGAAAGAAATCTACTGAAAACCCCATTTCATGCTTGCATTAATATGATGAATAGAGATGTATTACAATTTCTAGCTCAAGATGAGCTCAAATTGCAAGTGCATAACCTATATCTCTGCTCACTGAGAAGCTCTGACCTAGACTTAGTCAATTTTTTCTTCTGCTTGAGATATTATTTCCTTGTGTTGTTACTTGATAAATTAGGCCCCTATTATTTAGGAACTTCTCCAAAATGGATTGCACAATTCCTTAGGTTGATCATCTTACTACATGCAACACATGTACACTCAAAACTAGGCTTCAACTGATTTTACACTGCCTTGGAATCTCCACCAAGCCTAGGGAACTCTAATTATATGCATGCACTAGATATTTTGGTTTGATTTATTAGTTAAGTGGATGATCACTGAGTTTGACTGAAGTCCCACTGCTTAACTGGCCTTCCACTAGTTCCTCCAACAAATAGATCTAGTTTAACTGAAAACAACCTGAGATAACTGACCTTTATTTCTACAAATTAGCAATCACACTTTCTTAACTGAACTATAAATCCTCCAACTTGAATTTACTGAGTAAACTCGGTGACACAAGCCATGTCACACAAGTTAACTGCATCCAAGTTGAATGTTGCTGTGTAAATTCGAATTTTCTCAATTTAATCAAGGAAAAAATAAATTGAGATTTTCTTGCTGCATTGTTCAACACTCCCTCTTAGCAAGAAAGGGATTATCAACCACCCCTATCCTACACCTATGGAATTTTAACTTCCCTCTTGACAAAGCCTTTGTCAAAATGTCAACATCTTTTTCCTCTATTAGAATGTACTGCAACAACATTATCCACCTCTGAACACAATTCCACAAATGGTGATACTAAATATCTATATGCTTGGATCGATCGTGAAAAGCATGATTCTCTAATAGCTTAATGAAACTCTGATTATCACGACAGATCGCAGTTGGATCCATCATCTGACCAAACAATTCAATAAGTATCTTTATCATCTAGATTGATTCACATGTTGCTTGACTTTCATCCATGTATTATGCCTCTGCCGAGTTGAGCGCCACATATATTTGCTTCCTGTTGGACCAAGAAACCGATGTGGACCCAACACTAAAAATTCCACCTATTGTACTCTTTCAGTCTCAAGGACTCCCCACCCAATATACATTTGTGAAGCCACACAACTTCACTCCCTCTATCTATTTGTACCATAGTCCAAACTGGGTAGTGCCTCTAAGGTACTGTAAAATATGATTATATTCCTTCAAAAAACAAATTTTTGGCCTAACCATATCTTGGCTCAGTTGGTTGAATTCCTATCACATATTTTTTCATGTGTTCACAAGACACATCAGTGAACACAATATTTTTCGATAAATGGTAGCATCCACTTCTTCACCTAAAATGACATCCTCCTTCCTCCAGTTTGTCGCTATAGGTGTCTCCATGGGTTTCCAAATCTCCATGCGTAATATTTGCAGTATCTCATTTTTATACTTGCCTTGAGAGACAAATGTTCCCCGTCACCTTACCATACTTCCAAGTCGAGGAAGTAGTGCATGAGACCCATGTCCTTCATTTCAAATCCTCTTGCAAGGTCCTCCTTGTAAGATCTGATCAGTTGCTCATCATCAGTTAAAATAAAGTAATCAACATATAAGACAATAATCCACAATTTACCTTCTACCAAGATATGATAGAGGTTTTCATCTGCTTCACATTTTTTGAAGCCCAAACTAGTGAGATAGTTATCAATCCTCATGTAACTAGCACGGGGTACATGTTTTAGACCATACAATGCTTGCTTGAGTCTACACACATTATTCTCTCAATCAAAAGTACCAAAACCTTATGGTTGCTCGATGTACACCTCCTCCTCAATAACTCCATTAAGGAATATTGTTTTTACATCCATCTAGTGGATCTTCCACCCCATCTGCACTGCCAGAGCAAGAATTGATCTAATGGATGAGTACCTTGATACAGGAGTAAAGGTCTCCTTATATTAAATTCCTTCAACTTGAGAGTACCCCTTGGCCATAAATTTGGTCTTATACTTCTTTATGCTTATGTATGTTGCCTTATTAACCTTGAAGATCCATCTCCAACCCACAACTTATTTATCTGTTGGTCTTGGGACCACTTCCCAAACATTTTTCTTTACAATGGATTTGTATTCCTCCACCATTGCATCAACCCACACAATTTTATTTGTTTCTTCCTTGAAAGAGTATGGCTTAGTCTCTACAATATTAATAATTAGATTCATGTAGCCAGTGTACAGATCTAGTGACCTTCTCTGCATGCGTTGTTGGCTTGAGGGGTCCTGACCCAGGTTTAGAGTGTTTTGTGCAATTAAAAAAACCCTCCAACAACTAGCCCTTTTGGTAGTGATCTGCTTGTGCAAACTAAAGTCTCACCTAAAGTAGTATGGGGGGGGGCGCGGTGTTTGAACTAGGTTTCCACACCCTAAGGGATCGTGTGATGTGGTCCTTAACCCTTCTTATCATATCTAATGCTTAACGGTTTGTGTAAGACTTCACAGAAACCCATATCTAAATGCATATAAAACCCTTAACATATATGCGTAAAAGAGATTATTATGCTTTAGTCATATCTAGATTATTAGAGCGGAAAAAATACTTGCGCAATCACATAGATAGTCTTTTGTAATCACCTTAAGATAGATGTAATCCTTGCGCGAACACAAATATGTTTCACATATACTTAATTCAGACAAAATGTGCATTCAAACAGAAATAGATCTATAACTTGCAATAATCAACAGATAGTTAACATAGTCACACATAAACACAAAAATTACAACAGAGTTCACCAAAACTTATTCTTTATTAATAGATCTTCAATATAATACAATTAATTTCGTTTATGCACACAGTAGCAGATCCCTTGCACACAGCTCAGGACTAGGTATCCGTGCCAACAACTAGCATGAGCCTTTCTACTTAGACCGAACACAAACTATCCCAAAACTTCGATCAAAACATCAAACATAAACATAACATGAATTAAATTAACTGTCCTTTTTTTACTTGACTTCTTACATATTTATATGACTTCAGACGTGCACATACCATTGTCTCAAACCATGGTTTGAGAATCATGGTTTCCCTTTTCACCCATTACAAATATAAAGGAACTTTGACCTGCCTCGAAGCCCCTTGACTTCTGTGTGTGTGGGAAATATGATGCGGAGTGTTGTCCTTGATGGCAACCCACTTGATGAAGATGATGGCAACCTACTTAATGAAGTTGTTCTTGATGCTTGATGAGTTTATTAATGATGTAAATATGATGTTCTTCAAGTAGCTCAGAAGTAACAGAAGAAAGAAATATCAGAAAGATCCAAAGCAATGATGAATAAGACATGTCACTATGCATACGCGGGTTCGTTTAGGTGAAGTAGCGTATGTACACGGAAAAGTACGAGATAAGTCGCGTATGCCTAATTGCGCTCTAAAGATATAAAACGAGGGGTTCTTACCATGGTTTTGACCCATTGTATTGAACGCTGGATTGTTTATATGATCCCGTCCAGGAATACCATCGGAAGTTATGTGGTTTTGACTCATGGTATTGATAAAGGGTAAACCTATATAAGGAGAAGAAAATAATTGTGCAAAAGGTGTGCATGTGTCTAGGATTTAATGAATACTACACTCTGAAGTTTATCTGCATGGTCGAACTCTGTTCTTAATCGATAGATCTGAATCTATGATGCACCTGTGAATATGATGAAGGTTCAAAAACTGTAGATCTGGAAATGATGAATCTCTAGGATGACTTGAAAATAAGTAATGAAGGCCTGGCGCAAATCTATTGAAGATATTGAAGAAATCTGGGTAAGTCCATAGATCTGGTTTGCTCTGAAAATTTTATCCTTTTAGATCTATACGCAGGTTCGTTTCATGAAAAGCGCGTATATACACGGATCTGTTTAACCAAGGACACGTATGGACTATTAGGGTTTTTCTCTGAAAAGTGCACAGATGTATACGCGGGTTGTCTTTATTAAAAGCGCGTATATACGCAGGTCTGTTTAACGCAAAGCGCGTATGCAATTTAAACTGGTGGTTGCTCAAAGTTGATTGAGTTTCTGTATATCTATTTTGAAGTATGGGTTATCTCTGATATTCTAGTTACAGTGCTTTCATTGTTCTGTTTGATGCAATGGGAAAAGGATGTTTGTTGATAAGTGAAGGATTGTGTTGAAGCTGTTTGATCCAGTTTGAAAATTGATGAAACGTGGTCTGCAATGATTCTGAGGGTTGAAGCCTTCAGTCTGAAAGTAGAAGCTTTCTTCCAGTAAAGGCTGGTGTTAATATCAGGGGGTATTAGCTCCCTTCCAGGTGAGGCTGGTAAACGAGAGCAGGGGGTTGTTGCTCCCTTCCAGGAGAGGCTGGTAAACGAGAGAAGGTTGTAGCCTTCTGAAGGTGGGTGCCTGCGTGCTAGTATGAGTCTGCGCCAGTACATGTTGTAAGAATTTTTCTTAATAATAAAGATTGAAGACTGAGACGACGGCAGCGGTGGTTTTCTCCCGATTTGGGTTTCCACCTAAAAATCCTGGTGTCCATGTGTGTTGCTTATGTGTGATGATTATTCTATTCTTTCTGCACCTGTTTACTATTGTCTAAACATCTGATGAATGATTAATGCAATAATCTGAGTCAAGAATTAAATGCATAATTAAATCACTGGATATACGCGATTTCGGTAAAGGATATCCGCATATATACGCGGGTTGACTTCAGGAAAGTAGCGTATGGGTTTTTAAGAAAGTAAATATCAAAGTTTTATTGTCTGCACTAAATACTGATTCACCCCCCCCTCTCAGTATTTTTCTCAACAATTGGTATCAGAGCAGGTCCTTCTGAAAAGGCTTAACCGCTAGAAGGAAGATCAAGCAAGATGAGCAATCAAGAGGGAACATCATCTATCAAGCCTCCGCTCTTCAATGGAATTAATTTAATCTTCTGGAAAATAAGGATGAGATCTTATCTTCAGTATATGGGAGCAGATATATGGGCCATTGTTGAAAGAGGATATCAATATCCAGCTGCTACACCAACAGATCCAACTGAAAGGAAGAATTATGAATCAAATGCAAAAGCGGTCAATGCTATAACAGGAAGTCTAACTGAAGTAGAATTTGTCAAAGTCATGCAGCTGAATACAACAAAGGAAATATGGGACAAAATCATTCTAAGTTATGAAGGTGATGCAAAGGTAAAAAGTGAAAAACTTCAATCTCTCAGAATTGAATATGAAAACTTAAGAATGCATAATGATGAGAATATTGCCAGTTTATTTTTACATGTTGATGATGTTGTAAATCGTATGAGAAATCTGGGAGAAACAATAACCGAATCTACTTTGGTTGAGAAAATCTTGAGATCGCTAACAGCAAAATTTGAATCAAAAGTCTCTGCTCTTGAAGAAAAACAGGATCTTCAAACTCTTACTATGGTGCAACTTCATGGCATACTGACTGCTTATGAAATGAGGAGAGGGGGACCATCTGAATTCAAAGAAGTTGTTTTTAAAGCTTCTACAAAAGGGAAAGAAGTTTAAAAGGCAGAAGGCTCAGGATATATCTCAGAAGAAGATGAGGCAAATTTTGTGAGAAGACTCCAACTAGGAACCGGAAGGTTCAAAGGTAAGCTTCCTTTCAAATTTTTTGATTGTGGAAGAGTTGGTCATTATGCTGCAAAGTGTCCTTATAAAGAAACATCTGCTAAAGAAGTAGCAAGAAGGAATAAAAACCGATCTAGCACTAAGAAAAGTTATTATACTAATGAAGACAATGATGGGTTATCAGATAGTGAGGTAGAATGTGAACACGATCTTAGACTTCTCATGGAATTTGAACAAGAATCAAGAATAGAAAAGGATACTTTTGTGGATGCTCTAGAGGACAATGATTTTCTTGAGGAAAAAAATCAACTCAAAATATACTTAGAAGAAAATAAGATAATCATAGAGACGCTGAAAAATCAGATTGAAGAAGAAAAGAAACACAGGGAGAAAGCAGAATGTGAAGTGGTAAGTCTAAGAAAAGAATTGGAGAAAGTAAAGACTCTGAATCTCAGATTTACTAAAGGATCGGAAACCTTAGATGAAATTATCAAGGTACAACGTTCTCCTCTCATAAAAACAGGTCTTGGATATATTGGAGAATCCTCTCAGGCTTCAGCACCAAACTATCTAAAGGCAGCAACAAATGGTTTACAATATTCTGCCACTCAACAAGGAAGTAAGAAATCTTTACAGGTAAAGCAGGATCATCTCAATTCAAGGAACACTAACAGGAATAACTTTTAAAGAAGCTCCAACCAACAGGTTAATCCAAATAGAAGATTTCATGATCAAAGAAATTTCTACTTCAATGGACAATGTTTTACATGTCACAATTTTGGTCATAAAGCTGCTCAATGTGTTGCTTATAAAACCATCATGACAAGAGAAGCAAGAAAGAAAAGGTTTGATATTGAACCAAAGAAGAATACCTATAACAACTTTTCTCCTCTTCAAAATTAAGTTGAATGTGCTTATTGCAATAATTTTGGCCATAAATAATCTGAATGCAGGAGCAAAGTCCAACCAAAAGAACATGTTCCTTCAAGCTCCAAAGTGTGGAAAAAGAAGGAAATACAGGTTGAAAATTGTGGCATCGCTTTATTTGCAGAAGGTGAAGAAAATCAATGGTATATTGATAGCGGATGCTCAAAACATATGACATGTGACAAAAACAAACTTCATGCATATAATGCCCTAGAAAAGGAAAAGAATGTTACTTTTGGAAATGATACACCTGCTGTCATTAAGGGAAAAGGGTCTGTTTTTCTAAAAGAAAAGGTGAAAGCTAATAATGTCATGTATGTGGATGGATTAAGACATAACCTGTTAAGTGTGAGTCAAATGTGTGATAAGGGAACTGAGGTTGTCTTTAGTTCAAAAGAATGTGTGGTACGTGATCTTGATACATGTAAAACAATTATAAAAGGAAAAAGAACTCCAAACAACCTGTATATATTGAAGAACAGCAAAGATCAATGCTACTTGAGAAAATCTTCAGAAAATTGGCTATGGCATAGAAGGCTGGGGCATCTGAGCTTCTCTCAAATCAACAAATCAAGCAGACTCAAAGCTGTTCATGGTCTTCCCAATATTACTCTACCAGAGAGTATCATATGCAAATCTTGCAATTCGGTAAACAGACTAGAGTTCAATTTAATGCCAAGGAAGGCTCATCAAGAAGGCCTCTTGAACTCATTCATACTGATATATGTGGACCTATGAGGAAAAAGTCACCACGTGGTGAAGAATACTATATCTTATTTATTGTTGATTTCTCTAGAATGTGTTGGATTGGGTTGATCAAACAAAAAGATGAAGCATTTGAAAATTTTCAGATCTTCAAAGCATTGGTTGAAAATGAATTAGATCTAAAAATCAAGTGTCTTAGATCTGTTCGAGGAGGATAATATACATCAAATGAATTCTTTTAATTTTGTGAACAACATGGCATAAAAAGATAGTTTTCTGTAGCAAGCACTCCACAACAAAATGGCGTAGCAGAAAGAATGAATAGAACAATTCAACAAATGGCTAGAGCTATGCTTGATGATTCCGGAACACCTGACACTTTTTGGGGAGAATCAGCTCACACAGCAGCAAATATTCTTAATAAGGCACATGTTCGGGTAAATAGTGACAAAAATCCATATGAACTCTGGTATGGTAATTCTCCCTCTGTGAAGCATTTTAGAGTTTTTGGAAGTAAATGCTTTACCAAAAATAATGATGAAAAGCTTGGCAAGTTTGAACCCAGATCTGATGAAGGAATTCTTCTTGGATACTCATCTACAAGCAGAGCATACAAATGTTACAATAAAAGGCTTCGGAAGATTGTTGAATGTATTGATGTTGTTTTTGATGAGTCTCCTGTATCCCCTAAAGAAGAAAAACAAACAGCAGATGAAGATGATGGTGAATTTTGTCCTTCTCCATCAAATAGAAATGATATAGACAATGGATCCGATGAAGAACCTGAAAATGATTTATCTGGAAAAACTCCATCCAGATATGTTCAAAAGAATCATCCTGAAACTCAAATTTTGGGAGACAAGGAATCAGGTGTACAAACAAGGAGGACTCTTGTGAGATCTTCTAGCTATCTGGCATTTATATCCACGATTGAACCTCACAATGTCAATCAAGCTAGAAAATATGAATGTTAGATTCAAGCCATGAATGAAGAGCTTGATCAAATTGAAAAGAATCACACTTGGGAATTGGTACCAAGACCACATGATAAAAATGTCATTGGAACTAAGTGGATATTCAAGAACAAGTTAAATGAGAATGGGGATGTTATAAGAAACAAAGCTAGACTAGTTTGCAAGGGGTATACTCAACAAGAAGGAATAGACTTTGAAGAAACTTTTGCTCCTGTAGCTAGACTTGAAGCCATAATAATGTTTCTTGCTTTTTCAAGTTTTCAACAAATCAAAGTTTATCAAATGGATGTTAAATCTGCATTTCTCAATGGTGATCTAGAGGAAGAAGTTTATATAGAACAACCAGAAGGATTCATTTTGGGAAATGATAAAAATCTTGTTTGTAGACTTAAAAAGGCTCTATATGGTCTCAAACAAGCTCCAAGAGCATGGTATTATCGTCTTGAAAAATATCTTCATCAACAAGGATTTTCAAAGGGGTCTACTGATAGCAACTTATACACAAAAATTGAAAATGATAAACTATTGATTGTGGTTGTATATGTTGATGACATCATTTTTGGGAGTAATGAAGAATCTATGAGTCAGAATTTTGCTTCTGTCATGCAGCAAGAATTTGAAATGTCCTTACTTGGAGAACTAACATTCTTTCTTGGCTTGCAAGTACATCAAACTGCAGATGGTATATTCTTATCACAAGAAAAATATCTTAAGCAAATTCTGAAGAAGTATGGCATGGAAGAATGCAAACTTGTAAGTACACCAATGATAACCGGATGTAACCTCAGTTCTCATGATGAATCTCCCACAGTGAATCAACCAGAATACAGATCAATGATAGGTAGCCTACTTTATCTCACTGGGACTAGACCAGACATTATGCATGCAGAGGGGATTGTTGGACGATTCCAAGCTAATCCAAAAGAGTCTCACCTTCAGGCTGTCAAAAGAATATTCAAATATCTACAAGGAACTCAAGACTTTGGACTACCAAAGAATGCTGATCTTACTCTTCATGCTTACACAGATGCAGATTGGGCTGGAAATGTCGATGATCGGAAAAGAACTAGTGGTGGTGCATTCTATATGGGGCCCCGGTTGGTATCTTGGTTCAGCAAGAAGCAAAATTCTATTGCCTTATCTACAGCAAAAGCAAAATATGTGGCTGCCACATCTTGTTGCACTCAACTTCTTTGGATGATGCAAACCCTGCAAGATTTTCAAATCAAATGTACACCTCCTATCTCCATTATGTGTGATAATACAAGTGTCATTAGTATCTCAAAGAATCCTGTTATGCATTCAAATACCAAGCACATTCCCATCAAGTATCACTTCTTACGTGAACAAGTGCTTGAACAAAAGGTGAAGTTGGAGTATGTTCCCTCTAATGAACAAGTTGTTGATATATTTACCAAACCTCTACCTAGGGAAGCGTTCAAATATCTCAGACTGAAGCTGGGTGTTGTCTCTGCCTCTCAAAAGAGCAGATATGATTAAATTCAGAAGATTAAATTGGATACGTGGGTTTCCTAAAAGACAGTCGCGTATATACGCGAGTTTATCCACAGAAAGCCGTGTATGGTTAGTTTCTGACAAATTTTGTTTGAGGTCAGAATTCTTCAGCACATCTGCAGTACTGATTGATATATCTGATGCTGTATGGTATCTCTGGTGAAGTTTTATCTCTTATATTTCTGTCTCATTCTCTAATATTGGGTGAATATGCCTTGATGATCTTCTATTGAAAGTGTTCAGGATGCACAAGCTAAGGGGGAGATGGAGTAAACTGATGTACAGGTTCAGGGGGAGCATTAGCCTTGCTTAGTATAATGCATTGTTGGCATTATGATGGTTTTGAAATATGATCTCTCTCTTGAGGTCTTTCTGGTTTTGGTCATAAACGGTCATATTTGTAATTTGATGAAAAGGTCTTGATGTAAAATTGTAATATTTAGTCATGTAAGGACTTGATCAAATGTGTAAACCCACTTGGTTGGGTAGTTGAGTAAAAAATGTGTAAACCCACTTGGTTGGGTATTTGAGTCTCATATGTAAATCCACTTGGTTGGATCCTTGTTGTAAGTATGAGTCCTTGGTGATAGGAAGGTCATAGAGTCATGTACTTCATTGAAAAATATGTTTGAAGATTCAGCATGAACTCAGGGGGAGCATGGTAACTTCAGTGCACATCAGATCTACATGAGGAGAAAACAACCTTGTGTTGGTTTTGATCCGCCCTTTGCCCTTGATGTCAAAGGGGGAGAGTGACATGGTGTTTGAATAGGGGAGAATATTGTGTTTGAATAGGGGAGAATATCATTATGCTTAATGTATCTATCTGTTGTGGTGATCAAACACCATCGTGGTTGCCATCAAGTCCAAAGGGGGAGATTGTTGGAAATATGATGCGGAGTGTTGTCCTTGATGGCAACCCACTTGATGAAGATGATGGCAACCTACTTAATGAAGTTGTTCTTGATGCTTGATGAGTTTATTAATGATGTAAATCTGATGTTCTTCAAGTAGCTCAGAAGTAACAGAAGAAAGAAATATCAGAAAGAGCCAAAGCAATGATGAATAAGACATGTCACTATGCATACGCGAGTTCGTTTAGGCGAAGTAGCGTATGTACGCGGAAAAGTACGAGATAAGTCGCGTATGCCTAATTGCGCTCTAAAGATATAAAACGAGGGGTTCTTACCATGGTTTTGACCCATTGTATTGAGCACTAGATTGTTTATATGATCCCGTCCAGGAATACCATTGAAAGTTATGTGGTTTTGACTCATGGTATTGATAAAGGGTAAACCTATATAAGGAGAAGAAAATCATTGTGCAAAAGGTGTGCATGTGTCTGGGATTTAATGAATACTACACTCTGAAGTTTATTTGCATGGTCGAAATCTGTTCTTAATCGATAGATCTGAATCTATGATGCACCTGTGAATATGATGAAGGTTCAAAAACTGTAGATCTGGAAATGATTAATCTCTAGGATGACTTGAAAAGAAGTAATGAAGGCCTGGCGCAAATCTATTGAAGATATTGAAGAAATCTGGGTAAGTCCATAGATCTGGTTTGCTCTGCAAAGTTTATCCTTTTAGATCTATACACAGGTTCGTTTCATGAAAAGCGTGTATATACGCGGATCTGTTTAACCAAGGACGCGTATGGACTGTTAGGGTTTTTCTCTGAAAAGTGCACAGATGTATACGCGGGTTGTCTTTATTAAAGGCACGTATATACGCGGGTCTGTTTAACGAAAAGCGCGTATGCAATTTAAACTGATGGTTGCTCAAAGATGATTGAGTTTCTGTATATCTATTCTGAAGTATGGGTTATCTCTGATATTCTAGTTACAGTGGTTTCACTGTTCTATTTGATGTAATGGGAAAAGGATGTTTGCTGATAAGTGAAGGATTGTGTTGAAGTTGTTTGATCCAGTTTGAAAATTGATGAAACGTGGTCTGCAATGGTTCTGAGGGTTGAAGCCTTCAGTCTGAAAGTAGAAGCTTTCTGCCAGTAGAGGCTGGTGTTAATATCAGGGGGTAGTAGCTCCCTTCCAGGTGAGGCTGGTAAACGAGAGCAGGTGGTTGTTTCTCCCTTCCAGGAGAGGCTGGTAAATGAGAGAAGGTTGTAGCCTTCTGCAGGTGGGTGCCTGCGTGCTGGTATGAGTTTGCGACAGTACATGTTGTAAGAAGTTTTATTAATAATAAAGATTAAAGACTGAGACGACGGCAACAGTGGTTTTCTCCTGATTTGGGTTTCCACCTAAAAATCCTGGTTTCCATGTGTGTTGCTTATGTGTGATGATTATTCTGTTCTTTCTGCACCTGTTTACTGTTGTCTAAACATCTGATGAATGATTAATGCAATAATCTGAGTCAAGAATGAAATGCATAATTAAATCATTGGATATACACGAGTTCGGTAAAGGATATCCGCGTATATACGCAGGTTGAATTCAGGAAAGTGGCGTATGGGTTTTTAAGAAAGTAAATATCAAAGTTTTATTGTCTACACTAAATACAGATTCAAACCCCCCCCCCCCTCTCAGTATTTTTCTCAACAGTGTGCAGTGTGTATTTGACAAAATATAATCAAAACTTAACCCGAGGGGACCCCATCCCAATAGACCCCCAACACAATCTAGTGACTTGTCCCGAGTCAATTTGGTCTTGGCTCCTGCATCTTGTCTTTGAGCGCATGAATGGAATTTTTAAGTGGTTGAATGACTTTTGTACTCTACTTTGCGGTGTTCTACATCTCTTCAACTAATTCCTCTATTTTTGGCCCTTCGGCTGCTAGGTTGATACTTCTCTGGGTCTGTTGCAGGCCTCTGAGGGCACCATCGATGTTTTGGGACAGCTGCAAGGCCTCCTCAGCCTAGGGCTACATTAAGTTGTTAATAAAATTCTCTCGTCAGCGTAATGTGTTAATTTCTTCCTAAATGGATTAGCTTTCCTGCAAGCGGGCCAATTGTTTGGCTGGTACCAGGGTCGGTGCAGTGACCGGATCTCATTAAATTATTGTTCCTTGGCCTGCATATTCGTCTTCAATTGTTGTACGACGAGGTCATCCTGGATGGGGGTCCAAATTCCCATGGCCTTGCCCAAAAACTTGCTGCAAGCATCCACATCAGCAGTGATGTTATAATTTGATTCATGCACCACCTTGGCGCACTGCGCACAAACTTCTGGAGGCTTCTCAGGCTGCAACTTCCTATGAAAATTGGATATCTTCTGCTCGAGCTATGCACGCACCATTGCAATTTCTGATCTTGATGCTTTCAGTGTGACTACCAAAATTTCCAATTTGATAGTGGGTATTGTAGTAGTTGGCACTGTGACTTTGGGGAGACCAAAGCACAGTTGATAAATCATGGTTTCCAAATGGGTGTGTTGGCTTTTAGAGGCACAATGCACATCATATGCCAATTGTTGTCCCTTAACCGTCATGATGGCTTACTGCTGAGCTATCGTGGTGTCCTAGAATGCCTTGTACTCTCTATATTGAAGCTCATATGTGATCATCATATGCATGGCATGAAATTTTCTGCTAGGGAAGATGGCCAAGTCAATCCCGACCTCAAATCCTTCAGGAATGATCGCACACAGCTCTAGATTTTTGATCTGGAGCATTGTGCCCAAATCTTGAAATATGCGGCTTTCTGAACTGGATGGGTGCCAAATGGCCAACTCGCTCACTTGTCCCATGCTCTCTTGTTGCACGCTCGCTTGTGTCATGCTCACCTGCACTCTGAGTTGCTGGAGTCCTTGCTGCACATCGTCAAGGACATATTTTTACTGGGACTCTACTTTGCTCCAGAAATATTTCGTCACCGCCTATACTCTGTCGCCAATTTTATCAAAATCTTCTTCTCTCAGTGTTAATTGATCAATCCTGGTCTTTTTATAGGCTTTCCTTTTGGTGCATGATCCCAGGGTGGTATGAGGCCCTCTTTTGGTTCCTAGTCGTGTCTATGTCTATGTCGAAGGTGCATCATCAATGTCTCCATCCGTATCTTCCTTCTCATCATCGCTGTGCAAGTCAACTATCTCCATTGTAGTGGTTGTCTCTTAGTCCTTCTGTGCATCCTTTGGATGACCTATCGTCATGCGCAACTTCATAGGGATCTTAGGTGGTACTGATGATGATGCACCACCAGCTGTACTAGCTTCTAGCCATAAGGGGGGCCACTTGGTCGTAGTGCACACAAGGTCATCCTCCTTAAAAATATTTTTTTTGATGTGCTTGTCATGCCAAGCCTTTTCGTGTGAATTTTCCACCTGCTGATGGAAACCAGCAATGAATTTTTCCTCCTCTTGTGAAGCTAGCTATGATAATCACTCTTCCATAATATCTTGATTAGCCATGTTAGTTACCGCTGCAATGCGTAGACTAGGGACAATATACTCCATCGACATAACAACCTCTTGCCCATACACCAACTTGAAAGGATTATGTCTTGTCAATTTCTTGCATGTAGTCTTGTATGCGCACATTCCAATTAGAATTGCATACCTTTGTGGGTGAATTCTCCAAAATCTTATTAAAGGCTTCTACCGATACAGTGTACTCTTCTGATGGTGAATCTTAAACTCCATTGTCAAGGCTTGAATAGTCTTAATCACAAAATGTGTATCCTGGTCACTCATAAAAGTATTATGGCACCCAAACCTCATCAAGATATTCTCAAAAATGAAGTGTGTAGTTTTGTCTACACTATAATCCTTCACGGGCTTATCCTCCACCCATGTGGTCAAATAATCAGTCGCTATGAGGATATAGCGCGCACCAGTCTTCTTCCCTAAAGGGTTGAACGATCCTACAATATTAATGCCCCATTTATCAAAAGCTTGAAAATTCACTTTTGTTTGTAGTTCCATTTCATCTCTACGTGAGGGTTTCCCTGTCCTCTGACACACATCACAAGTGCGACAATATTATTTTGCATAACTCTTCACCATAGGCCACCAAAAACTAGCCCTCAAAATCTTATGCACAGTTGGTTTACCTGCATAGTGACCTCTTGCAACCATTTCATGTGATTCTATTAATATGATTTCCCTTTCAAACTCTGGCACATATCGCTTCAATACCTCATCAGCTCCCATCTTATACAATTGACCAACAATCAAAGTAAATTCTACAGTGTGCAAGACCAAATATTTATTCTACTTAACTGTATACTCTGTATGTACACTTCCAATGGTCGGGAAGTGGATAATATCTGTGAAGTGGTCATAAACAAGTTTAATGGAAAACAATTGTGTGTCTGGTAATCCTTCCTCCAAACTAGTTGGCTCGTCTCCACTTTCAATGCGCGACAAATGGTCTAGACCTGCATTCAATCACCCTTTCTTTACAATAAACTCAAAATCATATTTGTGAAACAATAGGATCCATCTACGAATCTTCCCCCCCCCCCCCCAACATAGGCTTGTTAACCAAGTACTTCAAATAGTGCCGAAACTTCCGCAGCACATAGACCATAGCTAACCCTTCTCTCTTCAGCACTTGAAAATTTTATGCTTTCAAATTCATTTGGGTGATCAATATCTCTAGCTCATGGTTGCGCAAGTACAACTCCTAACACGATACACGACGCGTCAACATGCACATGGAATTATTTTGTCCAGACTGGGAAGACCAATATAGGTGCAGTCACCATTTTCTCCTTATGCATATCTAGACTCTTTTGGTAGTCCTCATCCCAGCAAAAAGAAGCGTCCTTCTTCAAAAAATTCTCCATCAATGCAGTAATCAACGCATAGCCTTGAATAAATTTTCTGTAATAGCTAGTATGCACCATAATTGAGCGCAACTGCTTCGAATTCGATGGAGCCTCCAGGTTAAAAATAATAGAAATCATAGTTGGATCGACCATAAATCCCTATTGACAGAATGTATGACCCAGAAAAATCCTGAAAGGGACACAAAATATGCACATCTTCAGATTCAGTGAGATTTGATGCTTCCGACAAGTGTTTAGCATCAAGCGTAGACTTAAAACATGCTTCTTCAATAAACCAAATACAGTCCAGTCATAAAATATACTTATAAGAACTTATGTATATATTCCTTAAATGCAGCTACCACCACGTGCGAGAATATAGTTGGCACATTCTTTAGATCGAATGGCATTACTATGTATTATAATAATCCCCATTCTATCGCAAATATTGTCTTACTTCTATCTTAAGGTGCGATTCTTATCTGGTGGTATCTCGAAAATCCATCAGTGAATGAGTAGGCCTTCTACCCACCTACATTGTTCAATACTTTATCAGAAAATGGAGTTGGAATAGGTTCATGCACACATGCATCATTCAACTTGCACAGATCCACAAAAATCCTTATTTATCCTTTGTTCTTATTTTCTTGTACCACCATGGGGCTTACCCAATCTGATTATCCTACTGGTTTGATGATCCCTGCAGCAACCATTTTCTCTAGCTCCTCCTTGAACTTCTACTTATACTTAGGATTCAACCTGTAAGGGCGCTGCTTGACAGGCATGGCATCTGGTTTCAAAGTGATCTTCATTACACCAAGATCCCTAACAATCCCTTTTAACTCTGAAAAATTTGTAGGAAAAAAGTCATGATATTCAGCGAGAAGCTCTGCCACCTTAGCCATTGTATCTTCATCCCAATAATCCCTTATTTTGGAAATATTAGGTTGCTCTTCTGTTGCAATTCAACAAAAACCCCAATGATTGCACATTGACCTTCAGACTCAGGGATATTGATGTTTCTTGGGTCCTCCTCATTATCCTCAATTGTCACACTCTAAAATTCCACTCTATCTTTCATCTGCACATCCCATGCAGTTAAGGATCGTTCTTTTGATTTCTATGGCATGTCAAAGACCACATATTGAATCGTGTGTAAGGAAGTATTGATGCATGGGAACCCATTCTCAAAGCTGAAAGTTAAAACAAATATTTCCCTTAGCACAACCCATTCTGTTGTGCCACATCGCAACTCAACCTCTAGATACCAGTTCATTGGTATCCTACTCAAAGTATGAATGAATGTATGCACCCATCCTAGTTGCGGCTCTTCTCCCCAAGCTGAAATCCACCTAGCTAAGTTCATGCATTGATCTTCATTGCCTGCATAGGTTCCTTCGAATTAGGTATTGGGTTTTCCAAGTCACAGTCGCATCATGTGAGTACATTCTTCCCAATCAACAAAATTTTCCTTGTGCATTTCCCACCAGCGTGCTGGGGTTGAGCGCAAAACTAAATCAAGCACATGGAACCATTGTGTCTCTAGAATATCCTTTTCAAGTTCTTATAAAAATAAATTGACACTGCCTACACCATCATAGTAAGGTAATTCACGAACCTCAGAGGATATGCATCGTAGATATTTGGTGACTTGGTTGCAGCGCAGTGTAGAAACTTCATGCAAATTGTTCTACCAATTCTCCAACTCCTCATCTCAGTTTGAGTGGCAGGAATTGTCCCTATCCCAGCTAAGCCTACCATCTACTATAGGGTTGATCTAATCTTCATCCCTCTTAGTTAGCCTGTAGATATGATCAACATCCTCTTCTGCGCACACCAGTTCTGTGTATCTTTCTCCTTCTGTAGGGTCTAGAGGGACCACAATCTGGGTTCCATTGTTTTCAAACACCATACTTCTGTGCTTGAGGTTGATGATAACATCGATGTCGATAGCCCAATCCACACCCAACAACGTAGGGTACGGATATGAATCATCAACAATTTGAATAAATTTAAAGTCAACTAGTGCCTTAACTCCTCTAATATCAACTATCACCCCAGAAAGTCTACCCATTGGGATAACCTTCTGCTAATTTTCCACGCGCAATTGTATTCCAAACCATTCCAACTTTGGCTCTCACATTTTCTTCCAAGTCTGCTTTATTAGGAAATTTACATCATACCCTATATTTGAATGACCTGATCCATTTCAAACTCACCTATCTAAGAAGTTAAGTGCATCTCTCAGCCAATTATTCTCTTGTTCTTATAAAAAAATTTGACATCCTTTTGCTTCATCTAAGGTTGATGTTTCTCGGTGAAACTATTAATCAGAGCTTGAAGATTCTCAATTGCCTTCTTATTGTGCAGAAGCTTGACACAGGCTGCAAACTTAGGTTTCATCTTTACAGGCTCGGCCCCTTCAATGGTATCCATGGCATGCTTTCTTGGTACTTTATATGTGCCAGGATCTGTGAAATCCTTCTTTACTTCGACAAATGTTTCCTTCTCCCTTTGTAGGTTAAAACCCTCCCTTTTCTCAGGAGATCTCTAGACCCAAACATCGGTAGTAGGTCTCTTACTTATGCTTTATCTTCTCTAGTTGATACACTAATTTTGGTCACAATATTTATTGTATAGTCTTCAGTGTGTAGTTCCACTCTCATCATTTGAACATTCTACATGGGTGTCTGTAGTTTCTTTTCATGCATTTTTGCAAAAAATACACGAAAATATTGAAAAACATCATCAAACTGTCTACAATACCTGCAATATTTTTTTTTAGGTTTGGGCAGTCGCGCGCATAATGGCCAACCTCTCCACAGTTATAACAACTGAGCTTTCCCTATCCTCAACCAGATCTTCCTCCTCTTCCTCGTCCTCTGCCTCAGAATCCACCTCGCCTAGATGACGATGCAAGTAAATCTAGTCTTATACCTTTGGTATGCAATCTATACAAAGCAGCCTGCTCAATCATTAGATCAAACGTGTGACAGTTCTTCTCATGATGTCTGATAGATCGAAAAAATGTGCAGTAAGGTTGTTGGAGCTCCTAAATATATTTACCAATCCTAGGGCAGAAGTTTGTCATGTAAAGTCCATTCGCTTGAAAAATCACGCACCGTAGTTTGGGAACTTAGTTAAGCCCTACCCCATTCTTAATCATACTTGTTCCTCCAACTACTAGATAGTTATTATATACAAGACATTGATCCCTGTGATGCCCTTCAGCTTTAGAGTGTGTGCACCATACTCCTGCGCACACATCCTTTTCTTTCTCTTTTCGCAGAGTTTGTATCTCTAAGTGTAATGCAGCTAACTGGATTTGGATTTTTTTAGCCCCCACTTGTGTAGCTAGTACATGTGAGGCCTCCAACTTCATGGCGATCTCCACAACTTCAGCCTATGTTGCAATCTTCTATTGGTTTAAGGACTGGCGTAGATATGGTAGCAGCATTGAAATGAACCATTCTTTGTGCTCTATTTCATAGATAGTAAACCCTCCATCCCTGATGGTGTGCTTCAACCATTGATCTGCCTCCCATACAAATTCATTCACTTCTTGGTGGATCTCCTTTAATTCAGTCACACATTGAGAATATGATTTTGTCTTTTTGAACTTCTCCTTTAATGTGGTTTTAATATCATCAATCATTGCATTAGGTTTTGTTTCCATATACCTCATGTACCAGTCTAATGCGTGTTCTTGAATGCAGTAGCAAGTTGTACTTTCTTAACATTATCATTATTGATCTAATGCATTGTCCACACAACATCTGCGATGAACCATAATTGGTCAACATCTTCATTTCCAACACCCTTGAAATTCTGCAGCTTTATGGAAGTAGCCATATCGACTTCTGGTGGTGGAGGTGGAGGGGGAGTGGATGACTTGTTAGTGTGAGATGAATTTGGATGTGGAGTGGATGGGATCTAAACTATGGCCAATGACCCAAAATTACTTTGATCTTGCAATCCCTCTTCTTCTAAGTGCGCAGATTCACTAGAGCTACTTGTTTCAAACTCCTCGTTACTGTCATATTACCTTTGAGAGGGCTATAGATAAAATATCCTTTTAGGTCTACTATGTAAGTTTTCCTGTTGCACATAGTTGGGCCTCTTCAGGACATTCACTCAATGTGGCTACATAGAGTACCTTTTTCATATAAAATAATTTAATCCACAGTTTCAATGAGCACAAAAAATTACCTCTAGGGCCCTTGAAAAATCTCCTTTCAGCTTCAGAATACAACAAAAAATTATCAATATCAAAATTAAGTCACAAAGTCACTCAGAACACTATCAATCCAATAATCTACTGCACAAGTAATTTTATTACTAGATTTCTCCAACTAAACCAGCTCAGGAGTCCACCTGGTGATCACGTCGTCCTTTGCATAGGTTTGGAACTCAGCAAGCTGAGATAACCACTCTTGTAACTCAGTCGAAAAAGGAAGCAAATAAAAATTTGTGGATCTCTGTATAGATATACCTTTGCTCCCAATCTTCAGCAGATAGCTTAGGGTTTCGGTTTTCTTGGATTGCAAATTCGCATACCTTATTATCAAGTCAATCTTGCAATTCATTCTTCATCGGATGCCACAACATCACATTTCCCTCAAATAGATTCCGATCCTGGAAATGAAACCATTTTTTGGCTTGAGGGGTATTGACCTAGGTTCAAAGTGTTCTACGCAACCAAAAAACCCCTAGAACTAGTGGCCCTTTTGGTAGTGATCTTCTTGCGCAGAAAAAAGTCACGCCTGAAGAAGTATGGGGGCATGATGGAACTAGGTTTCCACACCCTGAGGGAGTGTGATATGTGTTCCTTAACCCTACTTATCAGATCTAATGCTTAACGGTATGCGCGAGACTTCACAAAAACCTAGATTTAAATGTAGATAAAATGCTTAACAGATATGCTTAAAATAGATTATTATGCTTCAGTCAGATCGAGCTTATCAGAGCGAAAACAATACTTGCACAATCACATAGGTATTCTTATATAAGCACCTTAACATAGATGTAATACTTGCATGAACACAGAGATCATTCACATATACTTAATTCAGATAAATGTGTATTCAAACAAAAACAGATCTATAACTTGAAGTAATCAACAAATAATTAACATAGTCATGTAAAAACACAGAAATTGCAACAGAGTTTGCCAAAACATCTTCTTTCTCAATAGATCTTCAATCCAATCCAATTCATTCTGTGTGTGCACACAACAATAGATTCCTTGCGCACAACTGGGGACTAGGTCTCCATGGACACAACCAGCAGGAGCCTTTCTACCTAGACCAAACACAAACTAGCCCAAAACTTCGATCAAAACACCAAACATAAACGTAACATGACTTAACTCAACTATCCTTTTTTGACTCGACTTCTTACATATTTATATGACTTCGGACACACATATACCATGGTATCAAACCATGGTTTAAGACTCATGGTTTCCCTTTTCACCCATTAAAAATATAAAGGAGATTTGGCCCACCCCAAATCCCCTTGAATTTAGTGTGCGGCATGTATTTGACAAAATATAATAAAAAATTAACCCGAGGGGACCCCATCCCAACATGCACAAATTTGAAGGACTGCCCACATTCTCCCTTGCATCCTGCATTTTATCACTCTCCCCAACTTCCTAAGGCTGACAGTATAATTGGAGAAAGGTAACTTGTTATAGCATCATTTTTCACCTTCATATGCTTGATGATTGACATTTTGGCCTTGGGCACCCTTTCCTCTCAAACTTGATTATCTTCACAAAAAGCAGTATCTTAAAACCCATACGTGACTCTGCCTAGAATTTTCCGCATATATACGCGAGTCCATTCATACTTATCCATGTATACCTTTTTAATTATTAAAAATATATATATTATTCCCTAATTTCGAGGCACGGTTGATGGTTATTCCCGTAATTCAACCACCCTAGCCCATGGCCTAACTGTTTCCAACTGCAGAAACTAATTTGAGGGGGTATAAAAGCCCCTCATGTGCATGGCCTAAGGGAGGGAGAAAAATATAGATATTATACTCTGTTGGAGCCCTATTTCAAGTCTGATATTCCCGTGCCTCCTACACTTCCCAGGTATATTCAAGAAACCCTTGTTTCCTTGAGATGCTCATCATCTTATATGACATCTAGTGTGCACACATCTTGGAAGAATTCTTGCGAGGCTAGGGCTGGATGGATCCAAAGGACAATATGCTCGAAGAACGTGGAAGGATTCAGGTGATCTCTCCACATTTCTATTACTGTACATGCCATTTATGATAAGAAGAACCATCTTGTTCCCGATATTCACGTGTTTATATCTCTTTATATATGTGTAATGATCATTAATTGAATATTGAATATTGTTCTTATGATATTATGCATGAGTTACACTAGCATCTAGGACCTATTTATGATGTACAACTAGAGTTTCATGTTCGTTCTTTCTTGATTTTCAGGTTGCGGAGCACGAAAGGTTGTTGGGGGTTTACACCCCGCGGGATCTACATCAAACGTGGGACTTTCAGGTAAATTCCGCAACTTGTTATATGTATTTTTTAGTATAAAAGATAGGTTAAGTGAGTGCTTCTTGAATGGTATGACCTTGATCTGTGAAGGTTGCCAACCCAAAAACCTTTAGGGTATTATATCCCGAAACATAACTACAAACCAACTTTAGGTAAAGTAGCCTGCCCTACCCGGACCAGAGAGAGCTCTCTTTGTCACTTTAAACAATCAAATGAATGGTTGAGTATCATAATATTTTAGGCTAGATATGTAAGCTTAAATGAGTAAAATTTGTTTGATATTTGAATGTTGGATAGGAAAGTCAGTGAAAGGACTGTAAATGAGCTTTTTAGGTCTTAATTTTAGAGGTTAACATGCAAAGAATATGTGAGGCAAGGTAGGTAGTTTGGAAACATATTAATCAGTCATTGAATATAGTATGAAGATAGTTAGGTTTGAATGATCACTGAAAGTGAGTTCATTCAATTAAGAAGAAAATGAACATAATGTGGAAAATCTTACATAAAACAGAGCATGCATAACATGAATTTTTCCTTCAAAGTCACAATATAGACATGTTTGAAGAAATAGGCATGGCATTAAGCATAAGATAATAAGAAAACATGAGAAACATAGATGTTACAAATCATACCACAAGTATCTCACAATATTCCCTGCAAATTGTCTCTGATTTCATTCCACAAATTGGTTACAAGAGCTCCACAACAAAATATGAGACTATCCAACCCCAACAACGACAAAAGAGAATCTAATTATATAAAATATAGACCATGACACCTAACCAGGTTGAAATCCCATCCAAAATGGGTCATAAATGCAAAATATGAGTCATTTCCTAGTTTCTAGGGAGGTTAGAAACCATTCCCTGAAATTTAGCTAAAAACTAGGAGTGTTTTTCCCTTACATTAATTACACATTTCATCATAATAGGAAGCAAAAACCAACCTAATAACTCTAATGAAAACTCGTAGCCACGAATTTGTGACCATTTCTGAGCTTGAAAACTGTACTAAAGGAATCCAATGTTGATCTGTGACAATTCTGACTGAAGAATTTAAAAAAAAAAAAAATTGTAGAAGCGTAACAAAACTTTGGAGGCACTTTTGAGGCACTTTAAGAAGTCCAAATTCACTTTTGAAAAAATGGTCAACTAGTCATGTGTGTCTAGTTTCCATAAAACCTTTAATTTCGAAAAATGGACCAATCGAAGGCCTTCAAAAATCCATTCTCCCAGGGTCCCTCAAAAGCGTAATAGAGGGTCCAAAAAGGAGGCTAAAACATGAAAAATAGGTGGGTTTTTAGCTTTTTCTCCCAAATTGCAGCTTGTCATGCCAGGAGGGTTACTTATCTATGATGTATTAATTAAAATAAATCCATCCATGTAAATAAATCACCATTTGGCTGCCTCCAAATCAAAAATTCACAAGTGTCTATTACCCTTATGCAATGAGAAATTTCCAGAATTCTGCCAAAAATCATGAAAAATACAAGAATTTCTCCAAAGCCTTGAAAATTGGTTCTTTGACACCTGAAATAGATAGGCTATAAAACTAATGAAGATTCAGCCAATAAATCCAAGTTTTCCTTCTCCTCGAGCTCATTTGCACCTCTTTAAACCTCTTTTTGACTTGTTTCAACCTTACTTGAGAAATGGTATCCCTAGTACAATAATGACTTGTCATGTGTCTTTGTAGCTTGTTATCTCTTTTATCCTTCTTCAATAACTTCTCTAAATTTTCATTAAATACTTATAGCCAAATTTCTCTATTCTCATTGGTCTCCATGGGAATGAGCTCATCAAATGTTAACTCTTCAAATTGATGAATTTGTTGTTTCTCTCCTTCCAATGCCCTTTTTCGGCCTCTTGTTCTTGGTATTTTTGCATGTAATTCAACCTCCATCTCCTGCACTTGGTCAAAAATAAAAATATTCTCACCTTTACCTATGTTTTCCTCCATTTCTGATTTGTATTTAATTTGGAGGAGTTGATTCATTTGCAATTGAATATTTTCCCACTCAAGGAAAGTAATCCAGGATTAGGCAATGGAGAAGGCCTCTTTCAATTCTACAATCTCTTTATCCTTCTCTTTGATGATGTCTTCAACTAATCTGACCTCCTCATGTTATGATACCTTAGGCTCCATTGGCACTAACTTGTCATGCTGATGCAAAAGAGGTTGCTCCTCTATCTGACATTACTCATCATGGGTGCCAAGTGTAAGAAATCTCCTGGTAGACTTAGGCACAAAATCTTGCCTCCTACCTCTCTCATATGTGTGAGAAAATCCCACAACCCTAGGGACATCTAAAATTTGAATAGGCATGCTATAAGAGAAAATCTCCATTGGCTATGGTGATGATGTAATAGGTAAGACAGAAAGCGTTGTTGATAACCTCTCCAAGGAGTCTTCCCATGTCATGTTTATGGAGGACAAGTGATGCAGCACAATGAGCTTGATAAGGCCATGATGAAATAGACTAGTATGATGATATTATCTTCTAATTTGAACCTTCTCAGCCATCTTAATCAAGCTCCTGTATAAATAATGAGGCAAATTAAGTGTTTTGACTCTGGTAAAATGCATCAAAACCCTGATGTGATACCTGTATATCCTAGAGAATATTCCTTCGCATGTAAAGTAATTCATTATGAACACCATTAGTGGAGAATAATTGTTTCTGAGGTTTCTAAAAGGAAAAAGAAATTGTGGATAATCTCTAGCATGAGGCTTTAGAGAGTTCTTGTAGTTGTCAATGTCAAGATCCATACCCTTGAACCACTACTCTCCTTGAGAAGGAATATCTGTAGCTGAAGCAATTAGGTCAGGTGATAAACTAATCTCCTTACCTACAAGAGTGACCTTTCCCATATTGTAGTTGGTTGCAAAAATACTGGACAATTGAAGATCATGCCCTCCTTCCATTATCCATTCACAAAACTTTAAGCACTCAGTTCTTTGAAATCATCTTCTGGAAAATGGTGAAGCACTAATCTCATGCATGTTGAATGGATCAAGTCTGAGATGGCGCCCTCCTTTGAAGCTCTTCTTGTCACTTTCCATGGTGTTGGTCACTTGTGGAAAATTCACACTAAGAGATGAGGTCGAAAGATAGAGTTTTTCGGGCTTTGATTGACTTCGGAGGCCACCACAGAAGCGTATCAAAACTATACTCCAACACAGAAGTGTAAAAACTCTCTTTTGTTACCCACATGATTGTAACAACTACTTTTTACACTATCTGGAAGCATAACACTAGGTTCCCTCACCAAACAGGAGCGTAACAATGTGTTTTTTAACTCCCAGAAGTGTAATAACGTGTTTCTAGCTTGACATGAGTGTAACAAAGGATATTTTCTAGCTTGATAGGAGCATAACAAAGATTTTCCTAGCCAAGACAGAAACATAACAAATCCTTTTTCTCACACAACAGAAGGGTAACAATGCACTTTCCCTCACCCACAGAAACGTAACAAAAGAGTCTGGTTAGTGAGACTAGAAGGGTAACAAATGAAATTTCAATGCTAGGTTTTGGAGTTTGTAACACTTTAGAGGGTAAATGAGGAAGAGAGGTACTCACACACATATCAAAAGGTAAAAATGAAAGGAAAAGTTGTATGTTTTTTTCCTTTTATAAGCTAGTGAAAAGAACTTTACCCTTTCACACGATATTAAGATGAACTTTTTAGCTTTTTTTCACTTTGTCAACAACATGTTACCCCTTCAAATGAGATGAGAAGAATTAAAATTTAATTTGCTTCACTCTCCAAGACCTTTGAAATGACATTTTTTAAAACCTTTTGTGATACTTGGAGGATGACATGTTGGCTTTTCCAAATGAAGTAGGAAGACACAAAAGCATTTTTGAACCCTTTGACATAAAAGGTGACTCTTTGGTTGTTTGAGTAAGATGAGAGAACATAATTTAACCTCTTTTTCATTCCCCGACATTTGAGATGATCTTCTTAGGCTTTCGAAATTTAACCTTGAGACAAATTTTCTCCTTTTCATGAGATACCGAGACTACTTTTGAAGATTTTTGAACTTTCACATTGGACATGACAAATAATATGTTTTTGAAGTTTTAAATGTCACTCTTCTACATTTGACTAGGACAGTAGGTCAAAATGACCTCCCTTGGAGCTCTGACATTGGATGATGATTTTTTGATCTTTTAAAAGAGAGAGTGATATAGTGAAACTATATTTCATGAAACAGTGAGACAGAGAAGAAATGTTTGAAACTTTTTCTCAAAATTTGAGCTATATGAAACAAGAGAGATGGATTTATTTGAACTTCATAAACATGCCTGCTCCTTCACTAGGGGTTTATGGATAAAGTGGAGGGCCACTGCCTTATTTTAGTGAAAATTTGATGATTTTTCCAAAGGAAGGGCTAAACCTAGACTTGACCTAAATGAAATGAAATGACATAACCCTAGACCTATTGAATGATGATGATGGGGATGGTGACCTTGAAACTAAAGATAGAAATTACCTTGAAAATGATGATGATAAATGAAATGAAGGAGCAACATACATGGTTTATCCTTTCTTCAGTGACCAAAATTATTTCTGATTACCGGTTTGAAAAAGAAAAAAAATTGACCTATGACCTAATGAAAAACAATTTAAAGAGTCATTTGATCACTGACATACTAAGTCTAACATTGGCTCCAGCTGGGGATGGCAGCTCCTTGAGGAGGTGTCAAGAAAACATAGACCAAGTAGCCTTACCATTGGGCGATGGAGTCAAAATAGACTTTGAAAAAGTTGAACAAACTAGAAATTTTGAATAAAAAAAACTAACTTGACTCTGACTTGAAAATTGACTGAAACTTTTTAACTTTTTGAAAGAAAACATGAGTTTTTTGTAGAAGTATCATGGCCTTCTCCCCTGGCTTCAAACTTCTGCAACAACTTCCTTATTTTATGGGACATCAAATTTAAAATGATATGTACAATGAAAATGAACTTATTCTTCAATGATCAAGTTATATAGTGTTTAAGGAACCTACCATTGATTGGCCTACAAGAACTTCGTGTCCTTCAAGATCCTCTAGTAAAATTTATTTATTTCCTCTGAATGCAGTGATCTTGTAAGTTCCTTTCCATATATTGTCGAACTTCCCATGCTTAATATTGTCTTCATTCCGGGAATCCCAACGAAGAATAGCATCCCCAAGCTTGAAATAATCTTCTTTGGTTTTCCTATCAAAAATATTTTTAAGTTTATCATGAAACTTTGAAGTATGACTGAAAACTTTGTCTCTTAACTGATGTAGATGAATCATTTGGCTAATTCTTCATTGAATTTCATTAGGCTCATTGTCAATCTCTTGCAGAATTTTCATCACTGGTACAGTTACATAAGAAGGAAACATAGTGTCAACACCATAAACAAGCTAGAGAGCTGACATGTTGATTGATCTCTTGGTGCTAAATCTATTTGCCCATAGAGCATTGGTGAGTTTCTTGTGCCAATTCCTCTTGTTTTCTTACATCATCTTTTTTATTATGTTCACTAAAGATTTATTTGACGATTCAACAAGCTCATTACTGTAATATTCCAAAATGGAAAAGACAGGAATACAAAACATATGCATAATTCCAGCTACGATAAAATAAGAATTAAACATGTAGAACTAGAAAAATTCCAGAATACAGCAAAACATCATACATATGGGCAGAAATAGTTGAACCATATCAATAAATATTAATAGTGTTAGTATGAATATTTCGTCGGAAAAAGACCACTTTAGCTATGCATAAAAAATAGCCCTAACATCAATTATGGCTGTCAATATCTTTAAATCCGCAGTTAGGTGATCCAAATAAAGCTGCACAAATCTAGATCTAAGCATAAAAGACGTTAAGCAGTGAAAATAAAATGTCACTCCATGCATCCAATAGACAAGACAAGAACAATGTATTTGAAAGAATTTTTTATATTAAAAGGGGGCACCTGGGAGGAAAACAAGAAAGGTGTTTCTGATTCTCCTCAATGGGATGGGTTCTTGAAAGTCCTCATCATTTCAGATCTAAAATTTCTCTCTCTTGTTGGTTTAGAAAACCCAGACAAACATAGAACGCAAAGGGAGCTCACAAAGAAAAAATGGAGAAAAATGTGACCAAAAGTATAGATATAGAGTGATCTAATGCAATGAAAGGTGACTAATGATTGGGGAAAACCCTTCTATTTATAAAAAAATATTAGGGCGGTCTAGAACTTGGTGCATGAATAAAATATTATTAATCAAATTCTAGAACCACCCTTTAGGAATATTTTATTATATTTGTTGGAGGGAAAAGGATTTTTGACTTGGGTCAATTCCTTTATTTATAAATAATAAATAAATAAATGATTTATTTATTATTTTAAGGGAATGGTGGAAATATAATTAAATAAATAATGATTTATTTAATTATTTATAAATGATTTAGTCAAATTTAACTAGGAATATTATTTAAATAGGATTTAAATAACTTATTCCTAGGAAATAATCAAATAAATAAGGATTTATTTAATTGATTTCCTTGTTTTGGGTTAAATATGACCAGGAAATATAAACAAATATAGATTTTTTTATTATTTCCTTTTGGGGCTTCCTGTTTAGAACATACAAAACTTAATAAAGGTGTTTTACTAAGTTATTTCACATAGTGAAAGAAATTTTACTTAGGGTAAAATTGGTCTTACATGGTGTACTTGGGTTCATCTAATAATAATAGGTTAGATGACCAAAAAATGGTGTAACAAATTTCCCCCCAGCGTACGAGTGTTAGGAGCAAATCGTATGACCGAAGTACGTTGTAAGAACTCAATCACTAGACATCAAAAGGGAAGTCAGAGAGAGAAATGTAAGGTAGTCTAATGTGCTAAAGAACTAGACCCTGAGGAGACGAGACTTACAGGTGCAACAAGTCTCTAGTTTATGAGGTGGTAGCTGTGCTAAAGGTGACGGGGGAGGCATACCTATGCCTGCTAAGACAAAGTACAAAAGAATAGTATGTCCAGTAAACAAGGAACCAAACTATAAAGTACATGCTAGCGGAAATACGAGCCAGAAAAATAGAATGATGAATCCCACATACATGATGTGCTTGGAATAACAGCCAGGAATAATAGAATAATATTTTAGTACATAAGATACAAATACAACCCAAATTCCCCCTATACACGGGGAAGGGCTCGCAAAATCTGATTGATACATGCTAATCGAAAAGGCGCTGCAAGCGGCTGAGGCCAACATCATCAAATGTAAGGAGATGCATCAAAGGCTGAAATGAAGAAGTCATCCGGGCATGTGGGGGGCTACCTGCAGGGCCACCCCCTCATGAGGGTTGAGACATCTCACACACACCCGAGAATCACCAATAGCTGCTGCTGCATCACTGGACTATCAAGTATACGGATTACGATCATGCTGAAAGGTGCTCGAACCAAGGTACACCGCCCTCTAGACCTGGCTTCTGGAGTAAATGAGCTGATGTCAACAGAAGGAGGTCCTCCATAGGTGAGGCAATAAGGGATCCACAACTAAGGCATGAGAGAAAATAGTAGAGCGACTAACAGACGTACACTAATGATGATGATGAAATGGGTGATACTGAGTAGTGGATGGAAGACTGCCCTTGTTAGAGCATAAAGGGTATGAATGGCTTGGTAGCGACTGACACAATATCATGAGGGATATGGTACAATGGTACTAAAGGCCATAATGTGCAACACGAGAGAGGGACCAAGCAATGAAGGATGGAGGACTATAGCGGGATACAAAGGAACTCGAGATAGACTTGTAGAAATTTGAATAACTGAGATATTATTCAACGAGATTCTCCCGATCACACATTATTTTAGCTTCATGCATAATACAAAATCTCTTCTACCATTGATCATCACATGCGGAAATAAAATCAATTGCATGCATACATTAAAACCACAAACAATCACACATATGAACACAGTATTTAATGGGAAAGCTTAAGGCTGAAAACCCCAACTATCTGTATATTATATGTCATGGAGATCATGTAACAACCATAGTAAAAAATCTCCTCACAAGCTCTCATGCACACCCTCAATCGCTACACACTATCAAGCTAGATCTAGCAAAACACATGCTCCAATATTTTTCCACTTGATAGCCAACCTCTATTGCGTAATTAATGCTATGGGATGGCTTCATTAAATAGATAAACCACTTGGCTTGAACTGCGCAATCCTCATGGGCTACTCCACCTATCTGTGTGTTGCAAATAGCAACAATATAGTCACAACTGATAGTTAACCTGCTCTTTCACCTATCTCTGCACTGGTCTCCACTGAAACTGTCCATGCACTGAAGTTAACTGATGTATTCTTTAGTTGATTAATGAGTTTATAATTAATGAATTAATTAATAATTAATTCACACCACTCTCACTAATTTTATCTATTAGTTAACTTGGATACAAAAAGCTCAACTATGTTTAGATTAGTTAAACTGAACACAACTCCACTAACTTCCTCAATCAACTCCACCAAACTCTGTCACATGAGTTCTAACTGAAGTCTCCATGCAATAGCTTCACTTAAACCCTAGGAAAAGCGTAATTCCTTCTGTCAGCTGCATGTGCCACTTCTAGGCATCAAACTGAAGTGCTCCAAGAGAATAAGATAATGTTGAGAGTCTAAATATTATTAAGAGCTAATAATATTTAACATCCCTATTTTTAGACTGGCAATCTAAAAATAGATTCCACCCAGTATGTCTAAAAATAGAAGTCCATCTATTTTTCCCAACTTGACCAACCATCCACAAATAGCATCCTGCAACTCATAGAACATGATCCATATGTCTAAAAATATACATAGTCTAAAAATAGACTTTGCGCCAAAAATAGCCTGCGGGCCCACTTAGTGAAGGCGACTCCTTTCCACTAAGCTCATCATCTTGTTGAAATCTCAACACTCCCTCTCAACAAGATATGGATTATCTGCAACCCCTATCCTGCCCCTGTGGTATTCGAATTTGCTCCTGGTGAGCGCCTTCGTCAAGATATCAGCATCCTGATCCTCCGTAGGAATGTATGAAAGTAACATGATCTTCTGCTGCACACAATCTCTGATATGATGATACCAATCCGTGAAGCCATGCCACCTCAACTGATCCTCCTGTCTGTACCATGAACCATATCCTGATGTGCCTCTCCGATATCTCACTACATGCTTGCCTGCCTCCCAGAAGAGCTTGGTTGGCTTAACCATAGCTTGTGAAAGCTAGTTAACTGCATAGCATATATCGAGTCGTGTATAGACCAGATACATAATTGACCCCACCAACTGTCGATAAACAGTGGCATCCACTACCTCCGCTGAAGTAGCACCCTCCTTCCTTCAAACACCAGGAAGAGGAGTATCAACAAGCTTGCAGCCATGCATGTTGAACTTCTCCAGTATCTCCCGGGCATACTTACCCTGAGAAACAAACAGTCCACCACTGCGCTGCCAAATTTCCAATCCCAGGAAATAATGAAGGAGGCCCAAGTCCTTCATCTCAAACTCCTTTGCAAGATCAACCTTGCATGAGTGTATCAACAGCTCATCACCTGTCAAAATAAAATCATCTACATAAAGTACAATGATCAGCAACTTACCCTCCACCACAATCTGGTATAGGTTAGGATCCGCCTCACTCTTGGAGAATCCAAGTCCGGTGAAATAACTGTCTATCCGTGTGTGCCAAGCACGAGGTGCTTGTTTCAACCCATACAACGCTCTCTTGAGCCTGCACACATGAGACTCGCTGCTGAAGATCTCGAAACCTTCGGGCTGCTCTATGTACACCTCCTCCTCAATGACTCCGTTGAGGAACGCAGTCTTCACATCCATCTGATGAATGTGCCACCCCATCTGCGCTGAGAGAGCAAGAATCATCCGTATGGAATAATACCTTGCGACAGGTGCAAAGGTCTCCTCATAATCGATCCCCTCTATCTGTGAAAAGCCTCGGGAAACAAATCTTGCCTTGTACTTCTCCACACTCCCGTCAGTTGCCTGCTTCACTTTGTAGATCCATCTCGAACCCACCACTGATTTCCCCTTCGACCTTGGGACAATCTCCCATGCACTGTTTCTGACAATCGAATCATACTCTTCCACCATGGCATCTACCCATGCGGGGTCCTCCACAGCTTCCTCGAAAGAGGATGGATCTGTCATGACACATTTGCTCACAAGAGCCATGTATCCAGTGTACCGGTCCGGTGACTGTCTCTGTCTGCGCTGTGCTGTAGGTGGTCCTACAACCTTCTCTGCATCTTGAGCCAGTCGCTCAGCTTCTGTAGTGCGCTTCCGCCCTTTGATGGTTGGCGCTGCATGAGTGGTCTCTTCCACTCCATGAACCTCATCTTGTGGCTGATCCACATCCTGAGACTCATCCTTAGGAACTAATAGCTCCTCATCCGCATGCAAGTGTGGCTCCCTCTCAAGCGAACACTTCATGGCTTTCTCCTCATGAAATTTGATATCCCGTCGCACAACAGTCTTGCGACTGTCTGGAAAATACACATGATAGTTGTGGGGCGTATCAGTGTACCCCAAAAATATCCCAACCTCCGCAGTCGGCTCCAGCTTCTTCCTGGCATCCTTCGTCACATGAATGTAAACAGGTGAACCAAAATCCTCAAATGGGAAATATCAGGCCTCTTACCAGAAAACGCCTCCTCGGGTGTACTCATGCCAAGTATCCTGTGAGGACAACGGTTCTGCACATATACTGCAGTATTGCATGCCTCCGCCCACAAGTGAATGGGTAGGCCCTGATCATGCAAAATCGCCCGTGCAACACCCACGATCGTTCTATTCTTCCGCTCAGCAACCCCGTTCTGCTGTGGGTTATGAGGTGCTATGAGCTCTCTTCGAATTCCTTCTACGCTGCAAAAGTCCTTGAATTCGCCAGAGATGAATTCACCACCATTGTCGCTCCTTAGAGCCTTCACCTGCTTCCCCGATTCTTTCTCAACCAGTGCCTTGAACTCACAAAACTTTGATTATGTCTCGCTCTTCTTCTGCATGAATAAGATCCAGCACTTACGAGAAAAATCATCAACAAATATCACATAATACCTGTGCTTTGCTGTCGAAGCTACTGAGAAAGGTCCACACACGTCTGTGTGAATTCTCTCAAGGATCGTCGGGGCGCGACTATCCTTCTCATGAAAGGTGGCTTTCACAAATTTTCCTAAGGTACACCCCTTGCACTGATCTGACTGCGCAAGAGTGCCTTTAGGAAGCCCAGTAGAAATCTGTTGCAGTATCTTCAAAGCTCCATGGTGAAGGTGGCCCAATTTTTTGGCACACAACTCGCCATCATCCCTCGCTCACCACCTTCTACCTTGCATGCGTCGTGCACCCACATACCTGGCACTGATAAAGGTTCGAACTCAAACCCTATGCTCGGGTCTCACCGCATCGCATCGTATCGCACAGAAAGCCTTTCCCTTGCTAAAGAAAACATCATATCCCTTGTCTTCTAACATCGCCACAGAGATAAGATTCTTCTTCAATCCTGGAACATGCATCACTTCCTTCAATCTAAAGGGTTTACCAGACTCCCTCTCAAAGGAAATGGTACCGATACCGGTCGCACTGTATCTACCATCATCGCCCATCTCGATGTGCACTCCAAGATCTTTCTCATCCAGATCAGTAAACAAATCTCAATCTCCGATCATGTGAAAATACACACCACTGTCAAGAAACCACACTGATCCCGTCATACTTGAAACAAAGCATGCAATCATCGAAAAATCTAGCTCAAACTGTGAGGCTAAGGCCTCTTCAGCTGCAGTCCCAGCAACCTGCTTATTTTTCTTCTTCTGTGGACATCTAGTGGCAGTTCCAGCTTTCTCCATCTTTATGTTTCTGAGTCTATCCTTGAGCGCCAACTTCCTCTGGTCGCTCTTTCTTTGGAATAAATCTGTCAAAGCTTTCCACATCAAGAATGGAGAGGCTTCACCATGAAGGCTAGACACTATGTGATCCTTCACACCTTCCAACAGAATCCTTCGACACTTTGCTGTCTTCTTTTGCCATGCGTCAAGTACGGCAGCATCACTAGAATTAGGCTTTGGAATTTTTGCATCTATGAACTCCTTCAACCCATTGTCATCTAGCACAGCCTCCATCCTGTCCTTCCATGCAATATAATTTGAGCTGCCCTCAAGGGCATACTCCAATCGCAATCTGCTGAAAGACATCTCAACTTTGACACCCAGAAAACACTGCTGTAAATTCGAATTCCACCAGCACAAAACTCAACCGCTTCAATGTTTTGCAATTTCTCCAATGATCAATAAAGCTCCGATACCATGTATAAATTTGAATAACTGAGATATTATTCACCGATATTCTCCTGATCACACACTATTTTAGCTTCATGCATAATACATAATCTCTTCTACCATGCGGAAATAAAATCAATTGCATGCATACATTAAAACCACAAACAATCACACATATGAACACAATATTTAATGGGAAAGCTTAAAGCTGAAAACCCCAACTATCTGTATATTATATTTCATGGAGATCATGTAACAATCATAGTACAAAATCTCCTCACAAGATCTCATGCACACCCTCAATTGCTACACACTATCAAGCTAGATCTAGCAAAGCTCATGCTCCAACCCTTTGCCACTTGATAGCCAGCCTCCATTGCATTTTCAAGCTATGGGATGGCTTCATTAAATAGATAAACCACCTGGCTTGAACTGCACAATCCTCATGGGCTTACTCCATCTATCTGTGTGTTGCAAATAGCAACAATATAGTCACAACTGATAGTTAACCTGCTCTTTCACCTATTCCTGCACTGGTCTCCACTGAAACTGTCCATGCACTGAAGTTAACTGATGCATTCTTTAGTTGATTTATGAGTTTATAATTAATGAATTATTTAATAATTAATTCACACCACTCTCACTAATTGTATCTATTAGTTAACTTGGATGAAAAAAGCTCAACTATGTTTATATTAGTTAAACTGAATACAACTCCACTAACTTCCTCAATCAACTCCACCAAACTCTGTCACATGAGTTCTAACTGAAGTCTCCATGAAATAGCTTCACTTAAACCCTAGGAAAAGTGTAATTCCTTCTGTCAGCTGCATGTGCCACTTCTAGGCATCAAACTGAAGTGCTCCAAGAGAATAAGATAATGTTTAGAGTCTAAATATTATTAAGAGCTAATAATATTTGACATCCCTATTTTTAGACTGGAAATCTAAAAATAGATTCCACCCAGTATGTCTAAAAATAGAAGTCCATATATTTTTCCAAATTAACCAACCCTCCACAAATAGCATCCTACAACTCATAGAATCATGATCCATATGTCTAAAAATAGACATAGTCTAAAAATAGACTTTGCGCCAAAAATAGCCCGCGGGCCCACTTAGTGAAGGCGACTCCTTTCCACTAAGCTCATCATCTTGTTGCAATCTCAACAAGACTCCATGACTGCGATGATGATTCAACTCGAATGCTCTAAACAAGGGCGACTTGATGGTGCTGCCACACAGTAAAGGTCCAATGGGGGACCATAAAAACATGAGTACAATAGGGTATCTCATGACGAAAATCAACACAAACAAGGAAAAGTAAGGAGGCAAAGTGGTGCCCCAAGTACAAGTGTTGTAAGTGAGGAGATTCAATTTGGAGGAGAGGTGAATAGACCCTTCATGGAAAAAATGTGTCCTGTGAAGTATGAAAACATGAAAAACTAACAGATACCCATTTGAGTGCTCGGTGAGAGCTTTCCAACGGTGCAGACGGTGTGTCAAACAGGGCTACGGTTTGGTCGCAGCGGGCGAAAGAAAAAGCAGGGGTTCTTCTTCTAATAAGGCATTTTCCCTCCAAATTCATTCATTTTCTTGTGTAGCTGTGGTGAATGTGGAGAGGAGAGAAGGCCCTAAATCTTGTGGTGATTGTAGCGGACAAACCAACCATTGGAATCGAGACTCGTCAGTTGCAAGTAAGAGGCCTAATCCTACTCTTTGTTTTTGATGGATTAAAAGTTCAGATTAGGATCCCAAATCTCAGTAACAGCCCCTACCTCATCATTATGGCCGGGTCGCACTTTTTGGGACAAAAATTGCGACCTGGGACGCAGGTTTGGGCCTAAAAAGTGCGACCTGTCCCAGGATTTGGCCAAAAAGTGCGACCTGTTAGATGGAGGTGGGTTTAGTGCTGTTGTGGGCTAAGATTCAGTTTTTGTGTAATTGAATGCAGTTTTACCTATCTGTAAACTGACAAAGATGATGGTTTTGTGCAGCTATGGTAGATATACAGATCAAGTGGAGAGAGAGAGACCTAGGTACATTACGGATGGAAATCCAAGCGGATCAAGGTGTCCTTCATGCATTGGCCAGGTTTGGGGTTCTGAAATTTGTGGAGAATCCTTTGATGAGGGCTGGGGAGCCCTTGTTGGCCCGGATTGTCAGTTATTGGGATCCAAACCATGAGTTTTTTACAGTGCAGGGGCACAAGATTGAGCTGACAGTCCAAAATCTGTATTTCTTGACTGGTCTCCCACCATTAGGGATGGTGGGAAATACACAGCCAGTGTTACCGTGGGGGTGTAACATCATGGAGTTTGTAGAGTGACATTGTCGACCAGGTGTCCAAGTCAAAGGGACTCAGATATCGATTTGGGATCTAGAGAGGTTGGAGACCCGGGCAGTGGCGGCAGCAGTGTTGCGGATCTTGGGCAGCCAGGCGCTCCATCACATCACTGGAGGGCAAATGATGATTGTAGAAAGTGTGTTGAGTGGGACCTACTATGGGTGGGCCCAGATGATGTTGGTGTCGTTGAAACGACAACTGTCACTGTGTAAGCGGCAAGTGAACCATGATTGTGCTTATGGGACTGCATTGTGCTTCTTCTTTTTTGAGAAGATCTCGACCTTGTGACGTCGTGTACAGCTACCTGATGGGGGTCCAAGAGATCCCAGGATGCATTGGTGGGGACGACTACTGTGTAGAGGAGGGGGAGGGGCAGTCGGATGGGTGTTTCGACCAGAGTTCTTCGCCCATTGGGATCAGATGCCATTGTACATAGACGACTATCCCTATAGTGGGATGAGTTATTGGGGAGATCCATACTTGCCGCTTCTGCCTGGTCGAGTATGGGGGCCTGATGGTAAGTGAAAAGTAACTAATTTGTTATGTGCATGTTAAAGTTTTTGAATAATGTTTATGGTACTGATCCTTATACTTTTTGGAATGCAGATATAGCTCCGGTGAAACCGGCCGGATATATGGGACGACCTGCAGCGGCCGGAACTACAGGTGCTAGTGGATCGAGGACGGCACAGAACGAGGATATGGCCGCTCTTTTGGAGGACATTCGTCGTACATGTGAGGGCTACTGACTGATGTGTCAGAGTAGGGTTGGCAGGATTTAGACGACCAGTACATAGAGTTATGTATTGGGCTACCCTTGGAATGGTGAGGTATCATGCGACGCATGGTGATGGCTGGTCAGACTGTGCATGATCTACGAGTTGTGGGAGCAGAGCCATTGGCTCAGGATCCTCGAGAGAGTTATTATATGTAGGGCAGGTGGTGCCCCCCAGTGTGTATGTAGGGGCAAGTGGTGGCCCCCAGTTTTTGAGTTCTGTTTTTTTTGTAACATGCTATGGGCATGTCATATGTTTCAGAGTAGATGGACTCTAAAAACATGTTATAGAATATATATTATGTATATGCATTGTGTTGATGGTTTGAAATTTTATTGTCTTGTGTGTGATAAATTTCAGTCTAGAACATGATTTGCAATTCTATCTACGTAGTGATTTTGACTTCTAGGAACATGGTTGAAAGTAATGAATCTAAAGTCACATATCAAAAGTTTCACTCGTAAATATTGTCTAAATAGGATAGGGTTATGCACATGATAGAAACCATTGAGTTGTAAGACAAGAAGCAGGGAATCTAAACGAATGTGCAGATGGAGGATGCGATGAGATAGGGCATCGGCTAAGAGACCATGTACTGTATCATATTCAGCCTGATTATTGGTGGCATTACCAATGCAGACCCCATTCGAAAGAATGAGGGTATGCAAGGGGGTAAATATGGCCCATGCGGCCGAGGCGAGATTCCAGGAATAGCGACTTGCCCCATCGGCATAGCCAATATAATGTGTGGACGAGAGGTCCGGCGGAATAGTGTCACAAGACAAGAAATGGGAGGAAGGAGAATAGTGATGGCAACATGAGTATAGGGTAGACGTCAAATGACAACTATGGGAGGGAGTAGTCTAGGTAGGATGGCTAGGACTCAAAGATCGACTAGAGGGTGATGAATGAGAACTATGGGAGCTCATGCTGCGAAGGACATCATAGATACAGATGGTATCATCCTATTTATGGGAGGAAAGGGAAAGGTCGAGGAAACCACATGACGCTGCAAAGCTACCTAAATCATTAGCATGGGAAGAAAGGCGCACATACGGATCATCACGGGGGATGACAGAAGAACAAGTAAACAGATGGTCAAAGCATGTAGAGCCCAAGAATGTTGTTGAAGGGGAATGAAGCAAAGTAGATGGAGTGGATGCAGAGGGAATGTACTCCGAGGGTCGTGCGGATGATGATAGGTATAGGAGGGGGGAAACAAGTTCTGACATCTTAACATTAGGGGGAGGAATGTCAATGGTAGCAGGAGGATCCTCGAGTAAGCCTGATGTATACTGAGCAAGGATGGGAGAGGCGGATTGATTTTGTTCAACCTCGTACTCGCGAATGACCTCTAAAGAGGCTCGGTAATGCGTGAGGTGAGGACAATGGTGAGAATAATGTCCATGGGCACCACACAGAGCACAGGGTTTGTTGGTGTGAAGATTCTTTGGGTTCTTGGCTGCGGGCGAGGAAGAAACAGAGGTTTCAAGGACTTTAGATTCAGGGAACGCGACCTTAATCATGGGTTGGATACGAGAAAAATCAGGACAAGTATGGGTGGCGTGACCGACACCATCACACAAGGCACAAGGCTTGGCAGGTGGAGGAGGGGTAGGGTCGGGTGTGGTGGCCTTGTCTTTGGATGCCCCCTTGTGAGCTTTTCTTTTCTTTCCTGTAGCTGTCCCAGCATGAGGATGGTCTTGCGGAGGGGCTAGGGGTACCGTAACGATGGAAGGAGCAAAGGGAATCAGTTGAACCGGTGTTACAACAAGGTATGGTTTTGGGTGGCCGGGTGGGGTCTTGGATGGAGGAGTAAGATACCATACAGGTATTCCCAAGGTTAAATTAGGGAGGGAAAGGGTGGCCATGATGGGAACTGAATAGACTCCCGGAGGGGGAGAAAGGAAAGGTATCTAATCGGCGGGGTAATGGACAGGAGGGACAAATCCCATATGGTGGAGACCTGGGGGAACCGAATCAGGAGGGTAGGGAGGTTCCTGAGTGCGATATGGATGGGAAGGTCCAGGCGGAAGAGGTTTGGTCAGCTGAGGCAAAGGGCTAGGAGCAGGTTGCAGCGGGCGAGATTGAGGTTGCTGACTAGCCGAAGCAGGCTGTGGAAGGTCAGCCTGAGATGATTGCATCATGAAAACATTCACTAAGCTAGGATCAGAGACAGGAGGAGAGGGAGGACCCAGGAAGGTTCCAAGCAAGGAGGAGTCTTTGTAGATGCCAGGGGAAACACTGGTCAAAGAATCAACAGTTTGGTTATTGGTGACAGCAGAGATGGTGGACTCAGGGGAAGTCTAAGATTTTGGTTCATGATAGGTTAACTGGTTGATGGTGACAATATTTCCATTATGAAGGAAAAAAATCTTGCGGTGGATTGCGGATGGGACGGAAGACATGGCATAGGTGTAACTACGCCCTAAAAGAATGTTATAGTCAAGAGGGGAGTCGATAACTTCAACATCGACACAAAAATTCTTGCCCACAAGGGTGATAGGCCAGTTACGGAATAGGCCAATGGGCTGGGAGGCATGGCCATCCCACGCACGAAGGGTGATTGTGGAAGGGGCCAGGTCAGGAGATCCGAGTTGTTTCCAAACCAAAGCAGAAATCACACAGGTAGATGCCCCTCATCAATAATACACTGAGTGACATTGGCATTTCGGATCTTGAATGGGATTTGGAAAGCAACAGAAGCAGGAAGGGGGGGATGATCTAATTGATGAGCATTGAAAACAATCAATTGGTCATCAGCAGGATCTACAGCACCAATGGAAGATAGTAGAGCCTTCTTTTGAGAAGGACACGACTGGAGGAGTTCCAGTGTTGAAATGGTAGCAGGAGATTGTGCCAAATCATCTACTATGCTATATGAATGGGCAGCCCGACTAGAGGCAGCATTTCAGCGTAATGGGCCCTTAGGAATCTTGGTATGAACCTCAGCTTTGGGTGGAGGGATTTGCAAGGGACCATTGGGTGTTGACAGAGGCTCTATAGGACCTAAATATGGGGACTCGGGGACAGACAGAGCGGAAGGCGTGGAGTACTGATGAGATCGATTTTGAAGGTTAAGGTCGACAGTGAGAGGTTGCTCGGATGCCATCATGAGAATCTGGTAATCGGAGGAACCAGAAGGGGAAGGTTGAGTGGTTATCGGGGCATGAGGTGGTTGCGTAGCCACAAATCCTTGTTGAGGAAAAGGATCGGTAAACACATCGGGTTGAGAAGTAGCTGTATTGGGAGGGACAGTAGGGGAGGAATGTTGTCCCCACACTATGGCATGAGACTCCCACATCTGGCGCATCTGTGGTAATAGGGGACAATCATGCGTGTAATGACCACAAACACCGCAACACGAACAAGGCTTATTGGTGCGCAGCGGCCTGTCCGGCTTGGGCTAAGAACCATGTGGCTGGTTGGCAGTGTTAGAATTAATACTGGAATGATTGGATCCATGATTACCAGAGGTAGATTGATTGCCTTTCCTCTTTCTTTGAGAAGGAAGAGAATTAGTCGTGCCCTTCTGTGCAAATACTTGCCCTGGAGGGGGTAGTAAGTGCGGCTGCGGGGGTGGAGGAGGCAAGGGATTGAAAGGTAAAAATACTGGAGGAGCTGGGTCACCAGGCTGTGGGTAAGGATAAGGGTTAGGATGGGAAACATTGAGGTAAGCAGGAGTGTGGGGAAAAGGAGGAGGCATGCCATATCCTGGATACATGCTACCTGGAGGGGGAAAAGTGCTGGAGGTGCTAGCCCCTCCTGGAGGGAAACCATAGCCCATAAGAGGTTGAGCAGAGGTATGTGAAAGAGCTCCAACAATACCGTCGGCAGAGTGAGATGCCCCCGGGGCGTTAGTGCCACCGGGCTTGGGGAGGTCAGGAAGGACGGTATAAACATAACCAGACTGAGCATAGATAAGGTTATATTGCAAGGTTGTTTGGAGGGCGGCTTCTTCGGTTTGAGGGGACTGGGATGTGACATCTTTGCTGATGGGAGGTAAGAGAGAGAAAAGGAACCAGTCCATATAAACCCGATCTTCAAAGGTGGGGGCTCGACATAGGCTCCTTTATCTCCGCCATTCCTAGACATGAGCGGAAATGCAAGTCAAAGAGGATTGACGGAAAGAAGTCAAGAGTTCTATACCAGTGTCGTATCGGAGAGGGATCTGGAAATAAGATAAAAAGGCTTTGTAAATGGTCGCAAAGGTGGTGTGGGAAGAGGCGGCCTGATCAACATATCATTTAGAAGCTTCGCCGGTAAGCGTGCGTTAGAACAATCTAAGACAAATGGAGTCATCAATAATGGAATTGGATGAACACCACATATGGAAAGATTGGATATGGTTGGAGGGATCTTCACTAGAAAGGCCTTCGAACTTGGGAATGTCATAGGGGAGCTTGGTTGGCATAACAGGCCAAATAACATCGTGGCAGATAGGATCATTGATCAACTGATTGAAATCGGGGAGACTGGGACCAGCCATATAAGGGAGCAAAGGGACAGTCGAGGTAGTTCCCGTAGTGGTTCCACTGGAAATGGACCCAGCAGTAGAACTGGGGTTGCTGCTAGTGCTAGGCCCTGAACTAGACATGGTGAAGATAACAGGGGGAGAACCAGGAGTAGGGGGAGAACCCAAAAAATCAGAAGAAGAGTCGGAGTGCGGACTCGGGGGAGGACTTACTCGATGACGATGGGAAGGAAGAAGTCGACCAACTGGAAACTAAGGGTGAAGGCTAAGAAGTATCCGGGATAAACGCCTTGGAGGCGCAATGATGACGGGAAGAAGAAAAACCGACAAGGGCAGGGAGGTGCAAAATCAAGTGAGGTCAATGTCGAAACAAGGGTAGAGAGGTGCAGTGTCAATTGATTTTAAAGTCTTTGCCAGGCGGTGTTAACCAGGCTCTTCTTCACTTAGGTTCAGTGTGTGGCATGTGTTAATTTTAATTTTTAAACCCAGACGTTTTGAGAGTAAAAGAAAAAGTGTGCTGCGTAACTGAAAATAAATCTGCAGAGAATAGTAAATAAGACTGAAATAACAAAAAATTAACAACTAACAATGCATCAATCTAACCCAAGAAGGCGGGTCTCTCAAAACTAGTCTAGAAGAGGGAAAAAATCTAATCAAAACACACTAAAAAGAGGCCAATAGATCTAAGGTCGGGAGGGACGGGGATCTAAAGGAGAAATCTGCTGAAAAGAGGTGCAGAAAACAGCAAAGAGGCAGAGGCAAGGTTGTTGTAACAAAGGGGGAATTCAGCTAAAGGTAGGAGGGATGAGGAGGTGGCCCTAGAGGTAAACCCAAACAAAGCTATATGAGGTGATTTGAAAGGGGTAAGAGCTGATCTAAAGGGATCTGAAAAGGAGGTATCAGATCTGAATGGAAGAAGGCTGAAACTCTGAAAATTCAGATGTCTGAAATAGCTAAAGCTTGCCCACGAAAAGTGGAGGGTAATAAAGCCCTAAGGGGAAATATTCCCACTTAGTTGAGTGAAACAGCTCAGAAACAGGTCCAAACAGGCAGAGACGGAGGCTGGAAAAACCTGACAGAAGCTTCAGACAAACCCAGAAAAATTGCTGGAAAATTGCAGAAAAAAGTGCAGGTCGCAGGTTCTGACTTGTGTTCGGTCCAGGTCACAGTTTTGGGGCAGAAAAGTGCGCCCTCCAGTCCAGGTCATAGTTTTTGGGCCAATAAGTGCGACCTACAGATCTGGGTCTCTCGGCGGTAGATTTTAGAAAAAGTTGTCGTCTCAGCTGCGGTTGATGTCTGTCACCTGCGCAATAGGGCCAGAAACACATGGAAGTTAAAAATTTGTATGTTTGAGGGTTTTAGAGGTGAAAAATACTGTAAAAATAGGAAAAAAAAAAAACTGAAGAGAAACCTTAGGGTCTGAAATAGCTGGATATGCAGGAATATATAAAACGACAGTGATCGCAAAATAAAACCCATGTGGAGTCGCCAATTGTTAGTATGAATCTTTCTTCGGAAAAAGACCACTTTAGCTACGCATAAAAAATAGCCCTAACATCAATTATGGCTGCCAATATCTTTAAATATGCAGTTAGGTGATCCAACTAAAGCTGCACAAATCCAGATCTAAGCATAAAAGACATTAAGCAGTGAAAATAAAATGTCACTCCATGCATCCAATAGACAAGACAAGAACGATGTATTTGAAAGAATTTTTTATATTAAAAGGGGGCACCTGGGAGGAAAACAAGAAAGGTGTTTCTGATTCTCCTCAATGGGATGGGTTCTTGAAAGTCCTCAGCATTTCAGATCTAAAATTTCTCTCTCTTATTGGTGTAGAAAACCCAGACAAACATAGAACTCAAAGGGAGCTCACAAAGAAAAAATGGAGAAAAATGTGACCAAAAGTATAGATCTAGAGTGATCTAAAGCAATGAAAGGTGACTAATGAATGGGGAAACCCCTTCTATTTATAACAAAATATTAGCGCAGTCTGGAACTTGGTGCATGAATAAAATATTATTAATCAAATTCTAGAACCACCCTTTAGGAATATTTTATTATATTTGTTGGAGGGAAAAGGATTTTTGACTTGGGTCAATTCCTTTATTTATAAATAATAAATAAATAAATGATTTATTTATTATTTTAAGGAAATGGTGGAAATATAATTAAATAGATAATGATTTATTTAATTATTTATAAATTATTTAGTCAAATTTTACTAGGAATATTATTCAAATAAGGATTTAAATAACTTATTCCTAGGAAATAATCAAATAAATAAGGATTTATTTAATTGATTCCCTTGTTTTGGGTTAAATATGACCACGAAATATAAAAAAATATATATTTGTTTATTATTTCCTTTTGGGGTTTCCTGTTTAGACCATAAACAACTTAATAAAGGTGCTTTACTAAGTTATTTCACATAGTGAAAGAAATTTTACTTAGGGTAAAATTGGTCTTACATGGTGTACTTGGGTTCATCTAATAATAATAGGTTAGATGACCAAAAAATGGTGTAACAAATAGAAAAGTAAGTACACAGTGCTCCAAAATGAATGCACTCAAGCCACAAGATGGCTGAAATACACAAAAGAAAACTAACATTAGAAATGGTGTGATGCTACTGGTGTTATTGTTGGAAACTACTTCTACTATGAAGAAGAAACATGTGTGGGAGGATGTTAGATTTCTCAGAAAGATCCAGGATTTTAACCATGGCCTCTACTCAAAAAACCCAAAAAACCCCAGAAATGGTTTGGCCAGATTTTAACTTTGGATTTTCGGCCCATTTTTAGTGGCAAACTACACCCCTGCTGGCTGAGTTACACACTCCCTGGAGACAACTGCTGAAATGGGGCTGAAATAATGATCTATCAGCTGAAATATCACCCACTCATCTCACTAACTGAAGGTTTGATCCCTTCTCTTTATCTCCAAGCTAAAAGCTTGAGATCTAGCTCCTCCTTTCTCTGCTCAAGTTGTAGCTGCAAACTGCACAATTGTTGGACTAGACTGCATTGTCAAGGAGGCTAGAGTTGTAGCCTACTGCTGGATGATGAAATAATGCTCACATATTATGTAAATAATCTCTCCAAAGTGAGGGAAATACCCCTCATAGGATTCCAAGATGAAATACTTGGAACTTCCTTCCTCCCTTATATTTGCCTGGCTGGACAGCGCAATTCTTGAAGGAACTGCTACTTGCATGGAGGTGTAATATGATGGCCTGATGCCGGATATCACAATGTTGTTCCTGGAAGACTAAAATGGAAGCTCAAGGTGAAAGGATGAATCCTCCACTGGTTTCCTAGCTGAAATTCTAGAAACTAACTTACTCCTCTCAAACCCTAAGATAGGAATGCGTAATTCCTGAAGTTGTATATGCAAAAGAGAGGGGCTGCATGTGGCACAAATTTCGGATAATGAATATATGCTCAAAATAACCTTCGCAAAGTAGGCACTCGAAGTCCCCTATCCGTAAGGGTGGGATTCCCACTCAGGAACACCCGTGTGCTAAACAACACAGTAGACTTAGCTAAATAGCTGAAGCATGCAAAGAATGTCAAACGACAATAAAATATCAAATTCCAGACTAATTTTATTTGCTGCCCTCATCTTCATTATATGGTTGTGAGCCTTCCCTAGCCTTGGCCCACCTCATAACTGCACTGCACATGTGGCCACTAGTCTCCATGAAGACTGCGTTGTCTCTCCATGGTCTCCATGATCTCTACAATTAATCTCCACTCCCTCCATCATGTGTGAATTTAATGCACCACTTCCTCCATCACTGAAACATTAATGCTCTATGACATTACTTTTATTCCTCCACTATCTCAATCATCTTCCTTGTTATCTCTCCACAATATCCACTCTTCCTTCATTAATGAGCTACTCCACTACTCCATGATGATGATCTACTATCTACTAACCCACATTCACACAAAAAAGTGGATTTTATTCATCTATGGGGTTTATGGGTCCCTTCGCCCTTTTATTTACTTAATTAATTGAGAAGAGTAAGAACTCTAATATTCCAATTAACTAATAGAAAATTGGAAATATTACAGTCCTCCCCACCAAAATGTTGCTTGTCCTCAAGAACTGCAAAACTGAATGTTACAACAATTCTCCTCCCTCCAAATGGCATCCTCATATGGAAGTTCTCCCCATCTACTCCAATGTGTAATGAAATCCCAGCTCCATAGCTGCCTCTCTATAATGTCTAGAATGGCTTCCAACTGTATAGCTAGATGCCTCTCCTCATCACTGAACCTCCAAGTGGAAACCATCTGTTGTTCCAAAGCCTCTTCTTCGCATGATACATATGAAGTGAAGTGGTTCCTCCCCCCAAAGGAAAGTCCCAACTCAAGAAATATCTCTCCAACCCATGCTACATGGAGTAAGATGTACCTCTCCATGCTGCCATCATTGGCCCTATTGGCCCTAATTTCTCCAATCATCATCTCATCGTTGTGAAAAATAGGAAACAAAGACATATGGGTTGACATGTGAAATTTCAAACCATACTCTCTCAATAACATCTTCCACAACAATGCCTCTTGCTGCCATACCACCACATCATCATACCAAGTATGGTGGCCATACTCTCCTAACAGAAGCCAATGCAGTAAGGCCTCATGTTGCCACCCGCCCTCCTCATTATGCAAGGTATGGGGGAAATTCAGCCCATACTCTCCCAAGAGTAACCAAATAAAAAATGACTCTTGCTGCCACCTCACATCATCATCATGCAAGCCATGGAGAAACAACATATTGATTGACATGTAGAATGTCACATCAGCCCAACATAACCAAGCTCCCTGCTGCCACATCATGTGAGTGCAATATAATGTCCCAAACAATAACATACCCATTGACATAGGATATGGCATGTGATGGCCAAACTCTCTCAAAAGCAGCCAGTGCACCATGCCTCCTATTGTTGCATCACCTCAGTACTGTGAAAGGCATGGAACATACCAATCTGAAATGTCATGTGGTAAACATACTCACCCAAGAGGAGCTAGTGCAACCATGCTTCTTGATGCCCTGTGTCATAGATCTGCAAGTAGTTCACCACCCACTTGCTCATCATCTTCACCCATCCATCCAACTGTGGGTGATGACTCATATCATTCTCCAACTTGGTATCCACCCAATAGAAAATACCATCCTCCTCAATCTGATGATATTTTCACTCCATGATATGTTGAAGTGCATCCTCCTTGAGGTTTCTCACTGAGAACCTCTCATCGATGACATGGTAGAATCTGTAAGATTCTGAATATGTTGCAGTAAAAAACTTCTCTTTGAGCTGTGAGGTGCTCATCAAGAAAGATCTATCATAATAATGCGAGATGTTATCCATCACAAGGTTTCTATCATCTACCATCTGCCCATCCAATGCTTCATGAGTGAATCAGTCATCGGAATGCTCCAAGAATAGTTGGGCCCCAAACTCACCACTGCTCCTCAGTGAAAACGTTGCTGATCTCCATAATGGTGTATCTGTTGTCTCATGAGCACACACAATGCTGAACTCATAGCCCGAAATTGTAATGATTAGGACTATACTTATCCCATCCTCCAAAAATCCACACTTCAACACAAAGTGATGTTTGTAGCTCCACAATGAAAAATTGGGATGGCTATACATCTCCTCCTTGAACAAGTCAAGGGTCCTCTGCGCAGTGATAGTCTGCTGCTCCAAATTAGCAAGGTACTCTAATCCTTGGTTATGCAATTGCCCTGATGGCATTATATCACAAATTTCAAGCTGAGGTGTTGAAATAAGATGGGATGGAAATTTTTGCAAACCTTGGATTAGCTAAAACTCGGGAACATCTTGCATAGCTACAAGAGTTCCTCCAACCGGTGCAATGACTTCTCCAACTACTGGTAATGGTGGTGGCTGCTCCTCTTCTACTATATGAATGCTGGTATCTACCTCCTCTTCCTCATGCATCTCCTGAATCATGCATGGGACTCCCAATGTCAAGTGCTCAAGACCATCTTGAAAAGATGCAAGTGCTCCTTCACCTGATGCAAGTACTTCTGCAACTAGTGGTGGTGGTAGTTGCTCCTCTTCCGGAGTGATAGTGCTGACATCTTCCTTTGGCTCCTCATGTGCTTTCTCCTCAATGTTGGAAAATTTCTCTATGGAAAGTGTCTATGGTTTTCTTCTATAAAACTTCTTTGTCACCCTTTGATTGAAATATGCATAAGAAGTCATTCTTGCATGTTTCATATGGCTAAACCACCAATACTTTGTTTCACCCTCATGGTGTAGCACTGCAATCTCAACAACCTCTCTTTATGCTATTGGATGTAGAAAGAATAATTCATCTAAATTCTTCCTCCAAGACTTTTTTGTGCTTGTGGATGATCCATCAAATGTAGGAAAGAAGAATCTATTGTGCATTTTTCTTCTATTGTTGCTGAGGGATCTCATTTCTTCTTTGAGTTGAAAAAACTGTTGGAGAGTTAGATTATCCTTGAATGCTCTAGACTGTGATTTGTATTCTGCAAGATAATTACTTGGAGTCTCATGCTCCAAGTTTCCTCCATCTCCATGCCATTCACCTTCCTCTTCAAAGAAAGTGGACATAGTAGATTGTTGTGGAGCTCTATGCATTTCTAGTTTCTTTTGTTACTAATAGGAAGTGCTTGGACCTTCCTCATTTTCAAACCCTCTTGAGTTTTCTCTTTGCCTTCCCCTTCGCATTTCTTTAATATCTGTGGAGAGATCCTGCATAGATCCAAAGAGAACTGTGGAAAAACTTAATCCTTCCACTATTGAAGACTTCTTCTCTTTCCTCTTCTTCTTCTTATTCTTCTGATGTCATGAAGTGCCCACAAGCTAAGCCAAAGATACTACTCTGATACCACAATAATATTCCAAACTGGAAAAGACAAGAATATAGAACATATGCACAATTCCAACTACGGCAAAATAAGAATTAAACATGTAGAACCAGAAAAATGCCAGAATACATCAAAACATCATACATATGGGCAGAAAAAAATTGAACCATATCATTAAGGATCAATAGCAAGGTAAGTACATAATGCTCCAAAAGGTATGCACTCAAGTCACAAGATGGTTGAAATACACTAAAGAAAAATAGCACTAGAAATGTTGTGCTACTAATGGTGCTATTCCTAGAAACTACTACTACCATAAAGAAGAACCATGTGCTGGAGGCTTTTAGATTGCTCATAAAGATCCAGGATTTTAACCACGACCTCTACTCAAAAAACCCAAAAAAACCCAAAAATATTTTGGCCAGATTTTAACTTTGGATTTTCAGCCCTTTTTGGGTGGCACACTACACCCCTGCTAGATGAGTTACACACTCACTAGAGAAAAATGCTAATATGGGGCTGAAATAATGATATAAAAGCTACAATATCACCCACTTAGCTCACTAACTGAAGGGTTGATCCCTTCTCCTGATCTCCAAGCTATAAGCTTGAGATCTAGCTCCTTTCTCTGCTCAAGTTGCAGCTGCAAACTGCACAACTGCTGGAATAGACTGCGTTGTCAAGGAGGCTGGAGTTGGAGCCTGTTTCTGGATGATGAAATAATTCTCATAGCTCATGTAAATAATCTCTCCAAAATGAAGGAAAGACCCCTCACAGGATTCCAAGCTGAAATACTTGGAACTTCCTTCCTCCCTTAGATTTGCCTGGCTGGACTGCGCAATTCCTGAAGAAACTGCTACTACATGGAGGTGTAATATGATGGCCTGATGCCGGATATCACAATTCTACTCTTGGAATACTTAAATGGAAGCTCAAGGTAAAAGGATGAATCCTCCACTAGTTTCCTAGTTGAAATGCTAGAAAATACCTTCCTCCTCTCAAACCCTAAGACAAGAATGTGTAATTCCTGAAGTTGTATATGCAGAAGAGAGGGGTTGAATGTGGCACCAATGTTGGATGATGAATAGCTTCTCAAAATAACCTTCCTAGAGTAGGCACTCAAAGTCCCCCGTGGGTAAGGGTGGGATTCATTCTCGAGAACACCTGTGTGCTAAATAGGCACATCAAGGCTTATCTAAACAGGTGAAGCGTGCAAAGAATGTCAAATGATAATACAATATAAAATTCCAGACTGATTTTCTTTGTTGCCCTCATCTTCCTTATATGGTTGTGAGCCTTCCCTAGCCTTGCCCCACGTCATAACTGCGCTGCACATGTGGCCACTAATCTACATGAAGACTATGTTGTCTCTCCATGATCTTTGCTATTAATCTCCACTTCCTGCATCATGTGTGAATAATTTAATGCACCACTTCCTCCATCATTGCAAAATTAATGCTCTATGATCTTACTTTTATTTCTCCACTATCTCCATCATCTTCCTCATCATATCTCCACAATATCCACTCTTCCTTCATTAATGCATTGCTCCACTACTCCATGACACCGATCTACTATCTACTAACCCACATTCACACAAAAAAAGTGGATTTTATTCATCTATGGGGTTTATGGGTCCCTCCACCCTTTTATTTACTTAATTAATTGAGAAGAGTAAGAACTCTAATATTCCAATTAACTGAGGGAAATTTGGAAATATTATAGTTGCCCTGAGGATAGTATGTTGTTGAATGACCAAGTCTAATGTGATAATCTTCTTAGACTTGAAGGCAGCTACATTTTCAGTGATAATATTGTGTGGATAGTGTTGGAGCCCCATGATTTGCAAGATTGGCAAGAACAAATCTACAGGGAACCAAATCAAACCACTTTGGAGTCCAAGGACCTAGCCTTCTTGGGCTCAGAGAGGGCTCTCTCTATGTTTATGATTATGTGATTTATATTTATGCTTATGTTTTCTAATTTTTAGGCTAGTTATGAAGTTCTGGGTCTGTTTGTTTTGTTTGATTAATTGTTTGATTACTTGATTTATTGTTTCAATTGAATAGATAGACAGTGAGAAGCATTAATCCATTGGGCTATGGAGTCATAAAAGGTTTTAATTGTACATCAAATCTGCAAGGATTTTCATAGGGCAAGCTAACTATATCAAGTGGATCTTTTAGTTTAGATGAAATATGAAATGACAGAAAGTTGTGAATTCAGTAAAACTAAAGGGAAATTAAGAATCCTTTAACTATACTTCAACAAGAAAAGCCTTTTAAGGTAAAAATTTCAAGAGGAACTAAAGAGCACAACACCCCTGAATTATTTAGCTAAAAATCTACTAAGAAAACATCTAAGACAACAATCCAGCAATCCTAGAGAGTAGGACACCCCTGATTTATCTAGTTATTACTTTCAGACCAAGAAAAAATTCAAGATAAAAATTTAGTGAAATTAAAGAGCAGGACACCCCTGAATTCTTTAATCAAACTTCAAATAAGGCCTTTAAGATAACAGTCCAGTAATACTAAAGAGCAAGACACCCCTGAATTCTTTAATCACTTACTTTACTAAGAAAACCTCAAGGCAACAAGCTAGGTGAAACTAAAGAGCAGGACACCCCTGAATTCTTTAAATAGACCTTGCAGAAGAGAAAATAAAGATAATAGAAACAGACACAGTTAAGGTGCCACAAACAACATATCTCAATCTAAAAATTTTGTTCTTTTATTAGATAAATTGATGGACAATATGGAAAACAAAAGAGAAACATTGACAAAGAGGGATAACATCATCATTAACATAGCTCAAGAATCCTATGAACATGCTTGTATTACTGATGTCCGAGACAGTTACAATACTCCAGTACAATAGTCTCTGCAACTCAGAGTCTGATCAAATTCCAGCCTAGCAATCAACCTAGCAACCAACTAACCAACCAACCCTAATGAAAAATACATGCAGTATTTATCTGCAGATGAGGAGGTGATCCTAATCTAGGTTTTTAGGATGCAGTTATTGCAAAGTAATTTTAATCTTGACCTTTGAGACCATGCAAGGACCATGGAAAAATATCACTGACTAACTTGCTGCAATAATGACTTTTAACTTAACTGTTGAGCTAACTTTATGACATTTTTGACTATTTGGCTTTATCAATAACTTTTACAATAAATTTTGAGCTGCTGAAAATATCTTGTAATATTCCCAAAGGGGGAAGCAACAATATATGAACATAAACTAGAAATAACAGTGTAAATCAACTCATAAAATGTAAGAATATCATATAGCCATCATATTTATGTCATAGCATCAAATGTGTACAAGATATTGAGGAAATAATCACTCAAGTTAGGCAACACAAGCCTCAAGAGAACATGTACATAATATATGAAGAACACTGCTACACAAATAATTCCCAAGGCTATGCCAGCATAGTTTTATTAAGTATAAATGTTGCTGGAAAGTTTCAATACACAGATCTACCAATATATGGCTCATACAATGTTGGGAGTGAAGATATAGACTTCCAAACTCAATTTCAAGACAATCCGGAAAGGATTTCCTGAAATATGCAAAAATGCAGAAATTCTGGAGTGCAGCCCTAGGGTTGAGTAGCAGCTGCAACTCAAGCTACTCAATAACTGGATGGAGATGGTTGAAGGTGATACATATGAATTAGACCTCCTCCAATGGATCTTCCAAGTGAAAGGTTGATCCTAACACTGAAGATCTCACCCTCCAAATCAAGCACTACAATTCCCACTGCAAATGCTCACTGAAATAACGTATTCAAAGAGGGATACAACATTGCAGGTGATGGGAAATATGTTGGCCAAGTGCCAACATCTGAAATCTACTCCAAATTATTCCTCACTAATCTCCCAAGGGAATAATGCTTCCTCCTCTGACAAACTAGCTCTGGAAGTGGTGTTCTCAACCCTCCACTGCAACACCCTGCAACACAACCCAGTTCTAAACAGAAACTACGCTATAGTTGAAGGAGGTAGCTCGGCCTCAAGCCTGAATGTGGAGAAATGAAGTGCAAGCTCCCTCAAGAGGCCTCTCAAGAAAGGATATGGAATTCCTAAACATGAATACCTTGTGCTAAGCAGCACAAAAATCTCAACTAAACAGCTGAAGAATGCACAATAGTCATGCAAACCACAAATCCAATAATCAATAACATGTCTTGCTATGGCTGCCTTGCCCTCCTTATAAACAAGTGTGAGCCTTCTTACCTTGGGTCCCACACATTAGGGTTTCCTCCACCAAGGAATCTTCCTCCCACTATCACTGCACTGTCTCCATAGATGATCTCCACCATTCATTCCAGCGTTGTTGACTTGGTCAAACTTGACCTTGTCCACATGTATTTTCCCCTGTTCACACATGAGGGTGCAATATCCAGCTATTATTATGATCCCTTTTCACATCATGAGTGATTTTATTCCTATTTTAGAAATTTATGGGCCTCCTTACCCATTTATTCATCTCTTAGGTGTCAAAAGCAAAAATCAATATTCCTATTAGCTGCATGCTAATTTAGGAATATTACATATCTTCTGACTGAAGCATTAACTGAGGTAGCTTATTAAATTAAAAATAGGTTGTAGGTGGCCAATTTGTTTTGAAGAAGTAATTGTTGACTGCCTTAGTCATTCGGATCTGTATTTCTTTGTTGATTTGTATTTAAGCTCTGATTAGTATTTAAAATTTGATTTGTCCTTTAATCTCAAATCTGTCTTCATTTGTATCTTTTATCCTTTAATCCTTTTAGTGCCTTTGTTGTCTTTGTTGTCTTTGTTGTCACTATCCTTTCTTTATTTATCTCTACTCTTTGACTGTTTTATCTTTGATCTTTCTGTGATTTGCCTTTAACTTGGTCTTCTAATCCTATCTTTTACTTTTAACCTATGATTAATCCTTTTTCTGTGTCTTTCTTTTTCCTTTCATCTCTGCCTACGCAACCACTGTATAATTCTTTATTTTATTTACCCTGTACTTTTATGAAAACCCTGATGTCATGGGAGTAATTGCATGATCTTTATTGATCACGATCCATTGCTGCTTTCCATTATTCTTGCGCTCCTGTTCCTTTTGAATTAGGCATTCTAGATCATCACCCATAAAACCTATTTTTAACAGTTATTGGACCTTAGAAACACAGGTTTATTTCACTAGAAACTTTGGCCCAATTTCCGACGGCCACTTCGTCACTATTCTGACACATAGTCGTTGCAAGAGTAACATTTCAAGGACAGACAAAACGTGGTTTTCCATTACATTGCAATTTCGACGCCTTAACAAAGTGTCGCACTACCGACACTTTTTCCGTCGCTTCCAAAAAAGCGTCGCTCTTCCGACGTTTCCCAAACCGTCGCTCTTCTGACATTTGTAAACTGTTGCAATTCCGACGAAATGTGGTTCGACATTTTGAACGTCGCTCTTCCAACGTTTTGATACTGTCGCTCTTCCGACGTTTGTAAACTATTGCAATTCCGACGAAATGTGGTCTGACATTTTGAACGTCGCTCTTCCAACGTTTTTATACTGTCGCTCTTCCGACGTTTTTAAGTTGTTGCAATTCCGACGCCGTACAAAAGTGTCGCAAGACCGACGCATTGCAAAAGCGTCGCAATACTGACACATTCCAAAAGCGTCGCAATACCGACCCTAGGAAGAACTGTCGCAATATCGACGGACGTCACAAGACCGACGAAAATGGAAATCGTTCAAGACGTCAGAAGACCAACGCTTACAAAGCGTCGGTATACCGACGGTGGGTTCAATTTTAAAAAAAAATGAAACTTTAAAACAGGACAGTAAATCTCCAATATTTGTTATGAATTGTGGGCGTTCCAATTTTTATGAACATAATTCGACCGTGAAATATTAATATAATAAACCACCCCGCAGCGCTTCGACTATAAACAATCATATAAGCATGGCTCTGTATTTCAAAAAACAGGTTTAAAATAGAAACAGGGCAACATTTTTTTTTCTAAGTAAAGTTAATCTATTAACAGTGGGAATAAAATTACAGCATGACCGAAGTCAAAAACATTGCCCAAACTTATGGAAAATTTGTCATCAAAAAATAAAAAAAGAAGACTGCCCTCATACGGGGAAACCAGTCTTGAAATTTTTTCAGGTCGTTGCATTTCCCACGCAGGGGAACCATCGTTTGATATCTTTGAAGATTACAGTGTTTACAGAATTCAAAAATAAATAAGAGGTCCAGCATAGTAATATAAGCAAAAACATGCCCAATTAAGTGGGCCACGAAGCAAGAAAACCAAACCAAAGAGAAGCAGCTACTCATCCGGTGGTTCTTCGACAATTTGGCACCATCCTTCGGCAAACATAAAAATGAAACTTTAAAATAGGACAGTAAATCTCCAATATTTGTTATGAATTTTGGGCGTTCCAATTGTTATGAACATAATTAGACTGTGAAATATTAATATAATAAACCACCTCGCAGCACTTCGACTATAAACAATCATATAAACATGGCTTTGTATTTCAAAAAACAGGTTTAAAATAAAAACAGGGTAACTTTTTTTTTCCCTAAGTAAGGTTAATCTATTAACAGTGGGAATAGAATTACAGCATGACCGGAGTCAAAAACATTGCCCAGACTTATGGCAAATTTGTCAAAAAATCAAAAAAGAAGACTGCCCTCATACGGGGAAACCAGTGTTGAACGTTTTTCAGGTCGTTGCAATATTTCCCACGCAGGGGAACCATTGTTTATAGAATTCAAAGATAAAACAGAGGTCCAACACAGTAATATAAACAAAAACATGCCCAATTAAGTGGGCCACGAAGCAAGAAAACCAAACCAATTAGAACCAGCTACTCATCCGGTGGTTCTTCGACAATTCGGCACCATCCTTCAACAAACATGTCACTGTCCATGGCGGGAGAAGCTTTAGACATGGAAGGTCCAGGATCTTGAGGTGCTATCTCCACATAACGAGCCCTACAAACCTGAGCATTTGGTTCCTGCACATTCATGCCACCGCTCCCTTCTTGAAGGCCTGAAAGCTGGGATTTTTCTGAGATCAGACCCGCCGGACAGGTGCATTGTTCCTCCACTTGGGCCTCTTCATTGAAAACCACGGTGATTGAAGTTGTGATTCGTTGGTATTTCAGAGAGAAATTAAAGGAAAAAAGTGTAGTGCGCGTCATGGGAGAAGGTGAAGCGGTGGGGAAATGAGGAGCAGGGGAGCCCATACGGTGGACAGATCCTAGAACCCGACCCCGCCCACTTCTAGTGTTTAGATAGCGGCCTGCGTAATAATCACTTGATTGGGAAGACGACTCAGTTGAGGGCCTGGAGGGAGCATGCAGGGTTTGGCCTCTGGTGCTACCCCTGCGGCAACGCATCCTTTGACGCACGCGAGGCATGGGTGCAGTCTCAGTAGTGGGCACAAGATGAGACGGAGAAGCAGGATTCCAAGAAACCGAGGAAGACAGACACAGACCAGAACGAGAGAAATGCATATATGCACCAAGATCTAAGCAGCAATTTAGCTGGCTTCTCCTTCCCATCACAGTGAGCAAGCAGTGTAACCCAGCAAACGGAGAGCATATGCAATTCAAAGGTTGTGGCTCGTCTGAGAAACCATAGCGAAATGCCATTTTATCGACCCGACTACAATGGCATCGAAGAACGCCCGTCATAAATCTTTCATTGATGAGAGCCGAAGTCTGGAGGATATTGGAGCATGCGGAATCGCTAACAGGAGTGGAGGTCCAATCTTGAACAGCATTAAAACTTAATGTGATTGATTGAACAACGACGTTAAAAATTAATGCGATTGATATGACAAGCCATAGGAGGACACGTGGCAGAAATTTATTGGAGCGGATCTTTGTTTTGGCTGCTCACGCAGTGGAAATTCAGACCCGAAAAAGATTAGGGTGAATTTGATAAGAAATTCGCGTCACAACTCTCTCTCCGTACGCCAACCCAAATTCGGACCCGAAAAAGATTAGGGTGGAATTCATTTGGTTTTCGCGTCACAAAATTGGCCGACGTCAGCAGGCTATTTTGGAATGCGAATTTGGTTTGAATTATGGTTTATCGTCGTTTGAAGTCCGGCAGGCTCCACGGCTAAAGGGTTCGTTTGAAGTTTTGACAAAGGTTTTGTTATATGTTTTATTTTATATAACGTGCGGCGTAATAGTTTTATTTTTTATTAAGGTCCCACACTGGTTTTGGTAATATTTTGTTTTACATGCGACGTATATATGTTTTATATATATATATTTCATATATATATTAAAACATTTATAAACTGTGGACCCCAATTTCATTTTAATAGATTTTTTATTTGCATAGTTTTGTTATGTTTTTAATATATGTGTTGCATATAAAAGAAAAGGGTTGTGAGCCTATTTTGGAATGTAGCTGTAAAGTTTATTATTACACACAATAGCAGTGTAAGTGTTTTGAAGAGCACATTAGTGCATAGTTTTAGAGACAGAGAAGAATTTTGAGTGCACTGCGTTTTGCAGCAGTCACATTTTGTAATCCCTCTCAGTGAGGAAGAATTTGTAATAGTTTTTTTTTGAAGGAATAGAAATTTTTCAAAGTGTTGAACTCTGTTTCCAGTGAAGAAATTTCAATATTTTCTCTGTGTTAGAAGAGGATAGTATTACTCTCTCCATTGTTATTCTGGAATTTTCAAATATTCCAACACATGGCTATAAATGAAGGAGATTGCTACGCATCAACATCAACATGTTTTCAAGTAGGAGCTTCCTAATTTTGTAACAAACTTCTCTCTGGATGTCAAAATTTGCAGACACTGAAGATTACTCAGGTGATGCCTGAAATTTCCATTGAATTCCTATAAGAATCTTAGATTTGTGACAAAAATCCTTTTGCTAATATATTAGCTTACTCCTTTTAATTTTGTCTCATTCAACTAATAAAAATTGTTTCAAGGAGTATAATGAAAACTAGATTATGTGTGAAGCATAAAATAATCATTGATGCTAGACTTGGAAGTTAAGAAGTAGATACACTTCTCTAAACCATAATACCATTTTTCTGAATCATAAGACAATCATTGATGCTAGACTTGGAAGTTCGAATAAGACGAGATAAAAAAATGAAAAAGGCATTCCATTACTTGCATGAAATATGAGTACCGCTTTTTACCAGTAAGCTGGGAGCAAGGTCTAGATTTTGACTGGCATCGATTCTTGTGAACTCAAATTACTAAAAACATAGTTTTTTGTATGTTTTTTAGCACATGGTTAAAAATTATAGTGCATCAAAATATATATTGTTGGGCCAAATACATAAGTAATCAAAAATTATCTTTACCAAGTTATTCGCTTCATCAAAAGCCTGATCTTCACATGTGACACTTTTGCTAGGGATAAATATCAAGTGGGTTGTGACATTTTAAAACTTGGTTCGTGGTGAAGTGCCCAAAAGGAAAGTCTATCAAATCATCTGCGACCTGTGTCATTTAATAGTAGCGGATGATTTGATATCATAATGGAGGTGCTCCAATTCAAGCAGTGTAGAAGAGGCAGGAGCCTACAAGGTAGATCCAAACTTTGGAGAAGAGTAAGGCAGATCCTGGGAAGAACGAAGAATTTGGGAATTCGGGATCTCTTCCAGAGGCCATGATACCAAAGGTTTGTCTTGTTTGTAGATATTTCTCATCTACATCCAATATAGCCTTAAATTCCCACATAGATCACTGTCTATCAGGTGAGTCAAATGCTAAAAAATCTGGAACAAAGTTTTCCAAGCCTAAAGTGAAGGTGAGAAAAAAATGATCAATCCTAGATATAATTGCTGCGGCACCTGTTTGCATGCTAGAGGATTTGGATTATAGTACTAGCAAAGAGAAATCGACCGCTGATGCACATCCATTTCCTTTGGATCAGCTCAATCTCAGAGACACCACCAAGCAGAGGCAACATCAATGCAAAGATCTCAACATTTCAAAATTAATGCAAAGATCTCGTGTAGTGGTAATGCATGTATTTCAAAAGAAACAAATAACAATGCACATTCTAACCCATTCGAATAACCACTGTAGCAAGGGTTTACATCTAATTAGATCCAATCTGTATATCGATGGAAAAAAATTAATATAATTACATTTTCTGTAGCAGAGGAAACTTTACGAAAACAGAAAAGGAATATAAAACGAGGATGTCAAGATGTTTAGATGACTCAGTACAACAATTATTTGTGCTTAGTAGACACAACACTGTATTCTTAATGCATTTTTTGTAGAATACTAAACAGATTTGTCCAAAATTTGAGATGCAAACTATAGTCTCTACTACGTTTGGAAAATTGGAGGTTTATAAAAGATAAACTATGAACAGAATTGTACCACTATGATAAGAAGCTGTCAGAAGCATTCCTTCTACTTCACAAATGTGGAAATGCCTTAAGAATGCTTATGGTTGATATAAATATTAGAGCATGGCAGTTAAATGTAGTAGTTATGCTAAAATACTGAATAACATCTTGAGAGTGCTCTTTAGATACTGTACGAATGCACCAAATCAAAGTTGTACCATTACTAAAGATAAATGGCCAAAAATAGTCAATTTTGATATCATGAAGTTATGTATTTCTCGGTAGAAAATTGGGGATAGGATGGCAAATATGAGAGAACTAAGTTCCAAGGACTAAAAAAACAAGGCCAACATAGTTCTGCCTTCAATCAGAGACAAAACAAAGATGCCCAAAAAAGTGTTTTCCACTGTCATCACCCTGAGGAGTGCAAAGTCAGTTGATGGTGCCAACCATTTGACGAAGCAGAGAGAAGAGTCATGGTGCAAATGGTTGTAGCACAATTTGTTGACGTGAGCCATCATTGTAACAAAGCAGATTGATGGTGCCAATTGTTGTAGAAGTCCATTGAGAGTGCAACTACTGTAGTAGAGCAGTTTGAGAGCACCCATTGAAGCTCCTATATATAGAAGAGTCAAAATTTTCCTATTGAACAAGTTTGTATAGTCAAAGCCACAACAAGATCAGATAGCCACAATCCTAAATGAGAACCAGAGCCAAAGCTAAGACAGATTCACGTTTAGCAGAACAAGACAGCCATAACAAAGGATCTAACCACAGAACCAGATCATGAGAGATAGCAAGATTCTTGCTTCCACTGTGGAAATGTAGAAACTGTACAAGGGCTTTGCTTCCAGCAGATTTCATTGTGACAGTAACTGCTATGGTGTTGTAAGTGCTCATTAGTAGAAATTAGAATCTTAAAGCCATTCTGGAATTCTTTTAACCTAGAGAGGGTTTTCTCTGGTTATAAATTTTCATGTTCAAATTCCATTGTGGATTGGTTGTGTTTTATATTATGTTTTTACTGTCCGCGGTTGAATTTTTGCACAGAAAGTTATCAGTCTAAAGCGAGAAATTTTGCGATGTTTCTTTTGCTTCCTATTGTGAATTATTTTGCTCAGAACTCTACTCGTTGTAACAGAGGTCTTGGGCATAGAACAGGGGACTTGGGTTTTTTGGAATCAAACTTCAGGTTAATATGCTCATTTGAAGAATGACACAGTGAGCCTTAGCATGGAGTTGGGAGTACCAATTTGAAGTGCAGGTAGGGAATTGTACAATAGACCAGTTAGATTTCTGGACCCTAATACAAAAGTTTCTTCTTCTTTCAAAACGTGTTTCTCGTTTTCTTTAACCAATGTGGGTCCTATTCTTGTTTCAATTGGGGATGGATCAACATTTTTTATTGCTCCAGATGATCACACTCTGGGTAGCCCTGGAGGCTATTTAGGGGTGATGATTCCAATAGGTCTCAATGAACTGTTGTCCTCGCTGGGGAATATTGTTGTAGTGGAATTTGATACTATTTTGGATGTTGAATTCCATGATCCTAATGGAAACCAGTACCTTCAGCTCTAGTACCTATTCACAAAAGAGGGTGCCATAGTCATTCATGCGTGCAGAGAGGGTGAATTGCAGGCATTGCAACAAGAGGTGTTGTTGTTTTTGCATTGGCCACTAGATTGTTTGTTTGGTTCTGTTACAAGCACAGAGTATTGAAAAGGATAGACAAATTTAGTTCAGATATTGCGAAATTGCCTCGGAAATTCACCTACAAAGAGCTCAGCAATTCTACGAAAGAATTTTTTTGAATGTGATTGATAATCGATAATTGCAAGCAAGGGTAATCCCCTTGTGAAACCCAAATTTTTGAGCATTTTCTAAAACCTGATGACAAATTCATTGTAATGAACAAGCGCCTAGGTCCATATTACGTCCAAATCTACCAAGCACCAAGATCTATAAAAAAAATCCACAGTATCTGTGAACTAAGAATAAGAGGCAGAAAATGTATTATGCTTACCTGTTCGAATAGTGGTTGGGGTTTACCATGGCAAAAATTTGACAGAGCCCATGTAGCATTTCTTATTATTGAAATTATGGCAGTATCATTCAACTGAGAAAGCACTTGCCTTAGAACTCCATGACTGAGGGCAAGATCCCTAAATGTTGCAGAGTCTCCAGAAATATTTCCCAAAGCCCAAACAGCCTTACACGAACACTAGTTGAACTCAAAGTTGGGTACTATTTTTTAAAATCAAATTCCAAAATTACAGACATATAAAGATAGTTGGGAAGAATAATTTTATGCCTCTAAAATAAACGTGCTACCTGTTCTCGAACATTATCATTCCCAGAGGTAATAAGTTCCACAAATATAGGTAGTGCCCTGTAATCAATCACAACCTTTGTATTCTCAGAGGTTCCTGAGACTATATTAGTCAAAGCCAAAGCTGCTTCAAACTGCATTATCAATCACAAGGTATCACCATAAAAGCTATAATTTTAAGATAACAATTTATCTACCATTGAAACTATAATTTTAAAATAGATACACCTAGTGATATAGACACCTAATGAGAGTAGAGGTTAGGAAATTATAATAAGAATTATTACAAGATATCACTCACAGTGCAGTTGATTGTTCATTGTCTGTTGTAACTATAATTTTAAAGAAGACACTTATTGATATAGACACCACCAAGTGAGAGCAAAGGTTATGAAATTATAATGAGAATTATTTCAAGATATCATATTACTCATAGTACAGTTAATTTTTTATTGTTTGGTGTAATAATTTTTTATTATTTATAAACACAATCAAACATATTATGAGGGACGGTGATGAAATTGACAACGGTCTCATAACAAACCATAACGGGCACATCCCCTGGCAAGATAGACTCTGAATAAGAAAGAAAGCAAAACAAAGTGATTACTTACAAGATCATAGGCTTCCTGAAGAACAAGATCCAGAGCAGCATCTGTAACCCCTAAAGCAACACCTCTCTCTGCAAGACGAATCGCTACATCTTTCATATGTAGTCTAGCAAATTTTCCGAGCTCATCACGAGAAAGAGGATCAAATACAACTATCTCATCAAGTCTATTCAATAGCTCTGGCCTGAAATGTCTTCTAACCTGTAAAAATATTCAAAGGCATGTCAAAGCACTGCAGCCAACTTCGTGATAAAATTATATGAAAAATATGCATACACAGAGTCCAGGAGAATGAAACGGCAGGTGTATTGGTATTTTCCGAAATGCAGCAATTAAAACGGCAGGTGTATTGGAAGTTGCGGAAATGCAGCTACTAAAACGGCAGGTCTGTCGACGGTTGTAGGTGTGTGGATTGTTGCTGGTATTTTCAAACCAATTCCATGGAAATATACCAGAAACTAGTGGTATGTCAAACCTAGAAGGTAACCCGAGAGACTGTGACCGTCAGATTAAACAAGTAACAGGTGTCGTGCCTAGATAAGAAGTGTTGACGAAAAAAAATTGATCTCTTTCATAACAGAAGGCCTATCGGCCTAAATATCTAGGACATGTGGCACTCCATGATAAAGACACATGGTGTGTGGATTTGAGTTTTTCAGGTGGTCAAGTGGGCCGAAAATAGGTGAAATGTGGCACCACTCAGAGATTGACATGTGCCAAAATGTAAAAGTGGTAGAAAATTGACATGCTCAAACAACGAGGTGATGCATGAATGACACGAGGGAGAAAATATCAGAAAATCCCCAAATCTGGAGAACTAAAGCTCATCACCAACCTGAGATTGACAACTTTACATGATGTAACCTATGAAATCGTAAATGGAGAAATCATAGTAACAATAAAGTAACCTATGTAACAATAAATTCGGATTCATCCTGGGAGTTGTAATGGGAGGAATCATAGTGAACAACAGGAAACATGCAGAGTTGCTTACAATCAAATAGATGAAAAAACACATACAAAAAACCTAGATAATAATCATGAACAAGCTTAATATTGAATTATGAACTGTAAAGGAACTTACAAAACGTGACATTACGAACCTGGTCAAGTGCACAAGCAAAAATATCCTGGACATGACCATGGTTTACAAGTTGTATTGCTCATGATGCAAGATGATTTGTACCTGCACTACCAAGTCAATCAAAATCCATCATTATCTAGACAATAAATACAAGTAATTGATGTAGTATTTTTTACTCTAAGATGCATTCTTATGATAATGTTAGAACATATGTTGAAAACGTCAAAACATACCTGAATAAGCTCCTCTTCATTTCAAGAACAATTTATTGGAGTCACATGAACTTGGAACAATCCTCCCACGATCTGAAAGAGTAGCAACTAAGTCAACAATGACTTTTTTGTTGCTACATTGGATCAAGGGAGGTTTGCTCCAAGATTAAATCGCTCCAATAAATTATTCTCTACTAAATAGGGCCAACCACGTGAAGGTGGAAGCTCTTATGGCCCCTCCCCCCCCCCTCACATCACTCTCAATTCCCCAATACCCAATCTATATTTCATTTTTTACTTTCATGAGCATAAAAAAAAATATTCAATAACTAATAAAAAACAATTCAACAAAAAGTACACAAGGAAACATTGAAATTAATGCTTGACATAAAAATAGTATGATAAATGAGTTTTTTATATAACGCAAAAAAAGTTCCAAGTATGGTAACGTTTGTCTTATAATAATACAATATTTTACATTATCAAATTTTCTTTTTCTTCTTCCTATTTCTAAATCTCCTAATTACATCATCAATATCATCGTGCTCTGCTCCTATTTTGTGCCTTTCGACCCGCACTGCTGACCTAGTTGCGTAGTCACGATGTCTAGTCTCATCCAGTGATGGGGCATCGCCTACAAAAACAGATAATATTAAATTTTAATTGTCAGTTTTTAAATATCATTGAACTAGTTCGATAATATTAATGAAAAAAATTGGAATGAGATTATTTACCTGGTGCACCAGTTGTCACCGTTGGGACTGTTGCCCTTTCTTCCTCTCTAGTGGTAAGATCCTCAAGGGAAACATTCTCTGTCATTTAAACAAAAATGTTATAAGGACAACCATCAAGGTATAATTAGAAAAAATCATAAGTGGAAATTAATTACCGTCACGGCCCTCACTGATAGTAGCATTGTCGGCCTGGTCCCCACTACAATGATCAGGTTGCACGTGAGGATCATCTACATATGGCTCTAAAACTGGGTTATTTGCCTCGTCGGTAGTGCTGCTCCCTTGATTTAAACAAATTTGTTAGACATTAAATTTATGGACGAAAACAAATATATTGAAAGGTTAATGTTTTACCTTATCAGGCATTCTGGATCTTATGACCTGCCCCAAGCTTCTGCGACGTTCAACTACGGCTTGATAGCCGAAATGGAAAGCGATATTTTTATCTTCCTCTGTAGTTTATGTTCCGAAGTAATCACCCTACATTACATATTATTGTGTATTTTTAATCATATTTTATAGGATTACAATAATGTTGGAAGGTGATACAATTAATTATAATATGTTTATCTACTTAATTACAATTCTTGCGGCTAATTTCAAGTAGCCGCCTTGGCCTAGCTTGTGATGGCCCTTTTTTTCAATCCTAGCTTTGGTTGCCTTCGAGGTGTCAGGCAACCTAACATCAAAAGATTGAAGTTAGATATGATGTAGCACACTTTTATTTTAGACCTAGAGAAAATTAAAGTTGTAATTTACCTTGCGGGTCCAGTTGGAATTTTTCCTTCTTTCTTTGCCCTTTTCTCTTTTCCATCATGGATGATTTCTCTCCACTCACTCTCTGGAATTGTGAGAGGACGCTCATATCTAGGGTTAAATTGCAATTGCATCCTATAGGTGTCCCTGGTATATTTCAAATATTTGCCGGCTACCCGAGCCATCACTGTTCTGTCAAATGTGCCGACCCCAAAAAGGGCTTCTAGATAATCTAGAAGTTCTTTTTTCAGGTTGGAATTTTGGGAATTCCACCTTGTGCGTATGGTTGGGCCAAAAATTACCAACGCATGGCTCTCCAAAAACCTGTAGAACTCATTATTTCCTACATAGAAAAAAAAGATATTATCATTAATTTAAAAATAAAAATCATGATAAATATGTTTTAGATAGAGTACATGAAATAGTTAAAATATTAAAATTTACCTGGGAGTTGTACGTGCTTTATAGGGACACCTTCTTCATTCACCAACAACATGCCATTAATGGTCCCTTTGGAGCTGACACATGTAGCTCCAGGAAACACAATAATGTAGTTGGCCATATCAGCCTCATCATTGCCAACACGTTCAGCGGTTGGCTGGGTGTCTGCTTGGGCAGGGTGTGTTTCTTGGCTGGCATCTAAAGGAGTAGAAGGTGTACAAGAGGGTTGTTGGGCAATCTCTTTCCCTTGTGTCCCACTACCACCAACACCGGGTTCAGCAAGTGCCAGAAAACGCTAAATACAAAAGAACTTTTTGTTAGTTTAGTCAATGTAAAAATAAAAAATCAAACTATCACAATTCATCTCATGCAGAACAAAAAAAATATCCTTTTGACTTTTTATTATTACCTGATATGTTTCTAGCTGGGTCATAAGTTGTTTTATCCTCTCTTTTGTTTCAGGTGTTTGAAGTGCGTCTATCAAAGTATTAAATTCTGACCTTGCATCTCGTGCCTTTTTTCGCAACAAGAGCGCTGGAGATAGGGATGAAGAAAGCTCTTCCTCATAGAGGGAATCATCAGGCATACCATGGCTAGGTGTCTGCATATTTGAACAAAATTAATATTATTTCAATTATGTAAAATGCTGGAACTTTACATGTTCTTCCACTGGCCTCTTTCCGCGATCATCCTGTCTCGGGGTTGTTCCTGTACTGCCTTGATCAGTCTGCCACATTGCAATAAAATTATAAATTTAAAAAATTGAAAAAAATATCTAACTTGAAAACACAAAATGAAAACTGAAATAATTTCTAATAAGACACCGGAAGACAGAGTTAGAGTTTCAAATATGCCTTGCATTGAATTCAGTCTTGGAAACATGTCATTGCACATTAAGGCACCCAAACAAGAGACGAGTTGACAATGAAGACCTTATTGAATATATTGTTGGAGAAACTTCTAGTAAAATTGTTGTGAAGACCTTGAGGACGTTTTTGGAGCAACATTGTTGAAGTTGATGGTATAGCATTGTTGGAGACAATCTTGAAGGGCCTTGAAGTGAAGCTTTTGGAGCAACTATTGAAAAATCCTTAGAGCATTTAAGTAAGGCACTTTCTATCTTCGATCACCTTTTTCCTTTAAATATCCTTTAAACGATTTTTTTTATATTTAATGTTTTAAATCACATTATAATTCCTTTATTATATGTGTTTGGGGACTTTCCCTTTGAAATTTCCCAAAAATACCCTGGAAAATTTATCTTCAGGATGCATGTCTGACCCTATTGTTCAATATTTTGATTTATAGTAGTAAACACAGAGAGTTAAGGGGCTCTTGACTTGGTTTGGTTGGGTCATTAGATCCCTAACATCTACTAGGGAGAACCCCCCTTGATTTGGAAGAGAGCTAGCCCGAAGTGAAAAGAGGTTGGTGAGGTGACAATGGGGCTATTGAATTACACATGGTATCACAATTTAGCTTTAGGACTTTATCTTGAGAAGTGCGAGATTTTGCTATATCAATTCTCAAATTGTTTACAATACTATTGTTAAGAACTAATAAGAAGTGATGTTGAGGGGTTTTTGGGTATAAGAAACAATACCATTTAAAAACTATGGTTCTCAGTCCTTGGCATTCCTTCACCTGGGCCTAGGGGCACACAAGAATAATTTCACACTAAACCATGCAAAATTAAAAGTAACTTAACAGATCCATAAAGTAATAATAATCATAATTCCTAATTTCCTATTGTACGATATAATGCAAATCATTCAAACATGAAGCAATGAAGACATACAATGTCTGAATTTCAAGATTGATGAACCAATACAAGAAGTTAGAAACTACAACTTTGATTCAATACTCTGTGTCCTAACTCCAAGAAGGAATCTAGTTTGTAGTACAGAACATGCATCGTGTATTATCAATTCTTAATTGACAACAACTAAAGGTCATCTACCTCATAAATTCCTTCCAATTTTGTGTTTTTATGTTATATTCCTTATAAAAGTGTCAAATTTCTCTCAAAGTAAGCAACCACTGAATAAAATAAAAAATAGTTGAGATATGATTGAGAAATGGTCATTTATTTCTTGAAAGGATCTTCACAATTTCTTTGGTTGTTTTTCATCTCAAGAAACAAGAAATGACCTAAGAAATTATCGTGATGTAATATAAGAAACAACATGGTGCAATGGCCATTTTCAAAGCCAAATGATGTCCATTGAGGACATGGCCTTTATTTGGTTCCTGTTTCATAGGAGTTTCGAGTAGAAATGGAACTTTGTTGTACCATTTCCAATAGTAAAAAGGGAAAACCTTCTTTTTCCATGGGAAATAATTTACCTTTCCTTTTTCAAGATAATCTAAATCACAAAAAATATGAACTATACCGCACACATTCTTGGATAATGTGAAAGTGGAAAAGGAATACCCTACACAAGTGATGCACACATGTACATTTGAACACTAATAGATTTTTGTAGTTGAAATTCAATGCTTGTTTTCATTTAAATGTAGGGTTTTTAAAGCAGGGAGAAATAATGGCTGCCAAATTAATAAGCGTTTCTTTGGGAAAAATTTAAATCTTGTATTTGGTGATGAAGATAATAGAGGGTATTGAATCTTGATTCTTGACATTGTGTTTAACTTGAATAACTCAAATGATTATAAATATCAGTGGATGAGTTCTTTTTTTCAAGTATGTCACTCAAAACTCTTATGTCAAAGCATTGAATGATGGCTAACATTTGCTTGTTTCCCTTTCTTCAGTTCAATGTAAAAATTATATTAATATATTGGAGCACGAATGATAACTACAATTGTTTGCTCTGCAGTATATCCAGCTCCAAGATTATGAAAAGTTTTCTCAAGTGGAGCTATTGGTTATTGATGAAGCAGCTGCAATTCCATTGCCTGTTGTAAAGGCTCTGCTCGGGCCATATTTAGTGTTTCTATGCTCTACTGTAAATGGGTAATAATTATAAATGAGCCAACCACAATCACAGATTTTGTAACCATTCAGTTTCCATGGATAGTGATGATGATATTAACCCTACATATCAGTGACCTATATCTATATGAGAATGATCTCAACATTGACCTTGATATGGTTGTATGGATGTGACCTTTGGTATGTCATCAGAAAATCCCCAAATCTGGAGAACTAAATCTCATCACATTCGATCTGGAGTACTACCCTTGTGATAAAGTTGATGACTTTCGATCTCCCATTATCTACCACTTTTCACTTCACCTTCAATATAGATCAGACCAAGGGAAATTCGTTACTCGGTGTTGAGATGGATGAGTTTTTCGAACTAAAATCCATAGCTTAAACTTCATGAAACTCGTGGAGTCAAATTCATGCAAGCACAAACACATCTTACACATCCTCTTTGAAACTCATCCAAAAGAACATTGGAAGACATCTAGAGAGAACCCTATAGCCTAACACAATCCAATGGAATTGACCAAAAAAACCCAAATAGTGTCAACCCTACTATAGGAGGAAGGGCCTGCAGTAAGAACTTACCATTTTGCAAGAGCTGAGGGCGAATTCTGAGGACGAATGTTGTTTTGCAAGAGCTAAGGGTGAATGATGTTCTGCAAGAGCTGAGGGCGAACGCTGAGGGCGAATGCTGTTCTGCAAGAGCTGAGGGTGAATGCTGATCTGCAAGAGCTGAGGGCGAATTTTGAGGGTGAATTCTGTTCTGCAAGAGTTGAGGGCGAATGCTGAGGGCGAATGATGTTCTGCAAGAGCTGAGAGAAAATGCTATTCTAAAAGAGTTGAGGGTGAATGGGCGCGTGATATCAGACGTTAATTTAGTTTTTAATAAAATCTTTTTTATGTAGCGCGCATATAAGTTTCGTTATACCGACGGTGGCCAAAGCGTTGCTATTCTGACGAATGCCTCCAAACGTTGCAATTGCAACACTTAGACATTGTGTCGCACTTGCGACGTTTGGAGGCAGTCGTCGCAATAGCGACGCTTTGGAGCATAGTGTCACAATTGCGACGTCTTCCTCCAAACGTCGCAATTGCGACACTTTGTCTAAGTGTCGGTATTGCGACACTTTTCTCTAAATGTCGGTATAGCGACGATTTCGGGCGGGATTGAAAAAATTTGGGGAAATTTTCGACATTTGGTCAAAAGCGTCGGAACCAAGTGTCAGAATTTCCCCCAAATGTACTAGTGTTTACTGTGTTTTCTTATATATTGGCCATCTACAAAACTAAAAACAATTTGTTAATAAAAAACTTGCGCTATGGACAGAGTCCGGATATGGAGGATTTTGGTCTTCTGTGTGTGGTTATGGCCTTACGGGCCTTCAAGAAATGTTTTAGGGGGCATCATAGGGTTTTGGGGCTTATCGCAATGATACAGGGTTTGAACATTTTCAAATAGGTCAGTGGTTTCGGGTTTACGGCACGAAGGCGGTGGGTGGTTTTCGCATAGGGTGTAAGTGGTAAACGGTATTGGGCGGAGGGAATGCGATACCACAGAGGGACGATGCATGGTAGGATGGGACAACGTGAATACCACCCATTTTTCAAGCCTTGAAGGTTTTTTACCCTCATGCAGTTAAGTTTGCGATGTAGGATTAGGGTTGTTAGATCGGGAGGTGGATATTTGACGGTGGTCGGGGAATCTGATCGTGGGTAGGTCTTGGAAGGTGGGTCCAGGGTTTTAATGAAGCGGAGGGTTAAAATTTAATGTGGGGCTGAGATTTGAATGGAGTGCAGGGTTTTGAGAAGAAGGTGGGGCATAGTTATATTAAGAGCAGAAGCGCTTTTAAAGGGTGAGGGCCAAGGTTATACAAGAGTGGGGAAAAAACGGTTAAAATGGCGGGGGCTAGAAAATAGAAGGGTTCGGGGACATATTAAAGTGGAGATGTTGTAATCATAAAGGTGAGTCGGTCTTGTGAATATAGCGGGGTCAGTCATTTTGAAATAAACATATTTTTATTTAAATAGTGGGGCCCGGATAATATTATTTTCAAAAACAATGTAAAAAGGGTGTTTACATTGTTTTGAAGGGAAAGAGGGGAATGAGTGAAAAAGGAGGGGCTAAATGGGGTTTTAAGCGATGTGAGTGGGGTTTTGGGTAGGGGAAAGGGTAAAAATGAGGGATCAAGGTCAAACATAGATTTTTTCAGAGTAAGAGAGTGATCTGAATCGGTAAATTGAGAGATAGTGAATAGGTAAAATTAAAATAATGAAGGTAGTGAGATTTCTGAAAATAAATGATAGTCAATGAATGTTATTTTCAGCAGATGGTAGAAAACCCATAGTTATTTAGTCATACTGTAGAATACAGGAGACTAACAGACATCCAAAGCGAGACATAATATTGTTCTCAAAAAACTGAATGATAACATTGTCAGTAGCTTGCCTCGTGGGGATGGCTTCAATCCATTTGGTGAAATTATCTGTGGCAGTGAGAATCCATTTGTGTTGATATGAAGATGGAGGATGAATCTCGCCGATGAAGTCAATTCTCCACTGCTGGAATGGCGCTTGCACTTCAATTGGTTTTAGAGGTAAAGGCAAGATCTTTCTCTTTCCTTGAAATATTTGACATTCATGATAGCCAGGGAAAATTTTAGGGGCTAATATTCGCAGGTGGGCTAATTTTACATGCTTTTTCCAAAAAAAGATTCGTCAATTTCCATTTTTTTTAGAATCGATTCGCCCAAATTTTATATTATAATATTATTTTACCCTCGAAGTTTCCAAAAAATTATATATACTAATATAAAATAATTAGAAACCTAAATATTTTTACAGAGATATCATCAAATTTTTTACAATTTACATATCGGGGACTAGTAATATTCGCCAAGGTTTCTAAAATTTAAGATAAAATTTTGTCCTTAAAATTTTCCCCAATGACAGCTCATGATTATTTTGTAAACATCAAAAAATAATCTTGGCCAATAGAATCCCACCCTCAATATCTTATAAGTTGTAGTCTTCCAATAAATATGATCACCACAGTCACCTTTATGAAAATCTGTCATGACTTTTTCAACTTCTTATTTGACCAAACAATTCAACAATACTCTACCCGAATATTTCCAATATAAGACACCATTAAGAATATAGTACTTAAGAGCTTTTAATTTTAAAGATCTAGGTTTACTACTTGGCAAGTCGGGAGGAGGATTCAAATGTTGCAAAACATGTACTATATCAGCATACCAAGGCGATAAAGAGAAAATTTCAGCTATCTCATGTAATGTTTTAGCATCTTGTTCTTCAGATAATGCAACAATGAAATTTGTGTCCAAGGAATGAAGATTTGAATATGCTATGAGCTTCACCAGGCCTTTTCCTTTGATCAGATTTGTGGGCTTGATCTCCAAATCATACTCTAACATGGCAGCAATACATTTACCTCGCCACCCTTCAGGATCATTCTGTGTAAGCACATCTTTGACAGTAGCGTTTGGAACATATGCAATGACATGAGAATGTAAAATGTAGACCTAAAAGTCCTTCAATGCTTTGACTAATGCCAAAGCTTGTTTCTCAATTATGTTATACTTCAAGGTTGTGTCTCTTATGGTTCTACTAAAGAAGTTGATGGGCTGCTCTATGTTCTGATTGTTCTTTTACATGAGGACAACAGCAAGAGTATGATTTGAAGAAAATGAAAAATGATAAAATCAAGTGTATAATCTAGAATAATAAGGATAGGAGCATGAGGCAAATCTAAATTGACTTGATTGAATGATTTTTTCACCTCTTCAAACCACTTTACTTCACTATGTTTCTTCAGCATGTCAGTAATATGCCTTTAGTGTTCAGCAAGATTGGGAACAAACCTTCTCAAAAAATTGATTTTGCCATTAAATGACTGAATTTCCTTTTTACTCCTAGGATAGTCCAAAGTTTGAATTTCTTCAATTCTTGAAGGATCTATGCTAATTCCATATTTTGATATGATATGGCCCAGCAATTTACCTTCCTCCATGGCGTAAAGACTCTTCTTTGGGTTCAGAAATATGGCAAAATTTCTGCATCTCTGGAAGATTGTTTTCAAGTGTTAGAAGTGTTGCTCATATATTTTAGAAAAAATAGTGATATCTTCAAGATAAATGACCAAAAAGACGTCCTTTTCATTGGTGAAATCAATGTCCATTGCTCGTTGAAAATTAGCCCCTGCATTCTTCAATCCGAAGGGAATTTTGGCATACATGAAGGTACCTCAAGGTGTTGTGAAGGTTTTCTTCTCTTGACCATCTGGGTGAACAAGAATCTGATTATAACCAGAGTATCCATCCAACAATGAAAGTCTATAATATCCAAATACCCTTTGTAATATATGGATCATCTTCGATAGTGGGTAATTTTCCTTCAATGACACTTTGTTCGTATTTCTAAAATCAATGCACAAGTGAATCTCTCATGTCTTCTTTCTTGCGGGTACTAGATTAGACATCCAATTTCGAAAGCGAAGAGGCACAATAATACCAGCAGTGAATAATCTATTTACCTCCTTTTGGATAGAGGGCAACAACTTGGGATATATTCTTTTTAGCTTCTGATGGAAAGGTTTTTGATCTGGCTTCAAGGGGATGGTATGTTGAATTATTCTCTTGTCATAGGCTTTCATAACAGAATATTCCCAACAAAATACATCAACAAAGTGAGACATAAGAGATGCATATTTACCTTTCATTTCTGCACTCAAATATTTTGAATTTTTTGCCATTTTTTTTCTTTTTCAAAGTGCCAAGATTCAGATCTTCCACTCCGACTTATGTCGGTAACATGGTCGGTTTGCGTACAACATCATCTTGATCAAAAAGCTCTTCCAAAGGTACCAAGATTCTTGGAATGCAGTTATATTTCAGCTGAAGCACTTGCATCTTTGTTTCATGGATTTCTTGGTCATCTTCATAGCATTGGTTGTCCATTTGAGAATTTACAAACTCTTCCTCTGTCTGCAAGAAGTTTTTGATCTATTTATCATCTTGAAATACTTTCCAATACTGAAAATTATCTGGGACAACAGGGCGATGTTTTACATTTTCTCATACTTCTTATTAGGATACAATGGAATTTTGAACATGCTCGCTAAAGTGGTTATAGAATCAACAATAACATTGATGTCTCTTGGAATCAAAGATAAAGAGTACTTAGAAAATTTCTTGAGAATGTCTAGCACTGTGTTTTGGTAAGCTTGCATCCTTGGATGCTTGGCCTGGTATTCCCCTTTGACTTGATTTATCACTAACTCAGAGTCACCATATAAACAAATCTTATTTGCACCCAGCTTCTTGAGAATTTTCAGACCGGCTATCAAATCCTCATACTCAGCTTCATTGTTTGAATATTAAAAGGCCAACTTGTAGGAAGACATTCGAACACTGGGAGGGATTTTTAATTATTGATTTATAGGGTTGTGAATCAACACTCCAATTCCAACCCCTTCTTTTCCCAAAGCTCCATCGAAGTCCATATTCCACAAACTACTTTCCGCATTCGGAAACTGCAAATCAGATGATTGAACTTTGCTTTCTATTTGAGAAACCTATGTTGTACCAAAAAATTATGATTTTTTCACTGTTTCATTACTTTTTTGAGGTGATAGACTCAACTCCTAACCATTTGGCACTTTTTTACAAATTTCTGCATTTGCCAATTCTAAAACATAATTTTAAAATTCAGAATTTTCTACAATTTCTTCAATCAAATTTTTGGAAGACGTTGAACATTCATCATTGAACAAGATAAAGGACTCTAAATCTGTATGAACGACATGTATAGTATGGTTATTTGGCTTTTCTCGACTGCTAATCATTTACTTCATCTTTCTTTCTTAGTATAGTATCTTGAGTTGTCCAAAGACGGGAATGGTAGCATAAGAAAAATCAAGTTGTAAGGTACCTTTAAGCTTTGCTCCCCATGACAGATAAAGTAGAATTATATATCTGTGTGGGATATTAGCCACAAAAACATCCATGAAGAAATTCTTGGCTGGGATTTTCTCTAATGACACCACTAGGTCCTTGATGAGGCCAAGACATTTCACCCTCCCTGAATCAAATGAGTAAAAATCATGATACAATCTTGTGATGTCTAGTCCTAATCTGTCCATAATGGCCTTAGGCATGAGGTTGTGAGAGTCTCTGGAATCAAGCATGGTGTTATGAAGGATAAATTTATGGATTTTCAGACTTAGGTATAATGAAGGGACTTTGCTATCTTCTAAATTTCCATCAACAACAGGACCAAAAAGAAGCTCAGGATGATCATCACTCACATTAACCATGTCTAAAATTTTATCAACTCTAAGAAACTTAACAACTTGAACTTTTTACTGATCATTCTTAACTATTTCAGTTAGAGGAATGGAGACTTTTAACTTGGCAATTTCATTTTCAAGAGAAAAAAGAGCAGAATGTTTTTCTACCTCTTTCAATGATGCATCCTTCTTCTCGAACTGATATTTGTGTGAAGACTCTTTCTTCTATCCTCCTTCTTGGACTTCTTTATCTTTCCTTTGACTACTTAAAGAAGCTTTTTTGCCTTTAACATGATTAGGAACAACAGGTCCCTTGTCTTTACTTTGATTCGAGGCAGCAACTAGGCTTTGGGGTGATCATCTACTTAAGCGTTATGTTTTTTCTGATTAGAGGTTATAGGAACATTCTTATTCCTCAAGAGATACTGTCTTTTCACTTAAGAAAGATCATTATGATATCCCCTCGGATAATATTCCGTGCACACTGATAATATTTCATCATTAGAGAAGACAAATTTCTGATCATCCGGTGCCCAAATTTTTGCAGAAAATTGATCTTCTTCAGTGAGGAAAATAGGTTATTGATTTTCCTCAAATAAATGGTTCTTTCCATAAATTTCTTCCTCATCATATTAAATAGGGCCTTAAGTATAATTATGTTGAAATGGAGTATGAATTTTCTACTGAATTTTTGGATCCTGACCCCTCTGTTCCCTTTGCTTGATCCTATATTGGGGTTGCTGATTTTAACCCCTGAAATTAGGATTTCTAATGGAGGGTTTAGCTTGTTGATCAGCGATGGAAATTTTATCCATCATCTTCTCCATGGTCTTGATAAATGTATCTAATTTTCCTTCTGATGAAGTGGACATTTCTTCTTTGATAGTGACTCTTTTTTCTGTCTTGATTTTATATTTCTTTATGATCATATTGGCTTCCACGCTCACTATGTTTCTCTACATTTATTCAAGAGTTGATGGGTTTATTTCCCTCAACTGATAGGCCATTTCACGATCTAAATCATCAGGATAATGAAGTAAAGAAAGGCCTGGAGGAGGCTTAATATTCTCTGGAATTGAATCATATATTTTGTTGAATCTAGCTGTAAAGTATTGGACAGACACATTGGGATTCCTTTTGAAGGAATTATAATCAGCTAAGATCTACAACGGATTTTTCTTCTCTTCTAATTTTTCCATAAATAAATCAATCAACTTCTGTGAGGTACCAATTGAACCAGCTGTGAGTGAGCGAAACCATTTCTTTACCTCTCCGAAGAAACTCTGTGCAATGATGTGCATCTTGGCATCGTCATTGTCAATCTCTTAAAGATCTATGAATTTAATCACCTTGGCAACATGCTGATAGGTTGTAACCTATAATATTCCATCAAAAAGAGAAATATTCTAACCATAATTATGAGGTAGCGGAGTAAGCTGAAGCGGTAGGATCAGCGAAGAAAATATGGCCATGACTAATGGAGGAGGTGGAGGAGGTGATGATGGAGTGAAAACTTGCAAAGGTAATGAAGGAATGAAAGGAGGGATCGATGATGTAGTTGTATAAGAAGGTGAGATGACAAATGGAGCGAAGGTTTGTTTCTGATATTGAAAATATGCCTTCTCTGAAGTTTCTTGAAATTTTTCTACCAAACCCTTGAGTTTAGGAAAATTAGACAAGACTTCACTATCAATTTCGGACTCAAAAGTTTCAGAAAATGGTGCAAAGGACTCAAAATAGAAAGAATCAAATATGGCTTCTAAAAGGAAAGTTTCAGACTTGGTTCTAAACAAATATTTTTTAGATTTTTGACTATAGACCAAATCTTCTGGAAAAAATTTCATAGGTAGAGAATTTGATTTGACAATTGGAGGAACATCTCTTCCAACCTTCCGAGACTCGGTCTTTTGTTTTCTAAAAATAATCTCAGGATCATACAAAATTGGTGAGGGATTTGGGCCTGGATTTCACCTGGTATGTCTTTTAGGAGCCAACTTAAGATAGGAATTTTAGACTTTGGCTCAGGATTTAGAATTCAACTTATATTGAAAAATAGAGCTTGTCACCTACAAGTCTAACTTTCAAATGATTAAATAAATGCTCCCAGGGAATGTTTAGCAATCACTCCCATAACGGCGCCAAGAATTTAATCACTCCCCCAAACTTCCTATGGTTGATAGTAGGATTGGAGAAAGGTAACCACAAATCAACTTTACATCGGGTAGCTATCCCTACCCGAACCAGAGAGGGCTCTCTATTTTTCAATTTAAACAGTAAAATGAATGGCTTAGTATCATAATATTTTAGGCTAGATATGTAATCTTAAATAAGTAAAATTTGTTTGATATTTGAACGTTGGATAGGAAAGTCAGTGAAAGCACTGTAAATGACATTTTTAGGTCTGAATTTTAGAGGTTACCCTGCAGAGAGTATGTCAGGAAAGGTAGGTAGTTTTGGAAACATATTAATAAGTCATCGAGTATAGGATGAATATAGTTAGGGTTTGAATGAGCACTAAAAGTGAGTTCATTCAATTAAGAAGAAAATGAACATAATATGGAAAATCTTGCATAAAACAGAGGATGCATAACATGAATTCTGCCTTAAAACTCACAAGATTGACATGTATGAAGAAATAGGCATGGAATTAAGAATAAGATAATAATCAAACATGAGAAACATATATGTTACAAATCATACCACAAGTATCTCACAACATTCCCTGCAAATTGTCTCTGATTTCATTCCACAAACTAGTTACAAGAGTTCCACAGAAAAATATGAGACTATCCAACCCCAACAATGACAAAATAAAGTCTAATTATAGAAAATATATACCATGACAACTCGCCGGGTCAAAATCCCATCCAAAATGGGTCATAAATGCAAAATATGAGTCATTTCCTAGCTTCTAGGGAGGTTAGAAACCATTCCCTGAAATTTAGCTACAAATTAGGATTGTTTGTCCCTTACATTAATTACACATTCCATCATGATAGGAAGAAAAAACTAACCTAATAACTCTAATGAAAACTCATAGACTCGATTTTTTACCATTTATGAGCTTAAAAATTGTATTGAAGGAATCCAATGCTAATCTGTGACAATTCTGGTTGAAAATTTAAAAAAAAAAAATTCTAGAAGTGTAACAGAACTTTGGAGGAACTTTTGAGGAAATTTGAGAAGTCCTTGAAAAACCGGTCAACTAGCCGTGTGTGTCTAGTTTCCATAACATCTTTAATTTTTCAAAATGGACCATGGTAAGGCCTTCAAAAATCCATTCTCTCGGGGTCGCTCAAAAGCATAACAGAGGATCCAAAAAGGAGGCATAAACAAGAAAAATAGGTGGTTTTTTAGCTTTTTCTCCCAAATTGCAACTTGTCATTCCAGGAGGGTTACTGATCTATGATGTAATAATTAAAATAAATCCATCCATGTATATAAATCACCATTTGGTTGCCTCCAAATAAAAAATTCATAAGTGTTTGTTACCCTTCTACAATGAGAAATTTCCAAAATTCTGCCAAAATCATGAAAAATACCAAAATTGCTCCAAAGCCTTCAAAATTGGTTTTTTGACACCTAAAAGAGATAGGATATACAACTAATTAAGCTTCAACCAATAAATCCAAGTTTTCCTTCTCATTGAGCTTCATTTGTGCCTCATTAAGCCTCTTTTTGACTTGTTTCAGCCTTACTTGAGAAATGGTATCCCTGGTACGATAATGACTTGTGATGTGTATTTGCAGCTTGTTATCTATTTTAGCCTTCTTCAATAACTTCTCCAGGTGTTCATTAACTCTTGATAGACAAAGTTATTTATTCTTATTTATCTCCATGGAAATGAGCTCATCAAATGTTAACTCTTCAGATTGATGACTTTGTTGTTTCTCTTGCTCCAATTCCCTTTTTAGGCCTCTTGTTTTTGGTCTTTTTTCATGTACATCAGCCTCTATCTCCTGCACTTGGTCAACATAAAAATATTCTTTCATTTACCTCTGCTTTCCTCCATGTATGATTTTTATTTACTTTGGAGGAGCTGATTCATTTGCAATTGAAGATTTTCCCGCTCAAGGAAAGTAATACGAGATTGGGCAACGGAGAAGGCCTGTTTCAATTCTACAATCTCTTTATCCTTCTCTTTGATGATGTCTTCAAATAATCTGACCTCCTCATGTTCTGATACCTCAGGCTCCATTGGCACTGACTCATCATTCTGATGAAAAACATGTTTCTCCTCTATCTGACATTGCTCATCCTGGGTGCCAAGTGTAAGAAATATCCTGGTAGACTTGGACACAAAAACTTGCCTCCTGCCTCTCTCATATGTGTGAGAAAACTCCACAACCCTAGGGACATTTGAAAGCTGAATAAGCATGCTAGAAGAGCCAATCTTCATTGGTTATGGTGATTATTTAATAGGTAAGACAAAAATCATTGTTGATAACCTCTCCAATAAGTCTTCTCATGTCATATTTATGGAGGACAAGTGATGCATCACAATGAGCTTGATAAGGCCATGATGAAAGAGACTTGTATAATGATATTCTCTTTTGCTCTGAACCTTCTCAGCCATCTTAATAAAGCTTTTGTATAAATAATGAGGAAAATTAAGTGTTTTGATTATGGTAAAATACATCAAAAGCCTGATGCGATACTTGTGTAGCCTGGAGAATCTTCCTTCGCATGTAAAGTACTTCATTATAAACATTATCATAGGATCATACTTGTTTCTAAGGTTTCTAAAAGGAAAAAGAAATTATGGATCATCTCTAGCATGAGTCTTTAGAAACTGCTTGTAGGTTTTCAATGTCAAGATCCATACCCTTGAACCACTGCTCTCCCTGAGAAGGAATACATGTAGCTAAAGAAATTAGCTCAGGTGATAAATTGATCTCCATACCTGCAAGAGTGACCTTTCCCATATTTTATTTGGTTGCAAAAAGACTAGACAATTGAAGATGATACCCTCCTTGTATTAGCCTTTCACAAAATTTCAAGCACTGAGTTCTTTGAAAGCATCTTCTGGCCAATGGAAAAGCATTAATACATGCATGGTGAATGGCTCAAGTCTAAGATTGCACCCTAATTTGAAGCTCTTCTTATTACTTTCCATAGTGTTGGTCACTTGTAGAAAAGCCACACCAAGAGATGAGGTAGAAAGCTGGAGGTTTTCGGGCTTTGATTGACTTTGGAGGCCACCACAGAAGTTTAGCAAAACTATACTCCAACACAAAAGCATAACAATGCTCTTATGTTACCCACAGCAGTGTGACAACTCTTTTTTACACTATCTAGAAGCATAACACTAGGTTCCCTTACCAAACAGGAGCATAACAACATGTTTTTTTACCCCCAAAAGATTAATAATGTGTTTCTAGCTTGAAAAGAGTGTAACAAAGGAGATTTTCTAGCTTGACAGGAGCGTAACAAATATTTTCATAGCCAAGACATAAATGTATAAAAGCTTTTTTCTCACACAACAGAAGAGTAACAATGCACTTTCCCTCACCCAAACAAACGTAACAAAATACTCAGGTTAGTGAGAAAACAAGCCGAGAAGGGTAACAAATGAAATTTCAATGCTATTTTTTGGAGTTTGTAACACTTTAGAGGGTAAATGAGGAAGAGACGTACTCACACACATATCAAAAGGTAACAATGAATGGAAAAGTTGTATTTTTTTTCCTTTTATAAGCTAGTGAAAAGACTTTACCCTTTCACATGATATTACCATGACCTTTTTAGCTTTTTTCACTTTGACAACAACATGTTACCCCTTCAAATGAGATGAGAAGAAGTAAAATTTAATTTCCTTCACTCTCCAATTTGAATTGACCTTTTTTAAAACCTTTTGTGCTACTAGAGGATGACACATTGGCTTTTCCAAATGAGGTAGGAGGACAGAAAAGAATTTTTGAACCCTTTGACTCTAAAGGTGACTCTTTGGCTCTTTGATTAAGATGAGAGAATATAATTTAACCTCTTTTGCATTCCCTGACATTTGATATGATCTTCTTAGGCTTTTGAAATGTAACCTTGAGACAAATTTTCTCCTTTTCATGAGACAGTGAGACTGCTTTTGAAGACTTTTGAACTTTCTCATTGGACATGACTTTTTAAAACAGATAAGATGTTTTTGAAGTTTGAAATGACACTCTTCTACATTTGACTAGGATAGTAGGTAAAAATGAAATCCCTTGGAGCTCTGACAGTGGATGATGATTTTTTGATCTTTTAAAAGAGACAGTGATACAATGAAACTATATTTCATGAAACAGTGAGACAGAGAAGAAATGTTTGAAACTTTTTCTCAAAATTTGATCCATATGAAACAAGAGAGATTTCTTTATTTCAACTTCATAAACATGCATGCTCCTTCACTAGGGTTTTATGGATGAAGTGGAAGGCAACTGCCTTATTTTAGTGAAAATTTGATGATTTTTCCAAAGGCGGTGCTAAACCTAGACTTGACCTAAATGAAATGAAATGACATAACCCTAGACCTATTTAATGATGATGATGGAGATGGTGACCTTGAAACTAATGATGGATATGACCTTGAAAATCATGATGATAAATGAAATGAATGAGTAGCATACATGGTTTAGCCTTTCCTCAGTGAACAAAATTATTTCTGAGAACTGGTTCAAAAAAGAAAAACAAATAAAAGAGTCATTTGATCACTGACATACCTAGGCTAACACTGCACAAGTTTATCAACTTCCTTGGTTATTTTCCTACCTTCTCTAGATGGTTCTTCTTGAGTGGTTTTCTCCACTCTATGCTCCTCAATTTATGGTTTCTCCAAAACTTCTTGATGTTCCTCCTTTGGAGCTAAAATCTCCTCCCCTTGTGGAATATGAAGCTCCCTCTCAAGAGAGAACTGCATCACTTTATCCTCATCAAATTTTGCATCCCTTCACACAACTTTCATCTTGAGGGATGGCAAGTACACATGGTAGTTGTGGGAAATTTTTGTGTAACCCAAAAATACCCCCAATTGTTTTGGTGTCTAAAGCTTCTTCCTTGATTCTTTGGATATATGGAAGTAAACAGAGACTCTAAAAATCTTAAAGTGTGACACGTCTGGCTTTCTCCTCGAGAAAGCATCCTCTAGTGTAATCATGCCTAGAATCTAATGAGGACTATCGTTCTGCAAATAGAATGTTGTGTTTCATGCCTCAACCCACCAATGCAAAGGTAGTCCTTGTTCATGCAACATAGCCCTCGCTACTCCCACAATGATATGGTTCTTTCTCTCAAACTCCCCATTCTTCTGTGGGTTGTGGTGTGTTGTCAACTCTCGTCGAATGCCTTCTTTCGCACATAATTTTATAAATTCATTCAACACGTACCCTCCATTTTCTCTCATTAGAGGCTTCACCTTCTTGTCAGTTTCTTTCTCAACCAGTTCCTTGAATTCTACGAACTTGGAGAATGTCTCATCTTTCTTTTGTGTGAATTAAATCCAACACTTCCATGAGAAGTCATCAATAAAAATAACAAAATAGTGGTGTATGGCAGTGGAGGCTATTGAGAAAGTTCCACAGACATCGTAGGGGATCCTTTATAGGATTGCATGTGATTTTATGTCCCAATCATGGAATGTGGATTTTTTTGTGCTTCCCCAAAGTACATCCTTTGCGTACATCCTGATACTCAAGTGATCCTTTGGGGGGGCATTTGGTTATCTGTTGCATAATTTTTAGGGTGTCATGATGCAAATAGCCAAGTATTATGTGCCAAAGTTCACTGACATCGTGGCTCTACACCTTATTTTCCTTAGTGCTTAATGCAACACAATATTCCACATTTATCTCCTACAGGTTCTTCACATGAAGCTTGATCTTCTTCACCTATCGCTTAATGCAACACAATATTCCACATTTATCTCCTACAGGTTCTTCACACGAAGCTTGATCTTCTTCACCTATCCCATGGATATGTGTATCAAGAATTCATTTCCTTTGATAAATATCACATCATAACCATGGTCTTCCAAAACTAAAACATAGATGATAATTTTCTTTAGGCCCAAAACGAACATGACATCCCTAATCTTGAGGGGGGTGCTCGAATCCCTCTGAAAGGTGATTGTACCAACCTAGGGCATGCTATACCTTCCTTAATCACCCATGTCGATGTGCATCTGCAAATATTTTCTTATAGGTCACTGAAAAAATCTCTACACCTTTTCGTGTGGAACAATGCACCTAAGTCTAAGTAACACATGCTCCCCATCACTGTGTTGGATATCCATGCAATGAGGGTAAAGTCAAGCTCGAACTATGAAGCAAAAGCTTCACTTGCTTCTCCTCCTAAGGTCTTCTTACTTTCCTTTTTGTGTGGACACTTCTTGGCATAGTGCCTGAATTCATGATAATGGAAGCATTTAATTTTCGACAAATATTTCTTCTTTTCCCCTTGGCTAGATTATAGTTTGCATTGAGATTTATTCTCTTTTCCCTTCTTTTCCTTTCTAGCCAATGAATTTTTTTCTTCATCCTCATCCTTGGATGAGTTCCATCTATGTTATTCCACTTTATTTCCTCCAATACCAAATTGGACCATAAGTGCTCCCAATTTGGTAGTTTCTCCCTCCTGTTCACCGAACCTTGATAGCTATTCCAGCTCTTGGGAAGGCCTAGAAGGGATAGGCTTACCAAGTCTTCTTCAGGAGAATTTACACCAACCTCACCAATCTCATCAAAAAATTGTGTGAACTTGCTCAGATATTATGGAATAGTGTCATTCTTCTCCATCTTGATACTTCGAAGTTTATCCTTGAGCACTAGCTTCTTGTGATCACTATTCTTCTATAAAAATTATGTTAGTTATTTCCAAATTGTGTCAAATGAAGTTTCTTTTCAGTGGATATTTGAGACAATGTGATCCCGTACTCCCTCCAATAGTATTCTCTTCGCCTTGGCTACATCTTTCTTCCAATAAGCAAGGTTCTAGGCATCATATTCTCGTGGTTTTGAAACATTTGTCTTGATGTATTCTGGAAATCAATTTTCATCCAATACTACCTCCATGTGATCCTTCCATGCAAAAAACTTAGAGGTGCCTTCCAAGGAATACTCTAGCCTTAGGCCATTGAAGTCCATCTTCTTAGATTTGAAGATATCTTACTACAATGAACTTCAAATTCAAACATCCTAAGAAACAACTTTGAAACTCCTACTCCAATGTGAATATTGATCTGATGCCATGTATAAACTATGATGTGTATTTGAAAATTATCATGAATTTTTAATCAAAATCACAAGACACAAACCTACTCTACTTATCTGCAGATATTAATTCACAATTTAGAACAAAAATCTCATACATGAAATAGGAAGTCACACACGTGCAAATAGTATTTTTCATGGGGAAAGAAATTTTCTAAAAACCTCAATGTCTGCTTGCATTAATCCAATGAATAGAGATGTATTACAATTTATATCCCAATCTAAGTTCAACCTACAATTTCATAACCTATCTCTCTTCTCACTAAGAAAATATGACCCAAACTTTGTCAATTTTTGCCTGTGCTTGAGCTCCTATTTCCTTATGTTTTTCCTTGAGAAATTAAGCCCCTATTATTTAGGAATTTGTTTTAAATGGATTGCGCAATTCATTAGGTTGATCATATGACTGCATGAAACACATGTGTTTTCAATATAAATCCCCTCTACAGACAAATGTAGCAACACGAGATTATTTCTAACATAATATTTCTTAACTAATGCTTACAATGCATTGAGGAAAGAGACATAAATACCTTTTTCCAATTGCTATCCTTGGATCCGTTGATGGTGACCTCGATCCACGATCCTTTTAGGCCCACTTCCTGCTACTGATGGCTTACGAATACTTGTGGATGATCAAGATACAACATAAAACATGATACAATATATAATTAAGGTAAACACTAGCTATCTAGCCGATCAAGGAGTAACATAATATTTTCATAATCATATAGAAAAATATAGAAAGAAAACATCATATGTTATTATTGATCAATTACAAAATGAGAGCTTACAACCAGGCCTTGATGTTGGAGGTGTCCTTAGGTGAAAATCTATTTCCTTCACCCAGCTCAAAAGAATTCCTTATCCCATGCACTTAGGCTTAATCATGATGCTAGCATGCAAAGGGATGAGAGTTCAGACGAGTCTAAAAATTATCAACCAAGCTCTAAACTTGGGGGAATGAGGAATGTGAATTTATAACAAGGAGGAGGTTGGGAGCCCATGAAAGGAGGAGGAAGGCCCATTTTCTAAGGGATGATCCCCATGTATGAGATCAAGGCTCTAAAATGAGATATCTTGACCTTATCATCTCTATTAAACAACCAAGTCACCGCCCTTGAGCTTCTATAGGTTGAAGCTTCTCCTCCATTTGAGGAATAAATTCCAGAAAGGGAATCAGCGTGGTTTTCCAATAAATTAGGGTGTTGACAGCGCTGGGCCAAAATTGGGAAAAGGACATCAGCACAGTCATGGCACTAGGAAGAGTGTTGACCCTAGAAGCTAGGAATTTGACCAAGTTTCTTCAGTAATATTTCAAGGAAGTCTTCTTTGGATCTTCAAGGGGATATGTTATCATATTTCTTAATGATGGAAACATTGCACATGATTCTTCACAGGGAATTTCAAAATTGGGAATGGGAAAATGAGCATGGTGACAATTATTGTGTAACAGATGTCCCTTAGAGCATGAAGGCAGAATAGGGAGTGATGGCTGAAATGCTTTATGAACCAAGGCAAAGAACACAGAACACCTTCGGAGAACCTACCAAATCAAACATTTGCAATACACGACATCTCTGGTATGAATATGCCTAACCACATAATACTACACTAGGCATCAAATGACACCTGAATCCACGGTATGGTCGCATTCATCCGTCTAAAAGAGATCATAGAAATGGTCCTATGGTATGGACGTATCCAACCATATATATAGGATCATGTATACAATCGTGAATACTCAATAACTCCTTGCAACCTGGACCAAAAATCAGATGTGATCCAGGGTCTTCACCACAATCTCAATCAACCCAATTTATGAATCTAGCCATCTGATTAAATGTTTTGGTGTTGAACATGGTAGAAACCACCTGATTACCAATCAATTATGAGGATCGTTAATAGGCACGAGAGAGACCACCAATAATGACGATGGACCTCAAGGTACAACAACACAATATACAAGTGTCAATGAATGTGTTGAAGTCGAACACTTTCAAAATCATCGATCGAAGGCCAATGATATGAACATGTCGTCGAACACGAAGAAATTGACATTGAGGCATGCAAGCTCCAAGGTACAAAACAAAAGTTTCTAAATCACCTTCCTGGATAATGAGTTGAAGTCGACAGGAAGTGATTCGTCAAGGGAGGGCCATAATGATCCCACATCATAGACATGAAACAAAAGATATCTTAAGATGATAGGAGTGATTTGGTATTGTAACATAGGAGGTCATATATGCAGAAGATGTTTGACAAAAAGGACTTCTCTTGAACATATTGGTGACACGACTCTCGAGTGTGGCAGCATTTGACTCATTGTATGATAAGAGGTCATGTTGACCAAATTGGTAATCAGATAAGAGGCAAACAGATTTCCCAAACCCATGGAGGAAAAGTGATGAATGTAGGATGTCCCCAACCCGACACGAATTTTAGATGAGTGTCATGTTCAAGAGCGAAAAGCTGCCCATAATACACATAGGATATTCACTTTCAATTCTCCCTTGTTATTGCTAATGAGTACCTCTTTATTTTTTATATCCAACGTGAGGAGGATATCATAGGTTGAGAATGTAAGTTCATTCTTTGAATGAATCCATCCTAGTAATTTTAACGAGCCCTAGGAAGGAGGAAGGAGGTCTCGTCATGGTGACAATTCTTTTGTTGTTTAACCTTTAACGAGTCCAATGAAAGGTAAACTCGGTAAATTTTCATGTTTAGGGAGTTAAAAAAGAAACAAAAAATAAAACTCCATCATGTCCCTTTTCATAAGTTGTCTCTCGAATCCGAAAAGGTAAAAAACTATTTATGAGAGAACCTCTTCACCATGTTCGATCAAGGTATATTCCTTTTTCATAAATAGTAAACCTCAGCCTGAAAAAGGGGTAAACGTATACTGAGATCATGTTAGTTCATTCACTTTAATGAGTTCGAAATGACAAGTACTCAGAAATATTTTCATTTTTTAGGTGTCATAAAATAGATGAAATTTGATTCTAAGGGGTTCCTTTTTCGTAAACATTTAGCAAGCCCGAAAAAGAGATAAAATTCAACTCATTTGCATCAGAAACGATCATTAGTAGTGTGAAAGTCATGTACTACACATAAACAGCAAAGATCATAGATATTGAGGAAAAATAATAAAATATTGGCAAAAAAATTTCAAAAATCCATAAATAGACCAAAAATCAAAGTCATTTTTGCCTTTCCATTTTGAGAAGAGCATTTTGTCCATTTTCTCTCTGAATTTCAAATCAGTGGTGCAGCGGATCCGGGACACCATTCGTCAATCCTTCAGTGCCAGGTAAGAGCTCTAAACCTCCTTTTCAATTTAATTCTATTAATTTGGAATTTGGTTTTATAATTATGGAGTTTAAGGGAGGGATTTAAAAATTTGAAATCGCCTGTGACCAGCGCGATTTCGAGCTATCGAGGTTGCACTAGTAGCACTCAGCCCATTAGGGCAGCGCGCCACCAGCGCTGAATCATTTCGGACAGATGTGTTGGCCACGAGAAATATTTTAAAAAGAGAAAATCACCCAACTCCACCATTATTTTCTAAAAATTCTTCCATGAATGCTCCTAAAACCAATTGGACATGTTTTGCAGGTGCTTTCAGTGAAGATTTCAGTTGAATGGAAAGGACTAGGCCATGAGGTGGAAGACCACCAAGCCTTGCAGGACCAAGATTGCGTCAATGACTTGTGCAATTGCAGATTATTGAAATTATTCAAAACATTTGGTCTAAGAGCTCAACTAGAGCTTCTCCAGTATCTGATCAGTATCTGGGACATGGACCGACAATTTTTCATCATTGGGGAACAAGAATTAGAGTTAGATGTAATGGAAAAACATTTTATCACTGAACTATCCAGGGGAGGGAAGAGTATCCAACTCTCTGGAGCCACGTAGGGGGTGAGAGAATGAGCATGCTCAACCAGAGATACTATCCTGGGGCATGAAAGACAAATATTGGGAAGGTAGACATATCTTCCATCAGAGTGCTTCCCTGCACACGATACCGCATTTTATCACGAGAGTGGTAGGAGCCCAGGCGTTTCATGAGGCAAAGAAATCTCACTTCTAGTATGCTGTGTACTGCTTGGCCCCAACAATGTTCAATTGGTGCGAGGGATTGTTGGCTAACATGAAGAGCTATATAACCAAGTGCAAGATAGGGAGACTAAAACAGTTTGGGTACAGGTCAATTCTGGTGACCTTATTTCTGGAGAGAGTACCCCTATTCTAGTATCAGCAGTTAGAGATCCATGATCCAGCCCCAGTGTACCTGAGGCTGATGAGATGGTGCGACATAATGCCTCGATAGGGAGGGGGGAAACATATGCATTTCCCCACAGCCTTCTTCAGTTAGTTGCGTTGTTAACTTATCGTAGTTGAGGACTACGCATATTTCGGCATCGAATTTAGAGGAGATATGGATCTTCTGATCCCACCAGGCACATAGTGGACTGATGCAAGTAAAAAAAATTATTTTTTAAATATTTTTTACCTTTTATATGTTTTTTGCTATGTGTTCTAACACGTAAACTTATGATTTGTTACAGATATGGGTCCTTAGAGACCTCATGGCATGTCACCGATTGCATATAGGGTAGCCCATCCAATAGAGGATGATCCTTATGAGGAGGGAGGAAACACTTTAGCTACGCTGGATCAGAACTTGGCTGGCCTCATGCAAGGCATTCCAGAGTATCCTACATTGGATGAGATTCCACTGCACTTTCAGAGACACATTGTTGGAGTTCTGGGCAGACTACGTTGATTACTAGCGAGTAATTCGAACAGTCACTTGCTACCATGAGCACCATGTGGGCATATATCAGCCCTATTTATACATTTTTCACTAATGTAGGCTCGAAGAGCCATTTTTGTAACATAACATATATTTTTTGAGCTTTTGGATGTAACACACTTACAGAACGATATACATATGCATGTTTCTACGGCTACTTGTGTATCATAATGATGTCTTGATTTACATATTACGCAAATTTCTATCTAATACTTGGTTTGCTAATGAATCTGTTAATGTATTTAAATTCCTTAGAATGTGTTGATATGTGATAAAATAAAAATTCCTTTCCAATAATCTAACACGTAAATACATACCCAAAATTTGAGGATTTCACATAGAATAACACCCATTCAATTGTAACACAATGAGTTGTGAGTCCAAATTAACAACCAAATCTCCAATCCCAAGATCAATTGCATCCGATAATAGTTCGATCGCCGCACTATACTCATAAATATTGTTAGTTGTTCGACCCAAACAAATGCCTTGTAAATTAATCAACTCACCATCAGGAGCAAAGAGTGCCCATGCTGCGGAAGACGGGTTCCATGTGCTACGGCAAGCGCCATCAACAAAACCAACGTAGTGATCCAAATACATCTGCAAACCAAGTGGAACACAAGCTAAGAAGAGGAAACATGTCTGCAAGGCAAACAATCACACCAAAAATCAACTCAAAGCACACTAATGAATAACACACTAATGTAATGTTAGGGTCTCGTGATTTAGCAGATTGATAGACCAAATGCACATAGTAACATAAGACTAGTCTTTGGAGTCCTAGGACCTAGCCTTCTTGGAATCATAGAGGGCTCTCTCTATTGTATGCAAAGAATGTGAACTTGTTTGCTTTAGATGGTTGATTTTAGGCTAGTTGTGAAGTTTAGGGTTTTGTTTGTTTGGTTGGGTTGGGTAAAATGATCAAGTGGAATAGGTGGAATGATAGGTCATCAAATTATTGGTCTATGGAGTCTATGAAAGTCATGGATATCACAACAATGAGTCAGAGTGCATCACAGGGAAAATCTTGTGTAGTCAGTGGATCTTTTAAGGTTATGTGTGAAGTGAAATGGAAATTAAGTTGGGGAAACAAGATAGGGCAAAGGGAAGTTAAGAATCCTTTGTCATATACCCATAAACAAGAACTTCTTAAATACTGATAAGCAAAATATAATAATCACAAGATAGGGTAGATCATTTACTCAATGGAAATACTTTAAACAAATAGACATCCAATATGAACGATTTAGTGAAACACAAAAAGCAACAAATCCTATCTAACTTCAGTGATTTCAGCTTGAAAATTTGAAAACATATAAGATGACAAATAAATTTAACCAATGAAGAGGGAACTCCTAGATTTCATCAATCAAGCTATAAAAAACCTTGAGTCAAATTGATAAGTATGGACAAAGGGCAAGATCAAAACAAGACCTCCTTGACTTAACCTAACAAGTAATACTTCAAAGAGAGATTTCAAAACAGAGTTTAGATAGCATCAAATAAGCAGGGCTTGCAATAAAACATATTTGGAAACTAGAATATTAATCCATTTATTAAATAAACAAGCATAAGGAGGCCTAAGGAGCAGCTAAGAACTCCTTAAACACACCCAGTAGAGGAAAACATAAAGACAATAGTAACAGGAAGGAATAAGGTGCCTCAAACAACATTTCTTAGCCTATTCTTTTCTAATCTATTGTAACATAGAAGGATGCACATAATGATAAACAAGAAAACATGAAAAAAATAGATACACGTCACCATTCACCAAGCTCAGGGATCCTGCAAACAAGCTTTCATCATCATCAATCAAAGCATATCATTCACAAGCTCCATAACACCAAATTTCTCTTCAACCTGAAAGAACCATGTATTGCTCTCAAAACTCATCAAAATCAAACATTAAAAATGATTCCTCAATGCTCCTTTTAAAAATAAAGGAGGAGAAAAACCTAATAGAGTCTCTAGAAGCCTATTGGCTAATCATAAATGTCACTACTGTCCTTGAGACCTTGCAAGGCCCAAGGCACAAAATATCTAAAACAAAATATCATTTCGGGTATTTTTAGCAAAGAAATTGACATTTGAGGTCTGACAAGCCTCCTAAAACTTTCCAAGCATACATTTTTGACTTTCCCTCTACTAAGGGCGCAACACTGTGTTTTAAGATGAATTTCCATGCCAAGGGAATAGCACATGAGCAGGAAAAATGGGTAATCTTGCAGTAGTGTTTTGGAGGCCTTCCCGATGTCGGAAAAGGCTCTGTGATGGCCCGTTGGAAAGCCCTCCAAGTCTACTTTCCAAATATATCATTTTTTTTTATCTGATCTAACCTCTGAAACCTGTTCAAAAAGAAAAAAATTCAAGGCTGGTAAAAGCGCAGCACATGTCCTAAAAAGCAGGCAGAATGGTGAAAATTAGGGTGTTTTTGACCCTTTTGGAGGACCAAAACAGCTCCAATTGATCTTAAAATTTTTGAAAATTCTATATCAGAGATGAGGATTCGAAAAATGTGGGCCTTTCCTCCTGAAGATGCTCTGAGAAAAAGCGTAGCACCATGTGTGCTACCCCCTTGGCCCTCAAAATTAGCAAAAAACCAGAACTTGTCAAAATTCTCCCAAATTTAGTGGAAGTGTGTCTCATGGGTTTTGAGAGACCTATAGAGAAGCTTGTGCCAAGATTCCAAGTCTAGCTTGGCCCTTTTATTCTTTTATTTCTTGAATTTCAATGAGGGCTTCCTTCAATTTAGCACAAACAAGTTTGTTTTTCATTCATAATGCTTGGTCATATTTTTCTGGAGAGCAAGGCCCCTTTTTATCTTCTTAAATTACTTGTGTTCATTCTTGTAATATTGAATGATACCTTGTGCCATCTCAAAATCTCTCTTCCACTCCCTGATTTGTGCATATTTTCTTTGGAGAAGTAGTCTAGTGGCCACCTCCTCATCTTCATTATCACTATCTAGGTCAATGAATTATGGCTTTTGAGTAGATTGCCTGCCTCCCTTACCTTTCTTATCCTTTTTCATCTTTTATTTGCCCTTGTAAAGCCTTTGAACTGATGTAGATGGCAAGGTCCCTTTCCTTTTGGAGGCAACAAATACTTGCCTTGATCTTCTTTGATATGTGAGAGGAAGAAACTCAAATTTGTTTAATAGAATGCTCTTACCATGGCTGATCTCAAGATTGCCTTTCCTTTCATCAATGATCTCTGCATTTATGTCTTCTTCATTTTTTTCTTGACTGCCCTCTTGAGAGGTAATTTCATTTTCCTTCATGATAACATCACTGTCATGACCTTCGCCACTATCATCAATCTCTTGACTGCTTTTTGGGTTCATAATGTCACTGCTTCATTATATTTAAGGCTATCACTCATCATGGTGTCTTCATAATTTTGATGACTGTCATTAGCCTCCTCTTGACCTTCTGCACAATTATCATCTTCATTTTTTTCATCTCTGTCACTATCTCCCTGACTGAGGCTTGTTTCATAAGTGTGATTGTAGTCCTTATTCTCTGCATTTTCCTTATTGTCACTATCTTTTTCATTGTAATCCTCTTCCTCATTGCTGGCCTCTTTGTCACTGTCATTTTCATCACTGCCCTCTTCCATATTGTCATTATTTTGCCCACTTTCATGCTAATTGTTTTCATATTCATCACTTTCATGTTCACTGCCCTTTTCTTCAAATTTTTCCTTTCCTCTTCTTCTAATTTTGCCTCTATCTCTTCTTCAAATTCTGCCTCTTCATCATTTGTTCCTTCTTCATTTGTCTCTCCTACCTCTTCATTGTTTTTCTCACTATTTTTATCTTCATAATATGCCTCTATCTCTTGATTTTCATCATCATCCTCCTCATCATTATTTTCTTCCTCATGACTATCATTTTTTTCTTCCTCATGAGTGTCACTTTCTGCCTCATACATTGTCGAATATGAAGCACCCATCATTGGTTGTGAATTTCCACATACGTGAAGGATCAAGGATATTAAATTTATGGCTAATTTGTTTCTTCTTCCTCACAGTCCTTTGTTTCTTCATCATCATCACCATTTTCTTCATTTTTATTTTCCACTTCCTCATCATTTGTTTCTTCCTCTTGACTATCATTTTCCTCTTTGTCACTGTTCTCTTCTTGTTCTTCATCATTCTCTTCTTGTTCTGATACTTTAGGAGAAGATGATGGTGAGAATTTTTCTTGAGGAGAGGGTTCATGTGGAGAGGATGATTCATGGTCAGTGAGGGGTGATGGAGGAATGGAGGAAGGTGGATGAGATGATGAGGGTAAACTTTGCAGAAGAAGAGGCTGTGGATTTGTGAAAACATCATGGGCAATGAACACTTCCCATGGGATACCGTGTTGCTCTAATTGATGCAACACAATCATCTTGATAAGAGAATGGTGGAAAATACTCTACATTTTTTGTGAAGGAGGCCTCTTATAAAAACTCCAATAAGTACCAAGCAGAGAAATTGGAGGAGTCTTGAGGCAGTTGGAGGCTTGCATCAGCTTGAAAATCTTCCTAGCTAAATGCGTAGCATAGGATCGCAACACTCAGGCCTATGCACGCAATGTCAGGTCAGCCTGAACAACCCTACACGTAGCGCCGGCAGAGCTGCATGCTATCGGGTCAGCCTGAATGGCCCTGCGCGTAGCACCAGGGCGGAGCTGCATGGTGTTGGGTCGGCCTAAACGACCCTGCGTGTAGTGCCCAAGTGGACCTGCACGAGTTGTCAGGTCCTTTTTAATGTGCCCTGTGCGCAACGCCTGGGCCAATAGGGTGGCCTGCACATTTTTTGGGTCTTGCCTACACATGTTGTTCGTAGCACCCGGGCCAGTCGGGCCTTTGAACACTGTCGGGTCTGCACGCGGGTAAACGCACAACGACCTTTCTTAGAAACGCAGCGCGCAGTTAAAATTTCTGAAGAACACACACACAGGCTCATAGCAGGGTTTTCCAGTAGCATAGCATCAGGTTCTTCCTACCCGAGGTCTGCTAGAAACTAATGAATTTTTCTTCAAGACTTCTCACTCCTTTTTTTTTATAACAAAATGAGATGGAGGAAGATTGAGAGGCCCTTTTATACCCTTTGGAAAATAAATCAAACTTTAAAAACCCACTTTGTTATGTTTTCCTTTGGTCACTTTATCACTGATATCTCTTTTTCTTTAGTAGGAGGTGACTTAAACACAAAAATGTTTTCTCATCGCAATCTTTCCTCTTTGATGTTCTCAGGTAACTAATATGATGAATTTTACTTCCTTGACATGTTTGATGCTTTAACACTATGTTCTCATCTATTCTATCATAGAAAAACCTAAAACTTTCCCTCTCTATCATTTGAAAACTAACAGATCTCTTTAAAATAATTTAGTAAGGGTGAGTTCTTTAAAAAAATGTTTGAGGGACTTGCCTTTACCCTATCAGTGTCAAAAGTGTTTCTTAACCACATTATGAGGTTTGGAACTCATGTCTTTAACCCCTTTGAGATCTTTGAGTGTGAGTGATCTTTAAAACTTAGTTTCTTCCCCTTACTGATTTTCCAGAGGGATAATAGATCTGTCTTGCACAGTCACCATAGTATTTACAACCATGTTTGTCAATACCTCCCTTTGGCCACTTTTGTTTGTTACAGGTGCCATGACTGTAATATTCCTAAATTAGCTCACTGCTAATAGGAATATTAATTTTGCTTTTGAAATCTAGATGAATGAATAAATGGGCAAGGAGGCTCATGAATTGCTCAAGTATGAATAAAAATCCCTCATAGTGTGAAAAGGGGTCATGAAATAACCAGATCAAGCATCCACATGTGTGAACAATGTCTAAACTATGTGGACAAGGTCAAGTTTGACCAAGTCAACAATATTTATTCTCAAAGAGTGAATCCTAAATAAAGACAACTCAATGTGAATGAAAATCAAGCAATCTTGTTAAAATGAAGACTCCTTGAGTGTGAAAGAGGTTGATCACTTGACCAAGTCAACCATGACTATATCTACAGCACAGTCTAGATGCATTGAACCTCTTTGAGGGACAGTGCAGTTCTAGAAGGAGATTCTACATGTGAAAGGAGCTAAACTAATGAAGTGGTTTAGGGTTTTGACAAGACTCAAATCTTATAAAAGGAAGAGGAGATCAGCATGAAGGGGTTGTTGAAGATTATCATTTTCTGAAAGTATTGTCTTCTTAGACATCCCTTGTTGGGTCTTCCTGTTCAGGAATCCCACCTCCTTCCTTGAGCAACTCTTGGAGGAGACTTGTGCCATCGTGTCCACTATCAGGCTTGGGCCAAGATTCACCTTACACCTATAGCGCTGATCCTATTGAGGGTTGGGTTGTCCTTGTGAGTTGCAACAGTGGAAGACACTAGATCTGCTCAGATCTAGTCTATACTAGTGGCTCTTCTCAGTGAGTGTGTGTTTTTACCTCCTGGAAGAGTGCATTAGCTGATTGAGCTTCAGATCTATACCTTGGCATCAGGACAAAGAATTCTCAGAGCCTACAGTGCAGTTTCTCTCCCTGGACTGCGTTATTTGCAAAGGAGAAGTTGCAGGGTGTTTTGTCTGCATTTTGGAGGAGAGATCTCTGGTGTTAGGAATATTCCTCTCACTATGGTGATCCATGGATTGGCCATCCAATCAATGTTTGTTTCAGATATGATCTGCTGTCCTATTGTATGCTTCAAAAATTTCTGAATATTTCTACACATCTGCAACTTTAGATCTCAGATCTACTCTCTGTGCTTCATGTTTTGCACAAAACCCCAAGGGGAATGTATAGATGAGCATTTCTTGTACACAGATCTGTATTAGATATAAATTTTTATGTAAATATCTTCTCTAGATCTAAGGATTAATAAACTATTGCTTCAACCCCTAAAAATAATGTTTTCATGTTTATGTAGTCTTTTCTTGTGGTTGTAGCACCTCATTTCTGAGGATTTCTCCTATATAGTTTCATTATTTCTCTTGTACAATGTATGGGCTATAAAGTAAATATGATTTGCTATTATACATATGATTTTTGAACCTCCATTTCATCCTACTACTATGCTTCAATGGATCTGCGTTATTTCTAAAGCAATCCTTTGCATATAGTTGTAGCCCCTCTCTTTGGGTGTTTTTCAGCTAGACTAGTTTGTGGGAGATCTGTTTAACCCACCTAATCTGATTTGTTTTTTCTCTCCTTTTGGATTTAGATCTTATATGATCTGATATAATGGATCCAGGAGCTTTAAACTCATTTCTGTGCACAGAATTCTCAAAAGTGCATTATTTCAGCAGGCTTGCTAAGTTGTTCCAGATTTGGGATATTACAGTGGTATCAAAGCTGCTTTCTTGGCTCAGTCTGTGAGCTTCAAGCAGTATGGAGTCTTATCATGAGGAGGAAGAGATATACAAGAGAAAATAGAGTAAACCCTTATTTTCTGGAGAAAGGAGGTTCACAGAACTTCTATCTCAAGTTCTGCAAGGTACCAAGAAAGACATTAGAGGAATGAGGAGGGAAGAGCAGGAAGATCCCTTGACCAGAACTATAAGATCTATACATTATGAGAGTTATAAATCCTCATCTATGGATATGTTCACTCAGCCATATCACCAAATATTCAACGTTTTGTCAGTGATTTCTTCATGAAGAGGAAGAAAGGAGGTGTGCCAAAGAAGGAGACTCTTGGAGAGTATTTGCGGGAATATGAAGCCCAATCTAAGGAGTTCAAAGATAAATTGAACTTCCAAGGATTCTGCAAGATCAAGGAGAATAGAAGCACAAAGGGGAAGCATCATGGTGTGGGTATATTCTTTCTATCTACTTTTGATGGATCACCTAAATGTCCCATTAGGGTTTGGGTGGAGGAGCTAGACAACTTTGTGCAGCAACATCAAGTTTCTGAAATTGAAGCCATCAAAGTAGCAGCCCTGCATTTTGAAGGTAAAGCATATGCTTGGTGGTTGTTTGAGTATTTTTCCTTAAGGAATGAAAATAAACCTACTTATGCAAATTTTATTGAGAGATTAGTAGTGAGTTTTGATGAGACTTCATGTCTAACATCTTCTATTGAAACTATCAAACAAATATTTTGCATGAGTTGGAAGGGTCTATGAATCCAACTCCATTTCTAAAAACCATGGAAGAAGGTGTAAATTTGTTGGATGCCTTGCCAAGGGCAAGATCTCCATTGGACGAAGGGCTCTCTTCTCAAGAGGAAAGCATGAAGACTCCTCCTTCAATAGATGACGAAGATCTAAGGTCTCTTGTTGATGATGAGGCAATTTCAGTTATTGAAGAGGAGGAGGGGAAGGCAGGAGATGATAACGCAGTCACAACAAAAGCACCTCAAGCACCTCTTGATTGGAGGAAAACTAAAGTGTTCTCTCAACTATGGGCAGAATTTGCATACTTGGCTAAGGAGGGAGCCTTGGGAGAAGCTAGCACAGTGTAGAGAATCTCTCATGAATTCAGAAGAGAGGTGAGCAATTTCCTGAAAGGGGCATTGCTATCTTCCACTCAGTTATCTGCACTGAGGAAGGATGAATCAGAAGTCTATGATGTCATGGACATGAGGACACATGGAAAATCCATATATTTGGGGCAACCCATGGTATCTTCATTCATAAAAGAAATTTCTGAACATGACAAGAGGATGTTGACTCTCTTGCATGCATGGGCCAGATTAAGGAAGTATTGGAAGACAAGGAATTTCCGAGGGGAAGTTGATTTCCATTTGCTTCAATCTTGTCTTGGGCAAGATCAGTTGCAAAGGAGGCAGCAAAGGGAAGATTATGATGCTCCAACATGTGATTTTGACATCAAGCATGTCAAAGAGGAGAGCCATGATATGACAAGGGCTGCATTTCAGACCTCTACAGCGCTATCATTCTTGGGAAGCCTAGATTCTTATTGGGACTCCCAACTCATGATGGAATACTCCAAGGACCTTTTCACATGTGGGGTTCTTGATGGGGAGGTAATGGATAGGAGGTTTAAGGTAGTTGATGGAGTCATCTATTTCTATAATATTATCCTTTTGGTTAGAGACTCCAAGCTCAAGGAGGGACTACTAAATTCAACCTGTGAGATCCTACTTTCCAAACCCACTGGTTTCATTAGAGCATATCATACTCTCTTGGGTGGATTCATATGGGAAGGTTTCAAGGAAGAGGTGCACTCTCATATGGAGAAGTGCATGAACTATTTGTTAGAGAGGGAGGAACATAGCTCTTGGGAAGAGCCATCACTCATACCTCCTTCCTCATTGAGTGTGAGAGGGGACTCATCCATGAGTTACCTCATTGATGTAAAACAATTATATAGAGGGACTTGTCTTTCTTAACATTATGATGTATCTCCTATATGCTTATATTTTTCTAACACTCATTTGCAAAACATTTCTCCAATAAGGGGCATTATTTATGATGGGTTTCATGGACCACTCAAGGCCATGAAGTATGTTAATGCAGGTCATTCCTTGGAGGATCTTGGAAAGCTACTATATTTTTCATGGTGTGATTCTTTTACACCAACTATGATGCACCTTTTCCAAGCATTCAGAAGGGATGGGGCAGAAAGAAAGTGTTGGAGGAGGCACTTTTCATCTCTTATTCTATGGCAGTTAAGGGTAAAACTGCGCTGGTTGCACATGAGGGAACATCTTCCTTCTCCTTTATCATACATGGCAGCTAGCATGCTTCTAATCATGATTCCTTGTGTTGGGAATGTTCTTGCTCTTGGGAACATGGTTTTAGGAGGGGCACATTGGTGGGATGTGTCCTTTGGGGAAGAATTTCCCCACTCTTTTTTCACTGCATGCTTCAATGGGAGCATGAGATATTGTATGGCCACTATGATAGATCACTTGTCTCTTTGTAGAGTGAGCCATATGTTGGTTGGAAACATGCCTCTCATATGTATTGGGGAGGAATTTTTCTATGGATTTCCAAGTTGGGAGGTGATCCACTTCATTTGGATCATAGCATGGAGATGGGAATATTTCATGAATAATGAAATTCCCCATGATTGTCATCACTTCTTTCTTGAGGAGGCCATGGATCAGCAAGAGGTTTTCCACATAGAACTTCCATTTCTTCATGATGAGAGCCATTGGGATTTTTCACCAAAGGCCAACTTACACATTGAGGAGGGACCATTGGAAGACAGAACTATTGCAGAAAATTTGGAGCAATGGTGAAGACTATTGGATGAGGGGGCCACAAGAGAAGAAGGGGAGATTTTGCAGCACCCTTGCAGTTGCTTGAGGACAAGCAACATTTGGGAGGGGGAGACTGTAATATTCGTAAATTGGCTCACAGCTAATAGGAATATTAATTTTGATTTTGAAATATAGATGAATGAATAAATGGGCAAGGAGGCTCATGAATTGCTCAAGTATGAATAAAAATCCCTCATAGTGTGAAAAGGGGTCATGAAATAACCAGATCAAGCATCCACATGTGTGAACAATGTCTAAACTATGTGCACAAGGTCAAGTTTGACCAAGTCAACAATATTTATTCTCAAAGAGTGGATCCTAAATAAAGACAGCTCAATGTGAATGAAAATCAAGCAAGATTGTTAAAATGAAGACTCCTTGAGTGTGAAATAGGTTGATCACTTGACCAAGTCAACCATGACTATGTCTACAATGTAATCTAGATGCATTGAACCTCTTTGAGGGACAAAACAGTTCCAGAAGGAGATTATACATGTGAAAGTAGCTAAACTAATGAAGTGGTTTAGGGTTTTGACAAGACTCCAATATTATAAAAGGAAGAGGAGAGCAGCGTGAAGGGGTTGTTGAATATTATCATTTTCTGAAGGTATTGTCTGCTTAGACATCCCTTGTTGGGTCTTCCTGTTCAAGAATCCCACCTCCTTCCTTGAGAATCTCTTGGAGGAGACTTGTGCCATCTTTTCCACTATCAATCTTGGGCCAAGCTTCACCTTACACCTATAGCGTTGATCCTGTTGAGGGTTCTGTTATCCTTGTGAGCTGCAGCAGTGGAAGACACTAGATCTACTTAGATCTAGTCTATACTATTGTCTCTTCTCAGTGAGTGTGTCTTTTAACCTTCTGGAAGAGTGCATTATCTGATTGAGCTTTAGATCCAAACCTTGGCATCAAGCCAAAGCATTCTTAGAGCCTACAGCGCAGTTTCTCTCTCTGTACTACGTTATTTGCAAAGGAGAAGTTGCAGGGTGTTTTTTCTACATTTTGGAGGAGAGATCTCAAGTGTTAGGAATATTCCTCTCACTGTGGTGATCCATGGATTGGCCATACAATCCATGCTTGTTTCAGCTCTGAGCTACTGTCCTATTGTATGCTTCAAAAATTTCTGAAGATTTAGATCTACAACTTTAGATCTCAGATCTACTCTCTGTGCTTCATGTTTTGCACAAAACACCAAGGGGAATGTATAGATGAGCATTTCTTGTACACGGATCTGTATTAGATCTAAATTTTTATGTAAAAATATGCTCTAGATATAAGGATTAATAAAATTTTGCTTCAGCCCCTAAAAATAACGCTGTCATTTTTATGCAGTCTTTTCTTGTGGCTGTAGCACCTCATTTCTGGGGATTTATCCTGTATAGTTTCATTCTTTCTCTTGTACAATGTATGGCCTGTAAAGTACATCTGATTTTTTGTTATACATCTAATTTTTGAACCTCCATATCAGCCTACTATTGTTCTTCAGTGGATCTGCGCTATTTCTGAAGCATTCCTTTGCATATAGCTGCAACCCCTCTCTTTGGGTGTTTTTCAGCTAGACTAGTTTGTGGGAGATCTGTTTAACCCACCTAGTCTAATTTGTTTTTGCTATACTTTCGGATTTAGATCTTAGATGAATTTATATAAGGGATCCAGGAGCTGCAAACTAATTTCTGTGCACAGAATTCTCAGAAGTGCATTATTTCAGCAGGCTTGTTGAGTTGTTCCAGATTTGGGATATTACAATGACAAAATTATTTTTTGTCTCCTTGGTCATTCTTGGAATTTGACAATTTTAATTATTCAATTAGAAACTCATAATTGGTTTGGTGTTCCATTTTGACACTTGACCTTATTATTTCTTTCCCTTTGACCATTTTGAGGGCAATTGACTGCACTTGAAGGCTTAGTCTCCCTCATACTAATACTCTTTGTAATTTCTCACTCTAATGTAGTGAGACCCTTTTATCTTGGAAAAACATGGAGGTCACCTTATGATATCCTTTCAAAACCTTCTACCATCATGATGGAGATTTATGGCCTTCATTTCACTTCTTTTCCTACCTTCTCAAACTTTAGGCTTTAGGGCTTTTTCCCTTCTTCATTTATAATTTCTAGAAATCTTCAATTCATGCTTGGTTGGGCTAATGTGATGGTACTTAACCTTCAATATTCCGGGAAGACCTTCAGCAAGATTCTGGGAGTGAATTAAGTGTTTTTAGGGTTAAGGAGGCCCTCCTGGCCAAGGGCACAATACCACCTCCCATGCACGCAACGCCATTTTTAATTTACATGGGAAACAATTTCCAGGGGCGCAACACCAACTCCTGAGTGCACAACACCATTTTTCAGAGGGAATTTGGAGGCCTTCCCGGTGTTGGAATTGGGCCCGTGATAGCTCGTTGGAAATATTAACCTGTATGATTTCCAAATATACCATTTTTTTCCTGATTGGAGTTGATTTGACTTGTCAAAAGTTAATTTTCCCAAGACTGGTCAAAAAGTGTTGAGTGATGGTGCAGAAATGCAAAGTGCTGGTGCAGACAACTTTTGGAGGCCTTACATAACTCCAAATTGAGCTCATGATATCTCATTGGAAATATAATCAACTATAGTTGTCATTTGACTCATCAAGAAAGTCATTTGGACACTCCAGCTGTGAGAAACCCTGATTTTCCCAAGGTCACTCCAACAGTGCAGAAATTCTCCTAGGACACTTGTATTTTTGACATTGCTCCCAAACCATGATACCTGTGTAAAAAATAAGAATGGTTTTCTTATTGGGCCTATGATGGACAAAAACTTCTCTCACTTTTGTAAAATTCATCTATGTTTGGTCAGAAACACAGTTTGAAGCAAAACTGGCCATAGGTGTGACACATGGCTTGTCTCTTGGAAATAATTCCTGGAAAAAGATGGAGGCATGATGTTTATGAGTTGGTATGGCTTCATGATTTCTGATATAACCTACCATATGGATCTTCTACTCTTATGCCTCCTTTCCACAACAAACCCTAGCTTAGTTGGAAGAGGAAATTAGGGTTTGGTGTAGGTGATTTAGGACTACCTTGTAGAGGGAGGGGAATGAAGGGGTTAAGGGTTTTCTAAATTCTTGGGGAAATTTTGGGGCATAGGGATAGATGTTAGAGAGTAGGGGAAAATGGAATTTCAATAATTGAGTGAGGGGTGTTAGAGTCGGTCCTTACATCCCTCCGTCAGAGATCATTTCGCTTTTTGCATATCATTTTTAGGTGTCTCGCTCATTTCACTTCGTTGCATTTCACTAGGGGCATGCCATTGACTGACGAGAGGGTCTGGTCGTCTTGTATTCCCTCATGCTTGTACCTGCTGGGCTAATTAAAACTCCTCAAAAATCATCGAAGTTCAGGTCACGTCATTCATGGTCATAAATTATTATTTTCGTCAACAAGAGTCTTTTAGTTTTAGAGTCTAGGGTTCAGTCTTTTGATATGTTCAATAAATGCCCGCAGACCATGAGGATGATTCTCGAAAAAGTTCTCAGTTTAAATTTTTATCATCAAACACTTCTGAGGACATTTCTTGTTCAAAACTCGGTTTTGAACTAGAAATTGTCAAGTTCATTTTTTGTAACAATTATGTATTTTTTCCACCATAAAAAATTTCAATGCAGCCTCTGATCTTTGCCGAAGTCCAAACGCCAAACATACCTGCAAAAAAAACCAATTTTCATCAGTCCAAACTCAGAAAATCAATGAAAAAGCCAAAGGACAGAGTTTCCTTAAATGATAAAGTGCCAAAATTGCAAAACATTACAAAGTAGGTTGTGGAGGAAATAAAAATCAAATCCAACTCTTGTGTGATTTTTTCAAAGATATATAAACCATTTGCAACAAGTTATTTTCACAATTTTTCCAAGCAAAGATCGAATTGGAGTGTTGAAGGGCGAAAATCTTGTTTTGAGGCCGAGGAGGTGAATTGACAGTGTGCGCGGCGCATACAAGGGGCGCGCGATGCATAGGGAGCACGCGGCGCACTGGGCATCAGTTGCTAGTGTATTTTTACACGCGCGCGACGCATACAGAGTGCGCGGCGCATTGGGCATGCACGCGGCGCATAGAGCCCTAAGGCCAGAAAACTACACTCCCTCACCCAAATTCGTGCCAAATCGCCTCATTCACCTTCAAGTAAGTTATCCAAGCTTGCTCATTGATTCATGGATATGCTATGGTGTTTCAAATGTGGAGAGAACAAATGTTTGTTATGGTGAAATTGAAACCCTATGTTCATTGCAAAATTCACTCCATAGGGTTTTGAAAGAAGTGTTGGTGATATTGTTGGGGTTTCAAATCTTATGTTATTGACATATATGCTCATGCCATCTACTGTCATTGGTGTCACTGCTTATTATTTATCATAGCCGCAGGGTCTCTTTCCTATTCCTTCATTGCTGTCGCTGTTATTACCATATCATTGTCTCACTGTTTATCATTTCTGTTATAGCACATTCCTATTCACTATCCCACATCCTCCATTGACAAAGCCTAATTGTCAAACACTGCAAGGGCTATTTCTTTGTCCTTGATTTCATTTGCCTCATATATATGTTGCCATTTCATTTACACTTTTGTTCCTAATAACTATTTCCCCCAGCACTACACTCATTCCTATTCACTTGTCAAATCCCCATGTAGCCAAGCAGTGGCTATTTTCCCATTCAAAATCACTTGACAGTACTTTTATCATTGTGATTTTCCTATAGCACCTTGATACATATGTGACACATTTGGGATTAGAGCATACACTGAAACTCTTGTTTTCACCATACCTATATTAGCATATATTTTTCAAACATCTTGATTTCAGCACCATGTCAGAGACGGATTCAATTTATGAGTAGGGGTATGACAGTGATTCCACAGCAGAGGTTAATGTGCCACGGAGGTCTCACAAAAGTGGCAAAAGTGGTAGGCATGTCAGGGAGGAGCCTACTTCTTTGGCTCAACTGTAGGCTTGCCCGCTTGCAATGGATTGTTTTCAGCATCAGTCATGTTTCCAATACTGTGAGATGATTTCCCAAACTCAGCATCATCATGAGCTGGCTCGCCTATTTGTTCTACATTTACATGATGGCCGTGTAAACCTTGCCGGATTAAACTTCATTCTGTCACCAGAGACCATTGCTCAGGCCACCGGGATACCAAACATAGGAGAGGAATGGAAAAAACGACAGCAGCTAGAGAAATCCTATTATGAGCCCTATATCAGACCTGGATATATGAGGCAGCTGAGCAGGGTATTTCCATTCCGATTTCTAAGATATGAGTATGCACCATTGATGATATTGATCATTCATTTTTTTTCAGTTGTGAGGGCAGATTCTCGCGCCTCTATGCGTACCATATCCGTTTGTTGATGCATTTCATGAGGGTACGTATGATGAGCATTCCATACTTCATGTACCGCAACATAGAGCAGATGACATTTCTTGTACAAAAGAAGACCCCAACACAGCAGCATAACAACATATATCATTACGCGCTGATCAAAATCATGGTGGTACATCAGCTCGCACAACAGGGCGTCGCATGGGATGAGTTCATCTCCCGTGACTTCTTTGCAGCGCCACAACCGCCTCCCGAGGTAGTTCATGATGAGGGAGAGCCTTCAGACCAGTTTGATATTCCTGAGACCGAGCATATCAGTGCTCTGGTGTATGTGACATATCAGCGAGACCACAGAGCCTTATTTTCAGCTACACGACGAGTACTATCTCCACCCAGGGTGGAAGGGGTCTCGTTGACTTCATCAGCAGCGCGAGTACTATCTCCACATGGTGTGGAAGGGCTCTCGCCTTCGACATCAGCACAGGTATAGGTTCAGGACAGACGCAAGAAGCTGATGCAGGATGAGGGCCCCTCAGGAGACCAAGATACTGAGTTTACATTGATTGATGTTGATTCGAGCTCTCCCAGCTCGAAACTGAGGGAGGTCATCCAAGAGAAGAAAGTTGAAATTGGTACTTTGACAGAGAATTTGCAGAGAGAAAAGTGGGTGATAAAGTACTTGGAGCAGCGGAACAAACAGCTAGAGGATCAGCACACACTTATAGATCTGCGGCGAATCCGTGAAGATCGATAATTGGCCCGGAAGAGACCTGGTGACATGATGCCAATTGAGTGAGAGACTGAACTCATGCATGTTAACATTCATCTGGAGAAGTTGTTGGCAAAGGCCAATAGAGACAAAGACATGCTCCGTCATATGAAAGGTCATTATTGGGCCCGCATGCACGTCTGCAAAGCAAAAATGAAGATCCTGAAGAGAAGATTAAGCAAAGCACTGAAACGGCGAAAGAGGCCTGATCCGCTCCGGATTTTGGCCGAGGCTTCATTGGCTGAGCATGAGGCATGATGGAGGGTCTTCGCTTCGAATTTGAGCAAATTTGAATCTTTTTTTGTCATTTTTGAAAATTTTGGTCTCAAAACAGGTTTTTCAGCCCAACGCGTAGCACGTCCCGACGCCCGCTTATGATTGGGACACTTTCTGGAGGAAAACTTTGTATTTTTGGATTTTTCATGGTAAGTTATGCATGCTCAGAAATGGCTGAAGCATTTCATCAAGTTCTGGATGATCAAAAGGGCCAAAAACACCATGAAAATCACCTTTCTGCCACCTTTTGCACCAGCAGGAAGTATTTTTGGGAGAATGAAGTTTTGGAGGGGCAAATGAGTTCCAAATTGAAAAATTCCACTTGGGTTGGATAGCAGACATCCAGGGATTTCCAACAAGATATCATGAGCTTGATTTTTACTCCGGGAAGTGCTCCAAATGCAGTTCCTTTGGCGCGCGGCGCATAGAGGAAATTAGCCTATTTTTCACTTTCCAGCTCAGGAATTTGGCTAGTTTGGACCAGTTTCACCTCTTGATGTAATTTTTGACCCAGCATGATGTAATTTGAAAAAAATGATGTAATTTTGGCATGTATTTACTTGTTCTAGATTATTCACTCCCAAAAAAGTGAAAATCAAGTAAAAGAATCAGTTTCCTTCCTTTTAGAGGCAAGTTGTTTGGCTGCCTAGATTTGAGCTCCTTGTTTAGAATTGGTTCAAACTGCTCCTAGAAGCATGAGCTCGAACCCTAGAGGCATGGGAAGGGGTTAGAATTGTTATTTATTGTATTTTCTGAGACACTTTCAGGGTTGGACTCTTGGGAAAATTTTGGCACACTATTGTACATATTTTCTGCATTTTGGCTAAGGAAAGATCAGAGGTTTTGCAGCACCTGTTGGGATTCTTGTGGTTTTCAGTTTTGATGGTGTGTTCTCTTAGTTATTTGTAAGTTCTTTAATGTTTAATGTATTCCATTCCCTTCTCTTGCTTCTAAAACTAAATGAATGAGTAAATGAGGTAGAATCCATTGATTCCAGTGCTCTGCCTTTAAATTTGTTTAGTTTTATATGTTTTCGCCAGTTTGGAGAGGATCCTTGTTCTCCCTTGCCCTCTTCAGCTCCTTTTCATTCTGATCCATCCATACACATAATAAAAAATCATCAAGACTACTGCCTACCTTGCCCCAACTCGAATTCTGCAAAGATCTGGCCTCATCCCCGAGCCCAAAATTGTTTTTCCCATTTTTCCAACGAAAACCCAAAAATTTAAAACAAACCTTCCTATCTATTTACTAGCCTAAAATCAATATCCATTATAAGTCATCTCAACCCCTTTGAAAACCTTTTTCCGAGATAGACCCGGAGAGAGCCCTCTCCTGTCCTCGTAGGGCTAGCTACGAGGCTGAGCGTGGTTTGATGTTGCCTTGAGTTTTACCTTATTTCAGCCTAAGGTAGTTTCGAGCGCTAACAAGGGGAAGAGGTGCAAAAGGGAAAAACACATGCCTAGTCTCAAAAAGCGTCAAATTGTGGCAATAGACTAGGTTTTGTAGAAAAATGATGATTTTGACGGATAGGAGTGATGGGAAGTGTTTATGAAGGTATATTAAGGATAGGGGAAGGTGTAATACCATCAGGATACAAGCCTTGTTGATCATTTGACCATGGAAGTCATGAAACCAAGAAAATTTCCCTCAAAAACCCTAGTTTTCTTGTCTCCCGTGCTGCAAGATGTCATCATTGAGTAGCAGACCTCTTACCTTATCAATTTCTTCTATTAGTTGGACTCTTATTGCTTCTGCAAAAGTGTCAAGATATCCCATTACCTTATGTGTAGACTTTGAAGTTGAATGGTAGTCTTTTTTGGAGATGATGACCTTGAAACACATGAAACCCTAATTGACTTAGTGGGGATTCTTTGACCTCTCTTTGACTGAAAATTGGTTTGGAATATTCAAGTGTAAAAATAGAGTATTGAAAAAGTGGTGTATTGAAGATCCAAAATCCAATGTATTTGATTTATCTAAAGAGTCTATAGAGATAGTTTAGAGACCGTCAACGCTTGATGTATCCGGGAAACACAAGAGTGAGTAGGTTTGTTGGTGATCCTAGGTGGCAAGTGGAGGAATTAGCCAAGCCAAAACATAGTGCTAAGGTTAGGAGTGACAAAATATAGAAAAAATGAGTGGTATGAGCCCATGATGGGTCTTCTGGGATTGGTGAGCTGAGCATGACATGATGGGATAAGTAAATAGTGAAAAAATTGAAGGAGTGAGATTTCTAGAACTCACAATATTCATGAATTTTGTTTCTAGAAATATAGGATAAAAATTTAGTCATCTATAGAAAGAAAAAAATTACTGATGACTAACAGTGGCTCCACTTGGAAAGGGCAGCTCCTTTTCAGGAGGTGTCCAGAACATCAGATCTTTGGTTTTATGAAGACCAGTGCCTCATCCATTAGGCATATTTTTACTTCTTCTCATTTGATGATGTTTCTCTTGAAACTATTATCTAAAAAATATGAAGGACATGTTAGATTCAAACTGTAATATCCCTTTTTCGGGAATTTCGGAAATATGGTCCTCAAGGACGTTGTATAAGAAAGGCAGTGTAAAAAAAAATTAAACTGGGACTTGGATCCTTCTGTTTACCAGTCATACATTACTCTCCTAGAAGATAAGCTCAAATAAATAATCCTAGAGGGCTTATATAGATCTCCCCAAAGTAGATCTCTCAGAAAATGCTCACATAGAGAGCTTATAGCAATACATGAACATAATCATCAAACTCTGCAAATATGAATGCAACATAAGATGAAATATATTACATCCACCATGTACATCAATAGATCATCAACAATGTACAGAAATATTATGAGAAATAAGCCTCTCATGCAATGGGAATCAACCTCCAAAGATTAATACATGAAATACAAGAGATGCAGGAATTGCATAAAATGCCGGAAAGTAGTGACAGCGCTGTCTCTAGGAGTGTAGTTGCTGCTATAGATGTGCATACATGAAATATGACTGAAATATACAAGAAATGCCCAAGAATAGAAGAATGGGCTCCAATACAAGATTTCTAGCCAATCTAGGAGAGATTGCTAGAAATGTCGGAAATGTACAATGTGACAATAACTTGTCACTGCAACTGAATCAAAATGAGAATGAGGCTATGGCAGATCTGAAATACTCATGCCCTCCTCTGATAATTTTCTCAAGCAAAGGGCTGATCCCTTTCACTCAAAAACACTCCTCCTGCTAAGCACAATTGGCTCTCCCAGCTACTGCCTCTGAAAATAACGCAGTTTCTGCCCTAGACTGCGCTGTGAGAGATGGTGAGTGTTTGGCCTGGTGCCAAAGATCTGAAATGAAGCTCGGGAGTCTCCTCTGCTGCTCCTCTAAAGAATATTCAAGACCTCCACTGAAGAACAGGCCAAAGAATGACTCTATGAGTTCCGTTGTTGCTACACCCAGCAACACAATGTTTTCTGCTGCAGAAATAACACTATAGCTGAAGGGACAAGCTTGGACAAATTCCGGAATGAGGAAATGAAGTCCAAACCCTCTCCTTCCTTGAGGATGAGGTAGGGATTCCCGAATGGGAACACCATTGGGTGAAGAACACTACAAACCTTGCTAAATAGCCCGAGGATGCAAGTCTTTGCAGACCCTATGAAAATAATAAGCCAATGCATAATCAAAATGGGCTACCATCTCCTCCTTATAAAGCAAAGGAACCTTTCTCACCATGGGTCCCATTCACACTTACTTCTAGCTCAAGCAAGTGAAGCCTCCACTAAAATTGCGTTGTCCAAGTAGGTTCAATGTATCTGGACAGTTTTAGTTGACTTGGTCAAACTGACTAGATCAAGCATGATCCAATCCTGTTCACACCATGTGGTGCTTGATCCAGCTGCTTTATTATTCCTCCTTTCACACAAGGAGTGTTATTTCTCCATTTTAAGGGGCTAAGGTGTCTCCTTACCCATTTTATTCAATAAAATGAAAATATGCAAACTATAATGTTCCTTTTAGCTTGAGGCTAAAAATGGGGAACATTACACAAACTCATCTCTACCTACCCAGCTTACTTTTCCTAGAATTTTTTCTTCCTTGGGTGCACTTGGACTGGCAATCCCCTAACATTTTCTTCTTTTGAAAACAAAACAAACTATCTACTTCTACTCTTACTACTTCCAAGAGTTCAGATTATGCTAATGAACTCTTTTTATTCTCTACATAGTCTACCTGACTATCAATATTAGGTTGTATGAAAAAATTCATTCTCTAAGCTATAGACATGAAATTGAAAGCATGGTTTAAATCAGGATTAGGCAATCTGAGTAACCATGGGTTGTGGCATTAGAAAAAGCTGCACACAAACATTATTTTTGTACAAACAACACTAGAAAAATAAGGGTTGTGATTTATCATTTGGTATGCATCCCCATCTTTCTCTTTGGTTCAGTTTTGAGCATGTGGAACCAGTATCTTTCATTCCTAATCTATCCTTTTTGACAAGTCAAGTTTGAATGATTTGACAAGCTCTCTTTTACTAACTTATCAAAACAAATTTAAAGCATGTTCAACCATGATTAGGCTAGATGACTGAACAAGATATTCTTTTCGAACAAGTAGTGGCATTTAGGCTTGCATACTTTCAGTACTAGTATTTTTTGGGTATGGGGTTGTGCCTCTTTTCAAATCTTCCCTCTTTTTCCTTCTTTCTATGTTTTTGAGTTTTTTTCTCTCTTTTTGGTCTAAAAAATCTAAAACTAAAGGTAGAAATATGCTCATAGAGCTGAGCTTATTTGCTTGCCTATCTATCCTAATCTAACCTATACATGATATATATTCAGTTGGTGAAATATCTTTTCCAATACAACCAATCAAGCAGATGATTCCATGAGGGATCTTTTTTTAGCTCTTTGAGTGTTTTGAAAAAATCAAAAGGCCAATCCCACCTCATTCATGTTTGAACGGTAGTATCTAAAATTTTCTTGAAATTATGCATCAAACTGCTCTTGACATGTTTTACTCCCTCTTCAAATGTCTCTAACAAATCAGCAAAGGGATCTTGAAACAATACCTGAATGTGAGGATTTGGAAAATAAGCTTGATCCAGGATTGCTTCTTCCTCCACTTGGCTGAGCTTGGGACTCTTTTGGGAAAGAAAATCCACCTCTTCTTCATGATCATCTGCACTATTAGACTCATCATATATTTCAATGTTATCCTCTAAAAAACCTGGTGTGCTTTGATAGAGTGGGCTAAAATCTATGTCAAGGCCATCATATTGATGAGCAGGAGCACTATTTGACAATAAATCTTCCGAATAAGGTAGCGTAACAACTCTTATGTGATTATCAACTTCTAAGCCTTCATCTGCAATTTGTAATTCAATGGAACTTGGTGGGTGTAGATATGGAGCTAAGGATGATTCCATGTTCCAAATGATCTCCTCAACCATTTCAGGAGAAGGCTTCTTATTGACAATTTTATCAAAAAGTTCATCATCCTCCTCAACATCAACATCAAAGCTGAAAGACTTCTAATTTCCAATTATGTGAAAGTTATTTCTGATGGACTGAAGTGAAGTAGAGAAAAGAGTCAGAGACTCTGCACTTACTTATAAACTTTCAAGGCTTTCCTCATCAGTTTCATAGGTGACCTGTCTTGGCTGATTACTGCTTTCAATCTGATGATAGTGAACTTCATCCCACAAATCAACTATTGATGGCTCTGCAAGGTTAGCTTCTATTTGGAGAATATCATCATCATCAAACTGATCAAAATTTGGAGAATCATCAACATAAATAATTTCACCAATGAAACAAATTGGATTATCAGTTTGTTCTTCTTTGAATTGATCTACAAGTTCACTTTCTGACTTATGGTAGACAGGATCAGTAGGAGGACGAACATAAATATTTTTTTCACATGAGAGCTTAGAGGCTATCTACATGTTTAGAAATTGATTTATTTCTTCTTCGGTTAAAAAAGGAGGCATTTTTATCTTTCTTTGGAAATAACTATAACAGTTCTCTTTCTCTTGTGAAAGTTGATTGAGAGTTTGAAATTCTTCTTGAGCCTCACCTAGAAAAGATGATGAATTATCACTTGTGCCCTTAGAGAGATCTTGTGCCTCTGATAGTTTCTTAGGGTGCCAATTTATTTTTATAATCTGAAATGAATTAAAGCATAAGGGTAGAGATTCTAAATGTGTTGATTCCTTCTTTATTTCATATTTTGTGATTTCAAGATGGTTGATTGATTCATTAGAGCACTCCTCTCTGTTTCTATTTGTAACTTGCTTGTAATTCTCTCTTAATAGTGAAGCACAAGATGTAAGAAAGTAACTAGTACCTACTTGAAAACTTCTTCATTCTCTTCTTTGCAATCTTGCTCGTTATGCATATTTTGTTTGTTTTTCTTGTCTTGTAGTGTCTGAGATTGTTCTTGTAGTGACTGAGTTTGTACTTCCCAAGGAAAAAGTATAGGTTGTTTTGAATAAGCAACACCAACCTCAACCTTGTGCTTTTCCTCTTTCCTACCAAGTATATGCATCATTTTTTTTATTGTATCTATCAACATCTCTAACTTTTCCTCTCTATTTATACTTGGATCCATATTTTTTTAATCAAAAAGGGTCACTGCATCTTTTCAACCAGTCTAGAGTCTTCTACCAGTGGAATCTGTTAGTTCTAGTCTTCGCAGCCTATCACCAGGGATCAAAATGGGCTCTTACTATGTCTAGTTTTGTTAGATGTTTTTCAAATTATTTTCAGTGCAAAACATGTCATAAATGTGTCCATCAGAATCAGCTCAGAAAAATATTTCCAACGGTATATCATACTCCCTAAATTGACTTCTGGATCAGAAAATATGCCCAAATGAATAAATGGCCCAAAAAGCACAACTTTGCCCTTTTTTCCATTATCCCGCTAGCCCTTTAACTTTACAAATTTTACCTTTTTATATGTTTTTTTCTCTTTACCAAAAAGTCCCTTTTTCTTTTGAATTCCTGTCTCCTACAATCCCGATGCGATGGCTCATCGCATTGCAACATCGCATTCCCGCAGCGCTTAACTCCGCATTCCTGACTTCCCTGATGTGATAATTGCGCATCGCATATCGCGATTCCAACTGCGCCAAACCCGCCATCTCCCTTCTACCGATGCAATTGCATCGCATCATCGCATCGCGTGATCACTCTCCTGCCAGCACTTAACACCCGCCACCCATTTTCATCGACACAATAGTCCTTCATCGCATCGCACGATTGCAGCATTCGGGCTACACTAACTCCCACTCTCCCGACTTTTGCCGATGCGATAATCGCACATCGTACCATCATAACATCACCCCATTACCATCGCAACATCGCCCCATTCCCATCGCATCGGCCTATCCTCCATCGCTCATTGCGTTGTGCAGTCTTCCACGTTCATTGCTCCACCTCCCATCTCATCACTCTATTCTCCATCGCATCGCTCCATCACTCCATTGCTCATCGCACATCGCGATTTCCTCCACCCAAAACATTCTCTCTCCTCTCCCCTTTGCGATTTCGATTCCCGGGCCCACCACTTGTTTTCGCTCTTTTCAAAGGAAAAAGGGTCTTCTCTTTGTTTAATGAGGCACATTCGATTTTTTTGGTTTAAAGGGGTTTTCTTTAGGTTAAAGGAAAAAGCACTATGTTAAGGCCATGAGAAAATTGTGAATACAAAGATCATTACGACATCAACCACGAAATGGCAGCAAACGATAAATGAGGGGGAAGGGTTCCAGATTTTTTTTCTTTTCATTTGCTGGAGTAAATGTAACAGATAATGCTTCTAGATGGTCAAAACGAACGAACATTTCCCTCTCTTTCAGAGGTGTATTTTTGGATTTTTCTATCTTCAGGTTTTAGTTTGGGGGTAGGTGGAACAACTCCTCTTTTTACAGATTCGCCCCCTGAGGCCAGTCTATTTAATGTAATTTTTCAGTCATTTGTAAAGGGGGGAATTTTTGCAGTAGGGGGAGGCTGCTATTGGACAGTGTAAAATTTTCCTTGAATATTATTTTAATAAAGCTTTTTCTGCTCTTTAAATTTGGGATTCATCACGGTGTTTAATGTGTAACATGTTTTTCTTGTAAATTTATTTCCATGCTTTGTTTTTTCTGCTAATTTGGTTACAAAATTCTCTAAAGGAAGTGTTAGTAATCCATCCATGCATGATGCTCCTTTCACAATGATTATGTTGTTTGATGTAGTGGTTATCTTTTCAGAATCCATCCTCTGTTAGATGCTCTGTTGAGTAACCCGGTGCTTCTCTTTATTATAAAGTTGTCACTGTAGATCCATACCCTAATTGATGCCTACAGGTCAGTGGTCTTTTCCCCCTTTTCTTCTCTCATTACATCTTTAATCTAGTTGTACATTGCACTTACTTTGCCCCAAGTTTGCCGGCAGAAAATAGCCCCAAATTCATAGCCCAATAGTCCCTTCTCTTGCTGTTTTCAACCCAAAATTTTCAACCAAATCCTTATTATTCATAGCTAGCCTAAGATTCAGTTATTGCAACCACATTTTTTTTTTCCAAGAGAGAGCCCTCTCTAGTCTGGCAAGGCTAGATGCCAGATCGAAAGCTTGGTCTATGGTCACCTCAGAGTTTCCTTTTCTCAGCTTTGAGGTTCATTCTGAGTGCTAACAGAATCATTAGGTCTATTGAGAGTTGTGGAGTCTCCAGGTGGAGGATTTCAACTTTGTTTTCCACCATCAGCATGATTAGGATTTTCTTAATGCATTCCTAGGGAGGTCTATGAGAACTAGTAAATTTAGAAGGCCTACTGGAGGCTAGTGTAGTCGCCAGGTGGATGATTTAGTTTGTTTTGAAGATATGTGTTTATGGTCCACCACCAATAAATGAAAAAAAACCAATCTAGGGATGTTTTGGGGTTTTTTGAGTTCCTATATGTAGCCCTAAGGTTTGTAAAACTTTCCTACAGCTAAGTCATCATTTTTCTAGGATGGTGAAACAATCATAGTCTACTTTTGGCTATTAGTTGATTTTATAAGCTTAACCGAGGGTTAAATGAGTCTATAAGAGTTTCTTAGGCTACTATGTACTCAGTCCCACCGTGATCGCCAGAATTTTAATGTGGTGATGAGGTGGCGATAAATCGATAGATACTACTATACATGAGTGTTTTTGATATTCTAAAGTGGGCTTAGGATGTTATTTTCTCAGATTCCCACCGTGATCACCAGAATGTTAGGGTCCCATGATTTAGCAGATTAGTAGACCAAATGCACAAGGTAACATAAGACCAGTATTTGGAGTCCTAGGACCTAGCCTTCCTAGACTCAAAGAGGGCTCTCTCTATTTTTTTTTTCCACAGAAAAAATCGAACCTTCTATTATATAAGAGGGTTACATAGCATATGCATTGCATTCCTTTCCCTTTTCCAGAGAAAAACATAAGCAGCTGTTTTTTTTTAAAACCACCCTATAGCCCTGTCCACAAAAACTAATGCAAAAAAGTCAAACTGTGGTGTAAGCTACCCCCGGCTTCCATATAGGATAAAACACCGAAACAGGGTATGCTTAGAACCACATCTGTCCTAAGACCAGCTAGTAAACACTGTGCTGGCTGAAAGTGCTGTTATGACAAAATTTAAACAAGTGCTCAAGCCTCCGATTTACGGAAAACAGCGCTGAGTTGTAAACAGTTTTTTAAATATACAAATGAGTTTGAACAGCAGAGTTCTATATACAGAAAATAAAAAACAGTGAAGATAATAGAGCTGTTGGCAGCTCCCGAATTAAACAAAAACAGGAGGGGCAAGTCTCCTTGCCATTCCATAAACTACTTCTTCAACTGACCATGAGTCCAAAACCTGCTCAATGCCTTTTTTAGAAAGGCTGTCTGCTTCTGTGTTTCTTTCCCTGTAAATGTGACAAATTTTTAGCTCAGCAAAACAACTTTTAAGATGAATAATTTCAGTAAGCAAAGGAGTTAAGAGAAAATTCCTGCAGTGATGTGAGCCATTAGCCCACTTGATTGTGTTCAGAGAATCCCCAAAGATCTGAACCTCCCACTCATTACGCAAAGAGAGCCAGCAAAGAAGCAAATGTAAGGCTTTGAGCTCAGCAAAATTATTTGTTCCGGTACCAAGTCCAATGGAGGCTTTGAGAGAAATTCCAGTGGGATAGTGAATGATCAGACCAGCTCCACAATTTTTTTTTATATCTGAGGCTCCATCGAAGTAAGCCCAGGGGTAGAGCCCTTTATTTCTTCTGCCTGAACAGGTCTACAGCTCCGAGAATTAGATGGAAGTGGTATGATTTCAAATATGGCCACTCCTTCAGCTGCTAATCTGGCGATGGGAAAGAAAGAGTCTTTGAAAATTCGGTGATTCCTGGCTAGCCATACTCCCCATACAACCAGTAGGGGCATTGTTCTGACTTTGTCATTGGGAGCCTGCTACCACCAATTATTCCAGGCCTCTGATATTTCCTCCCCCTCCCAACGAAGGGGGACTTTTGATTGTCTTAACATTTCGTTCCAGAGGCTTTTTGAGAAAGGACAGGCAAGGAAGATATGTTGGAGAGTTTCCTCACTCTCCTTACACAAGGAGCACCAACCAGGACCTATCTTCCCCCTTCTTTGGAGAAGATCCCAAGTAGGTACTTTCTTTTGAAGAACACACCAGAAAAACAACCGAGTCTTTGCTGGCCCTTTCAGTTTCCACAAAGGCTTTGCCCACCAGTTTGGCTCCTCCCACCCCTTTTGTGACATGAGCCACTCATATCCCATCTTTGGAGAGTAGAAGCCTAATTGAGAGTGCACCCATCTCAGCTCATCCGGCTCATTTGAAATACGAATATGTGAGTTCAACAGACCTGCGCGAAAAGTCCCCCATTCATCATGCCACCTTTCTTCTAGAGCAAGAGCATTTTCTGAAAGCCACTCCTGCCTCCAGATTGATGTGTTTGCATTATCAGCAATTTAGCTGAGAGAGAAAAAGCCTCTATTATTTAAAAGCTCGAGCAGGTCTCTTGAAAGTGCAAAGGAGTCTGAGCAGCCCACCCACAGGTCCCTACCTAACCTTATGGAGTTACCGTCACCTACTTTCCATGCCAAGCCTTTTTAAATAATCTGTACAGTTGCCACTAAAGCTTTCCATACCACAGAGGAATTCCTTGTTGATTTTAGAGGCTGTCTCAACCATTCTAGGGGCGAGGCTGGGTCAATATACTTCCTCCTAGTCACAGCAGTCCAAAGGTTATCAGAAAAAATCAGCCTCCATGCGAGTTTAGCAGCTAAAGACTGAGAGAAAGGGAACAAATCCTTTATCCCCCACCCCCCCCATTTTTTGGGTCGGACAATTTTATCCCAGGCAACCCAAGGAGAGACATAATCCTTCTTCTGGCCAGCCCATAAGAACCTGCTACAGATTTTGTTTATTTTCAGCAAAATGCATTTCGGCACCCAAATAAGGCTAGCCCAGTACACTGGAATAGCCAAAACCACAGATTTAATCAACACAAGCCTGCCTGCCCTTGACAGCGATTTAAAACTCCAATGTTTCATTATGTCCTCAATTTTCGCCAGGAGCCAATTCCAGTCTTGAGCCCTGTATGAGTCGGGTTTCATCTTAAAGCCAAGGTATTTGAACAGATCCTGAAGGGACTTTAATTCAAAAGAGAGAATCTCCTTTACTCTGTTTGCTTCGAGAGGGGAAAGCCCTGCTGTCGTGACCGAAGATTTATGGTCATTTATGACCAGACCCATAGCTTTTAGGAAGAGGTCTAAGAGCCTTTTAAGACAGCAACAGTCCTCCCGGCTCCCATCACTAAAAATGAGAATGTCGTCAACAAAAAGGAGATGTGTCACCCATAGGTTTAGTCCAACTTCAATCCCTTTCATATCTCCCTGTCTCTTCGCCGCTTTGATCAATAAACTTAAACCTTCAGCTGCTAGCAGGAACAGTAGGGGAGAGAGAGGGCATCCCTGGTGTAGACCCCTTTGAGGGTTGAAGAAGTCCGAAGCAGCCCCATTTATCAGAACTGCAATCGAAGTCGAGGTAACACACGCCATGATCCACCTTACAAAGTCATGCCTGAACCCCAAATAAGTTAGGAGAAGCCTTAGATACATCCAACTGATTATGTCATAGGCCTTAGAGAGATCAATTTTAATGATGGCCCCTTTTTTCCGGCTTCTTTTTAGGCTGTGAAGGGTTTCCTGGGCTACACCAACAGCCTCATGGATTTTTCTCCCATCCAAAAAGCCAAACTGTTCCACAAAGATGCTTTTGGAGAGGAAAGGTTTCAGCCTAGAGGCAACAATCTTTGCAATAACCTTGTATAAGCATGTGCAGAGTGAGATGGGGCGAAAGTCATTAAAAGAGGAAGGTTGGTCCGACTTAGGGATAAGGGTCAGAAAAGTGGCATTAAGAGGCTGGTAGACCAAGCCTGAGACCCTTGATTCTTCCACCACCGTTGTCAGGTCATCACCCAGAAAATCAAAAAAGTGGAGAAAAAATTCCACAGTCCATCCATCCGGTCCTGGACTTTTCTCTTTTTGCATCGATTTTAGGGTAGATTCCACTTCATCCTTAGAGACCGGTGCCATCAAAAGATCATTTCCTTCATCTTCAATGAACCTTGGGAAAAATTGGGCTACTCTTATAACTTCAGCAATTGAAGCTTCTGCAGGAGCCTTAAAGAGGTCTTTGAAGAAAGCGACCCCAAGGGAGGCAAGCTCTTCAAAGGACTGAGCCTTTTCCGCATTTGCTTTTGGCATTTCCCAAATGGTATTTAAATTTTTCCTTCCTTTAGCATAATTCTGAAAAAAATTTGTGTTTTCATCCCCCGCTTGAAGCCATATAGCCCTGCTCTTTAAGCGCCAGCTTTCCTCCTTTACTTGAAGAATTTTCCTTCTGGCTACCTCCAACTCCCGGATTCTGTCACGAGATTCCACTGTGGCATATCCCCTCCCATCCGGGGATTCCAAGAGCTCAAGTTCAGTGTTTATGACCCTTAGTTCCTCCTCTTCGAGCAATGCCTTATGAGTAGCCCAAGTTTTGGTTGTGGCTTTCAAAATCTTTAGGTTATTCATAAAAGCCTTGCTTCAACTTAAAACCCCCTCATCACGTAGCCCATCCCTCCTCCAAGTGGTATGTACCAGAGATACAAAGGAATCATCGGACAGCCAAGAGGCATTAAATTTGAACGGGGACCCAGGTTTTTTAAGAGTTCCCTTTGCCTCCAACAGTATCGGGAAATGGTCGGAAAGGCCCCCTTCACCCACCCAATGACGGAAAATAGCCAATTTCTCAGATAGAGCTTCACCCAAGAGAAAGCGATCCAGTTTCTTCCTGACCCAGTCATCACCAACTCTTTTATTGCGCCAAGTAGGCCTGGCCTTAAGAAGAGAGAGATCGATCAAATGGGAGGAGGCGATATTTGAAAGGAAAAAGTCTGTTAGAGGGTCCGCTCTGGAATTTCCTCCCCACGATTCAGAGACCCCTGGTGAGAAGTTTAGATCTCCTCCAATGATCAAATTTTGATGGTTAAGAAAAGACTTTTGGAAAAAGGAGGACCAGAACATCTCCCTTTCCTGACAAGGCCCATATACATTTAGAAGAAGTAATAGAAAGCAGAGCTCCTTAGAGTAGAGCTCCACTGCCAAAGTGTGTTCAAACCCCCAGGAAGAAATTTCTTTAATATTTCCAGCTCTATAGCCTGTGACCAAACCACCAGAGCGACCATCTGCATCAATGGCCCGAAAGAGCCAGCCTGGCATCGATTTTGAAAGGAAAGCTATAATTTCCTCCCCTTTACCAAGGGTTTCTTGAAGCATAAGGATATCCGGATTATACTGTCTGATTAAGTTCCTGAAAGCTATTTTTTTGGGTTGACTAGCTAACCCCCTAGAGTTGAAGGAAAGCAAAATCATTCCAGTGAGTCAGAGGGTGGCTTTGCTGCTCTAAGCACCCCAGTCAATGATTTTTTTTTCCCATCGACTATATCAATAATTGCCTTCTGCTTGGCCTTGGACAAATTGGATTTCCTACCTCTGGTTTTCCTGGGCCTGATGGGCACTAAATCCTGCTCAAGACCACCAGGAACGATCTCTTTCCCAGGACGAAAAGCCAATGATCTCAGGTTGTAAGGGGGAGCGGTCGAGGAAGGAGCTGAGTCCAAGGAATGGTAGGGGAGAAGGGATTCAATCTTAGAGGATGGAGGATCTCCAGAGGACGAAGGTACCGAGACAACTAGACTGTCGACCAGAGGTGAATTCAGATTTAAACAAGAAAATTCCATCTGAAGCTGCCCGGAGGAGCTAGGCATCGAAATAGCAGAGACAGAATCCAAATTATAAAAACATGAGGAAGAGGGGAAAGAAATAGGCATACCCGCCTGAGGATCCATCACTTTCCCATCTGTCGGATTAACCTGAGCGGCAATCAGCACAGGAGCTTGCTCTTGAGACCGGGCGGAATTGAACTGCTACAAAGCGGCACCAGGGGTCACATCCTCCAACCCATCCTTTAAATCCTCCTCCATTGGTTCCTGTGGGGGGTCCATACCAGTGGTTGAAACAGGAAATACACCCGAATTTCGGGGCACCTTGAGAGGGTTCCTTCGACGGAGATGGCCCAGCGGGCATTCTTTGGCCAAGTGCCCATATTTATGGCAACGATGGCACCGAAATGGCAAGTTTTCATAATCCAGCTTTTGCACAAACTCCAGCTCTCTGTACTTTAAGGTCATAGCTTCGGCAAGCCCTTCTCGAGGGTTAAGGCTTACTAAAATCCGCGCCACACTCAGATCATCTGTTTGCTCGAAAGATTTGTCAAAATCCAAGAACTTCCCCAAGGTATTTCCAATGGACATGAAAACCGAATCAAACCAGAACTGAAGGGGTAACCCTGGAAATTTTACCCAAACAGGAGATTCGTTCAGTTTCTCGGTCTGGGCATCGAACATAGGTGTCCATCTTTGAAGAAGAACTGGTCGTTTACCAAAACACCAATTCCTATCAAGAACCCAATTTACATGATCTTTGTGGGCAAAGCGCAAGGTAAACCATCCTCTCTCCAAAGCTTTAATCTCCACAGGCTTTCCTGGTGCATTTTCCCACTCCGATTGAACCCATTCCCGAATATAATTGGCCGTGAATTTCCTCCCTCGCACTCTGCCAATGAGCCTTGTCTCAGTTGCTGCCATAGCCTCTTCTACTCGAATATCCACTCCTAATGTGCAACAAGGCTGGGGCTCCTTCTTTCTAATAGGACCCTGCTTTTTTCGCTTCCCACCCACCTTGGTAACCTGCACCTCGCCCTCCCCTGGTTCGAAATGTTGCCGGTCATCAGAGGCCTCTACCCCTGACGGGCCCTGGCACCTCTCCTCCAAAACCCTGTGCGCACAAGAGTCACAGGCCTTCTGTCTCTCAGCCGCAGGATGCTTTTCGAGTTGGGACTTCTCTACATCCTTGGTGCCTCCAAATGCAATCTCCCCCTGTGGGCACCCTTCGATCCCGCTCCCAACAAAACCAGGTTGTTTGCGTGCCCAGCTCCTTTGCCCAAAGCTCCGACCGAGGTGTCAGTCAGAGGTAAATCCCGGGTCACCTCCACCGAGAGCACATTGACACTTTTTGAATTTGATTCCAAATTTTTCCTAAGAGCAGGGGCCCTATTTTCTCTTCCGAAAGCCCATGGAAAGCCTGCTCCAGAATCAGGCCTTTTCTCAGTCTTTTCCTTCGCATCTATGGGCCCTTTCGAGACATGCAGGCTGCAGCTGGCCACCACATCCTCTAGCCCTCCAGAAAGGGGAGGAAACCCTATGAAATCAGAAAAATCGGGCCCCGATTGAATGGGAAGAGTCCTGGAAACAACAATACGATTCCTATCAGAACTTTCACCCTCAGAGAAGGCTCCCTTAGAGGGTAAAACGACACCCTCTGCCTTTTTGTTCTTTGCCACTTCAAGGAATGCAGATCTATGAGGGGAACGAACCACCCCAGACTCATTGGAGAAAGCCCCTTGCTTCACAAGCGCCTTAGGGAAAAATCGCTCCAGGTTTTGAACAGAAACATCGTGCCCCCAAACAGTGAGAAGATCCTCCGGCGCCGGTTCCAAATCAACCAATTCACGGTCAAGCCCCATCCCTGCAAAGTAAAAACAAACCCTAACCCGACACCAAGGGAGCTGTAAACCCGTGAAGAGGTAAAACTCGTCAATCCGGTGAAAAAACAACTGGAAAAATAATCTGCTTACAGGTTATGGATTAAACCACGCGTTTTCCAATCTCGGTAAACGCTCATAATGACTTAGCACGGAAAATGCAGGAGGTTAGGCGAGACCCTGACAGGTAAGGACCCCTGTCCCATCTCGCCTCCTGCGTGGCCTGAGGTAGGTGTTGGAAATGTTGTCATTGATGGCAAAGGAGGCAGCAAAGAAGCAAATGAAGGCAGAGGAAACGAATATAATAGAGGCAGAACCGTTATCTCAGCAATAGAGGCAGAGGCAGAGCGGCAGGAGCAGCAGAGGCAGAGGCAGAGGCAGAGCGACAAGAGCAGCAGAGGCAAAAGCAGAGCCGTTATAAAATTCCGAGAATCGCCCAAGCCGGCAAATACAGTCGTATGTATAATTCCGAGAATCATACCCCAAGCCGGGCGTTATGCATATAATGCAAAACCAAATTCCGGGAATCGCACACTCCAACCGGCGTTATAGATTTAACATAATTCATAAACATTATTCCGGGAATCGCCTAACCCGATGGGCGTTACATATAATATATAAACCATATTCCGGGAATCGCTTAACCCTTTGGAAAAGTATACATATATGTTTGTTATATTATGGAGTGCACAAAACAAAAGTTTTAGATGGTGGGACCTCTCCCCAATCGCAATCGGAGATCGCAAGGGCAGCGGAACATCGTAATAGAAAGTTGCGATTGCGATCGAAGGCCGGACCCGATCGAGTTATATGACACATTTTATGAGCTAATCGCATCCGAGATTGATCGCAAGTCTTTTGTTATATGCTCCGATCGAAGGCCGGACCCGATCGAGTTATATGCCACAGTTTATGAGCTAATCGCATCCGAGTTCCCAATCGCAATCGGAACTCTCCGATTGATCGCACGACTTTGTAATATGTTGCGATTGAAATGGCGGACCCGATCGTGTTATAAGCGGGAGTTGATATATGCAAATCGCATCTGGAATCTCAATCGCAATCAGAACTCAGGTGTCCTTGTGACTTTGCCATCTTCCAGATTGACCGAACCCGATGGAAGCTATTAACTATGATTAAATCATTTGAGTTCAGTTCTAATACATGGCAGGAAATTTATCAGAAAGTATTTATATATATAAATATATATATATATATATATAAGAGTTTTTGCGATTGTATTGAAAAAGTACATTATTACATGATGAGACTCAGCTCGTGGAGAGCGATTGTTTATATCATTGAGATATATATGCAGCAAAGTTGTGCCTGTTATCTTGGCATTGACACATGTTCTGACCTCATATGAGAGGTATTAATGTAATACAATTTTAATATATGTATGTTCCAGCCTGCGGAACTCGCCACATCAACAAGACACTTGCTGCGTGTAAAGGATTGAATTACAGTCAGCAGATTCATTTATATATAAAGCGCTGGTATAAAAATAAAATAAAATGCAGTTCATAAATTCAGGAGTTACGCAGCAGCCATAAACAGAAATGCATACAAAGAAGAGAAAGGGACAAAGAGACAGTTAGAGAAAAGACAAATGCACAGCAAGCCAAGAGACAAAATGAGTGAGCTAGAATTCACATTGTAATTCGAATGTAAATGTTTTAATTGTTTTTATTGTTTGTGATGCATTGGCAAGTCTCCGAGAGAAAACAAATCCCCACTGTAATGTTAAAATTGACACCTACAGTTATAATTTCTGAGTAAGCTGATAAAAGGAGTGAGAAAGCAGAAGGCAAAGAGACATGACTTTCCATTTCGAATTCCAAGCAGAATACAAACATTCATGTGAGGAAATCTATAAATAATATCATCTTGATATGCAGAGAGAGTTTTTGAGAGCAAGGGAGAGAGCATATATAGAGAGAATGCAGAATATAGAAGGTAGAGAAGATTAAGAGAAGCTACAGAACAGAGCTGATATCTGAGGTAAATCAGCAAACATTCAGTTTTAGAAAATGAGGAAGTTGGAGCTTCCCTATCAAGTTGCAGCCTGATAGCTGTCAGTTGTAGTTGACTGAGGTTGGAGCCTCCTGTAGGTTGGTGCCTGCAGAAAGCTGAAGGGAGTTGGTGCTTCCTTGCAAGTTGTAGCTTGCAGAATTGAGGTAGGAGCCTCCTGTAGGTTGGTGCCTGCAGAAAACAGTGGTGAGAGGGAGTTGGAGCTTGCCTTTGCATCACAACAATAATAATATGTGGTTTTCTCCCTTTATGGGTTTCCACTTATATCTGGTGTCTCTATGCATGATATTTATGTATTGATCTGATATGTATTATTTGCTTAATACTTGCTGCTCTCATATTAAATCTACTGCTCTATTAAACTAATACTTTCTGATTACATTCTAAAATTACTCTCACATCAAATAAAGTTTGAAATGAAGGTGTAAATAAGTTTAATGAAAAGTTTAAAAATCAGGAATGTATTAAACTGATTCACCCCCCCCCCCTCTCAGTTTAATTAGAGATTCAACAATTGGTATCAGAGCCGGTTCCTTTGTACAAGTCTAACAACTGAAAGGAGATCCTAGGTTCCCAAGATGGCTAGTAAAGAAGGATGCTCAACCAATAAAGCCCCTTTCTTGTAGTACAAAATTATGCTACGGAAAATGGTAAAGGTATACCTCAATGTCTCTAGGAATGAAGTCTGACTCTTTGTTGGAATTGAGGATATGTAGAAATCAATCCAATCTGAAAAAGAAGCTAAAAAGAAAGCTTTGTGGCTAATGCAAAAGCCATGAATGCCATCATGAATGGATTATGTGAAGCAGAGTTTATTAAAGTAATGCACAAAGACACTGCCAAGAAAATATGGGATACTCTTGAAGACATACATGAGGGAGACCAGAAAGTAAAAATTGCCAAACTTCAAGTATATAGAGCCCAGGTTGAAAACTTAAAAATGAATGATGATGAAGATGTTGGCAGCTTCTTCTTAAAAATTAAATTATTGCTGTCTGAAAGCTCTTGGAAACCATGCAGAGAAAATATAGTTGTGCAAAAGATTCTAGAATCCACTCCCATCAGATTTAATCCCAAGGTATAAATAGAAGGCGACAAATTGGGAGACATTGACCATGGACTGGCTGCTACTAGGAAATCTTATTTATAAGTGAGCTCGAAGAATTCAACACAAGGAAGGAAGCATTCAAAACGAGAAAAGAAGAAGAAAGAAGAAAAAGATGAGATAGGCTCCTGTTCTGATGAAGAAGAGGCCAAATTTATCAGGAAGTTGGATAGAGGCTCGGGTAGATAAGATACAAAGGTAAACTTCCCTTCAAATTCTTTAAATGTGGAAGAGTTGGACATTATGCTGCTAAATGTCCTCACAAGAAAGTAAGAAATCAAGCTCAAGAATCAGAGAAAGACACATCAAAGAACTGGCAGAAAGGAAAGAAATTCAGCAGAAAATCCTTCTATGCTCATCAAAACAGCAGTGCATCTGAAGATTCAGATGAACCCTCAAGTGAAGAAGGAACCTCAGAATTTTTATTGATGGCCATAGAAGATCTTGAGGGACTCCTACTAGAAGATGAAGAAGAAGAAGGGGAAGTAGACCTTGAGGGGGAGCTAAGAAGTGCTCTGGAGGAGATTGAAAGACTCAAACTAAAATGCAGAAAACAAAAAGAGATTCTCCTAAAATGTGTGAAAGAAGAAAAAAATTCAGAAGTCCTCATGCAGCTGAAGGTAAAGCTTGAAGAAGCCAAGAAGATAGAAGATATGTTACTTCAGCAAATCAAAGATAAAGCTCGAGAACAAGAGAAGCTGGAAGAAGAAATTCTGTGTCTAAGAAAGAAATTAGAAAAAGCTCAACAGAAAGTTTCTATATACCCTTCTCAAACAACAAGCTCTATTAAGTTGAATGAAATTTTGGTTGCTCAAAGATCCCCTATGATAAAGACTGGAATAGGCTACGAAGGAGAATCAAGTAAAGGAAAAGAAAAGGTTGACAGAGAGATTGTTTTTGTAAAAGCAAAGAAGGATGAGGAAGTAGCTCAAATAATTCCTACAAAAGAAGAAATCTGCAATAAGAGAGACAGAGAGCAGAAGAAACCTCTAGTAACAAAGAATGCAATAACTACTAAGATAACGGAAAAAGGATCATATGCTCCTGAGTATGTCAAATTTGGAAGCCATCAAAGGAGATTCTTCCCTCCTATGAAGAATGCCACCTGTTATGTCTGCCACAAGCAGGGACACATTGTTGCATATTGTCATGCAAGGAAGAATGATTCAAACCAGCAAAAGAGGCAAGCATGGAAGAGACAACCTTACATCAGGTATGCAAGTAATTTCTATGGTTATTGTTTTTATTGTAAGGATTTTGGCCATAGAATTATTGAATGTAGAAAGTATGGACAAAGGCTGATGTTCAATACCTCAAGGAGGTTTATGAGTCAAAGCAATTTTGTTCATGCTCACAATTCTGCAAAAACTATAATCAAATGTTGTATATGCAATCAAATTGGGCATATATCTTCCAAGTGTTCTCTAAAGGGATATAATTCATCACCTCACAAAATATACCAAACAAAAGGGGGCCTCCAGTGGATAAAGAAGGTGAATAAATGTGACTTGGCTTTAACTGCTCAAGATTTGAAGAGTCGATGGTATTTGGACAGTGGCTGCTCTAAACACATGACAGGAGATAAAAACAAGTTTTTAACTCTTGACGAAAAGAAATCGGGCAATGTCACTTTTGGAAATGACAAATCAGGAAAGATCAAGGGAAAAGGATCAATCAGCATAGACAATGGCAGAGGAAAGGCCCAAGATGTATTATATGTAGATGGGTTGAAAGAAAATTTACTGAGTGTCAGTCAGATGTGTGATAAAGGCTGTGAAGTTCTCTTTAGAGCACAAGATTGTGTAGTCAGATCAAGCACAACAGGAAAAACTCTACTCAAAGGTGTTCGAACAGAAAGTAATGTGTACATAGTGAAAGAGGAAGATGAAGCCTGCCATCTTAGCAAACTTGAGGAATCATGGTTGTGGCATAGGATATTGGGACATCTCAGCTTTGACCATATCATCAGACTGAGCAAGAAGAAAGCTGTAAGAGATATGCCAGAAATAAAAAGGCCTTCAAGTACTATATGCAAATCTTGTCAATTGGGGAAACAGACTCGCACATCCTTTAAATCTAAAGAGGAGCTGTCAACAAGAAAACCACTCCAGCTTGTGCACATGGACCTGTGTGGACTTGCTAGAACTCGGACACCAAGTGGAGAATCCTATTTCATGCTGATAATAGATGACTTTTCCAGAATGACATGGGTTGCTTTTCTCAAAAATAAATCAGAAGCATTGGAAAAATTTAAGATATTCAAAGCATTAGCATAAAATCAAACTGGATGCAAGCTGAAATGTATCAGATCAGACAGAGGAGGAGAATTCACAGATTATGACTTTGTAGACCTATGTAATGAACATGGAATAAAACAACAATTTACTATTGCAGGGACACCTCAGCAGAATGGAGTAGCAGAGAGAAAAAACAGGTCTATACAACAAATAGCAAGAGCTATGATGCAAGAGAATAATATTGCTCAAACCTTCTGGGCAGAAGCAGTGCACACAGCAGTACATATCCTTAATAAATCTCACTTAATGCCAAGCAGTGAAAAGACTCCCTATGAACTATGGCATGGAAAGCCAGCCTCAATCAAACATTTCAGAATCTTTGGTAGCAAGTGTTACATAAAGAATAATGATGAAAACCTTGGGAAATTTGATGCAAGAGCGGATGAAGGAATATTCTTAGGATATGCATCCAAAATTAAAGGGTACAGGTGCTACAACAAGACTCTTCGGAAAATAGTTGAATGTATTGATGTGAGATTTGATGAAGAACTTCCAAACAATACAAGAAATACAGACTGCTGCAGTCCATCAGACAACCATGAAGAGGAAGACAAGGATGATGATGAAACAAGCAAGACAACAGATGATGCAGATTTGAGCTCGAAAACCCCCTCAAGATACACTCAGAAGAATCATCCTGAAGATCAGATCATAGGAGACAAGAAAGCAGGAGTCCAGACAAGAAGGCAGCTAACAGAACAAACAGAAGAAGTATACATAGCCATGTTATCACAAATAGAGCAAAAGAAATTTGAAGAAGCCAGCAAGGACAAGTATTGGATAAAAGCAATGAATGAAGAATTGGACCAAATTGAGAAGAACAATACCTGGGAACTAGTTCCTAGACCTATTGAGAAAAATATCATTGGTTCAAAATGGGTATTCAAAACAAAATGAATGAGCAAGGACAAGTAATCAGGAATAAAGCCAGGCTGGTCTGCAAAGGATACTCACAAATTGAAGGACTTGACTATGATGAAACATTTGCACCTGTAGCCAGAATGGAAGCTATCAGAATGTTCCTGGCATTTGAATGCTATCAAGACTTCAAGGTATATCAAATGGATGTAAAGTCTGCTTTTCTTAATGGAGATCTAGAAGAAGAAGTGTACATGGAACAACCAGAAGGCTTCTCATTGACAGACAAAGAAGACTATGTGTGCAGATTGAAGAAGGCCCTATATGGACTGAAACAGGCTCCTCGTGCTTGGTACTCAAGACTGGACAAATATTTGCGAAAACAGGGCTTTAGGAGAGGTGGAGTAGACAACAATCTATACATAAAAGCCCATGAAGATGAACTCCTGATTGTTGTGGTATATGTTGATGACATTATGTTTGGAAGCAACAAAGATGAACTAGCAAAAGGGTTTGCTGATGAAATGAAAACAGAGTTGGAAATGTCTATGATTGGAGAGCTCAGTTTCTACTTGGGACTACAAATTCAGCAAAAGAACACAGGTACATTTATTTCACAAGAAAAATACATAAAAGAAATGTTGAAAAAGTTCAAAATGGAGGACTGCAAACCTGTGTCAACTCCCATGACCACAGGTTGCAAGCTGTGTGCTAATGATGGGTCTGCTGACATAGATCAAAAACTTTACAGATCAATGATTGGAAGTCTATTGTATCTGACTGCATCAAGACCATACATCATGCTAGCAGTAGGATTAGTGGCTAGATATCAAGCAGCACCTAAACAAAACCATCTTTTGGCAGTCAAAAGAATATTCAGATATCTACAAGGAACAATACAGTATGGACTTTGGTATCCTAAAAGAAAAAAATTCACTTTATCAGCATACACAGATGCAGATTGGGCCAGCTGTATGGATGATAGGAAGAGTACAAGTGGAGGTGCATTCTATCTAGGAGAAATTCTGGTGGCATGGCTAAGCAAGAAACAAACATCCATATCTCTGTCTACAGCTGAAGCAGAATATATAGCAGCAACAGCATGTTGTACACAAGTCATGTGGATGAAGAAAACTCTTCAAGACATGAAGGTAAGCATTGATGAACCTATTCCAATCAAATGTGACAATACAAGTGCTATAAGTATATCTAAAAATCCTGTGCTTCATTCAAAAACCAAACATATACCAATCAAGTATCATTTCCTCCGAGAACAAGTGGCTCTGAAAATAGTAAAGATGGAATATGTACCAACGAAAGAACAGACAACTGATATATTTACCAAACCTCTTGCTAGAGAACCATTTCAATACTTGAGAGATAAACTAGGGGTAGTATCAGCAGATGCTACTCTCTAATATGAAGAGAAAGTACAGTCTCAGGGGGAGAACAAAATGAAGATATCATTCCAGGGGGAGAATAGCCAGCAAGATAAGCATAAAACAAGTCCACAGGATCACATTATCAATATTATCAGCATTCAGAAGAAACAAGAACCTGTCTGCAATTTAGCACATATTACAAGCACTACAAATGAATCACAGCTATAAAACATATATCAGCTCACTACACCAAAGTGTTCTCTCAACAAGTCTCATACATCACTCTGGAGCAGCATAGTACAAGTTCAGCTGAAGAGGACCTAAACGTAACTCAGAGAAAGGAAATACAACGAAAGAGCCCATACGGAGAGATGAGGCATTGTCCTTTGCCATTGATGTCAAAGGGGGAGGAAGAACAAACAACAGGAGGAAGAGCAGGCAAACAGAAAGAGCAAGCAACAAGAGAAAGAGAAAGCAAATAGAGAAAGTGGATTGCCATCAATGCCAAAGGGGGAGACTGTTGGAAATGTTGTCATTGATGGCAAAGGAGGCAGAACTCAAGCAAAGGAGGCAGCGCTGAAGAAAAGAGGCAGCAAAGAAGCAAATGAAGGCAGAGGAAACGAATATAATAGAGGTAGAACCGTTATCTCAGCAATAGAAGCAGAGGCAGAGCGATAGGAGCAGCAGAGGCAGAGGCAAAAGCAGAGCCGTTATAAAATTTCGAGAATCTCCCAAGCCGGAAGATACAGTCATATGTATAATTCCGAGAATAATACCCCAAGCCGGGCGTTACGCATATAATGCAAAACCAAATTCCAGGAATCGCACACTCCAACCGGCGTTATAGATTTAACATAATTCATAAACATTATTCCGGGAATTGCCTAACCCGATGGGCGTTACATATAATATATAAACAATATTCCGGGAATCGCTTAACCTTTTGGCAAAGTATACATATATGTCTGTTATATTATGGAGAGCATAAAACAAAAGTTTTAGATGGTGGGACCTCTTCCCAATCGCAATTGGAGATCGCAAGGGCAATGGAACATCGCAACAGAAAGTTGCGATTGCGATCGAAGGCCGGACCCGATCGAGTTATATGACACAGTTTATGAGCTAATCGCATCCGAGATTGATTGCAAGTATTTTTTTATATGCTCCGATCAAAGGCCGGACCCGATCGAGTTATATGCCACAGTTTATGAGCTAATCGCATCTGAGTTCCCAATCGCAATCGGAACTCTCCGATTGATCGCACGACTTTGTAATATGTTGCGATTGAAATGGCGGACCCGATCATGTTATAAGCGGGAGTTGATATATGCAAATCGCATCCGGAATCTCAATCGCAATCGGAACTCTCCGATTGATCGCACAACTTTGTAAAACACTGCGATTGAAACCCGGACCCGATGGGCTTATTAACTATGATTAACAAGTGTTTGAGTTCCAGTTCTAATCGCAAACGGAAATTTGTGAAGGCGCTGTTATATATAAATATATATATATATAAAGTTTTTGCGATTGTATTGAAAAGTGCCGCGTGGTCTGTGGACCCACGGGCCTCGGCTTAAGGTGGAGGGCGATTGTTTATATAAAATAATTGCTGTGAGATATATAAAACATGGTTGCGGTTGTATTAAAACATGTCGCGTGGTCTGTAGACCCACGGGCCTCAGGTTAATGGGAGGGCGATTATTAATGTAATAAAATTGTAATATATGTATGTTCGGCACCAGACTACGCCTCAAATAAGACACTTCTGCTTGCATGTAAAGTTGAATTACGGTCAATGATTCATTTATATATAAAGCGGTGAAAATATATAAAGCGCCGGTATAAAAATAAAATAAAAATGCAGTTCATAAATTCAGGAGTTACGCAGCAGCCATAAACAGAAAGGCATACAGAGAAGAGAAAGGGACAAAGAGACAGTTAGAGAAAAGACAAATGCGCAGCAAGCGCAAGCCAAGAGACAAAATGAGTGAGATGGAATTCACATTGTAATTCGAATGTAAATGTTTTAATTGTTTTTATTGTTTGTGATGCATTGGCAAGTCTCCGAGAGAAAACAAATTCCCACTGTAATGTTAAAATTGACACCTACAGTTATAATTTCTGAGTAAGCTGATAAAAGGAGTGAGAAGGCAGAAGGCAAAGAGACATGACTTTCCATTTCGAATTCCAAGTAGAATACAAACAGTCATGTGAGGAAATCTATAAATAATATCATCTTGATATGCAGAGAGAGTTTTTTTGAGAGCAAGTAGAGAGCATATATAGAGAATGTGTAATATAGACCCAGAAGATTAAGAGAAGTTGCTGCAACGAGTCGATATCTCGAGGTAACCCAAGAACATTCATGAAATTGAGGAAGTTGGAGCTTCCCTATCAAGTTGCAGCTTGATAGCTGTCAGTTGTAGCTGACTGAGGTTGGAGCCTCCTGTAGGTTGGTGCCTGCAGAAAATTGAAGGGAGTTGGTGCTTCCTTGCAAGTTGTAGCTTTCAGAATTGAGGTAGGAGCCTCCTGTAGGTTGGTGCCTGCAGAAAAACAGTGGTGAGAGGGAGTTGGAGCTTGCCTTTTCATCACAACAATAATAAGATGTGGTTTTCTCCCTTTATGGGTTTCCACTTATATCTGGTGTCTCTGTGCATGATATTTATGTATTGACCTGATATGTATCATTTGCTTAATACCTGCTGCTCTCATATTAAGTCTACTTCTCTATTAAACTAATACTTTCTGATTACATTCTAAAATTACTCTCACATCAAATAAAGTTTGAAATGAAGGTGTAAATAAGTTTAATGAAAAGTTTAAAAATCAGGAATGTATTAAACTGATTCACCCCCCCCCCCTCTCAGTTTAATTAGAGATTCAACAGTAGGCCCGGCCTGCAGACGTTACTAGTCCACCATTGCTGAAAACCCTAGCGCTCCATTCTCTCGAAAATCGCAATCAGTATTCCTTGTGAACTTGTAAGCACTGTTAATGCAATTGTCACAAGCAACTTGCGCTTCCACTCCGATCCCAAGAGGGCTCTCTCTATTGTATGCAAAGGATGTGAAATTGTTTGCTTTAGATGGTTGATTTTAGCCTAGTTGTGAATTTTAGGGTTTTGTTTGTTCAGTTGGGTTGGGTAAAATGATCAAGTGGAATAGGTGGAATGAGAGGTCATCAAATCATTGGGCTATGGAGTCTATGAAAGTCATGGATATCTCAACAATGATTCAGAGTGCATCACAGGGAAAATATAGTGTAGTCAATGGATCTTTAAGGTTATGTGTGAAGTGAAATGGACATTAAGTTTGGGAAACAAGGTAGGGCAAAGGGCAGTTAAGAATCCTTTGTCATATACCCGTAAATAATGAAGTCTTAAATAATGATAAGAAAAATATAATAATCACGAGATAGGGCAAACCATTTACTCAATGACAATACTTTAAACAAATAGACATCCAAGATGAATGATTTAGTGAAACACAGAAATCAAGAAATCCTATCTAACTTCAGTGATTTCACCTTGAAAGTTTGAAAAAATATAAGATGAAAAATAACTTTAACCAATGAAGAGGGAACTCATAGACATCATCAATCAAGCTATAAAGAACCTTGAGGCAAACTAATAAGTATGGACAAAGGGCAAGATCAAAACAAGACCTCCTTGACTTAACCTAACAAGTAATACTTCAAAGAGAGATTTCAAAACAGAGTTTAGATAGCATCAAATAAGCAGGGCTGGCCATAAAACATATTTGGAAACTAGAATATTAATCCATTGATGAAATAAACAAGCATAAGGAGGCCTAGGGAGCAGCTAAGAATTCCTTAAACACACCCAGCAGAGGAAAACATAAAGACAATAGTAACATGAAGGACTAAGGTGCCTCAAACAACATTTCTTAGCCTATACTTTTATGATCTATTGCAACACAGAAGGATGGACATAATGATAAACAAGAAAACATGAAAAAATTAGAGACGCATCACCATTCACCAAGCTCATGGATCCTGCAAGCAAGCTTCCATCATCATCAATCAAAGCATATCATTCACAAGCTCCATAACACCAAATTGCTCTTCAACCTCAAAGAACCATGTATTTCTCTCAAAACTCCTCAAAATCCAACATTAACAATGAGTCCTCAATGCTCCTTTTAACAAGCAAGGATGAGAAAAACCTAATAGAGTCTCTAGAAGCCTATTGGTTAATTAGAAATGTCACTACTGTCCTTGAGACCTTGCAAGGCCCAAGACACAGAATATGTAAAACAAAATATCTTTTCAGGAATTTTAGCAAAGAAATTGAAATTTGAGGTCTGAAAAGCCTCCTAAAACTTGCCAAGCGTAATTTTTTGAATTTCCCTCTGCTAAGGGTGCAGCACTATGTTTTAAGATGAATTTCCATGCCAAGGGCGTAGCACAGGAGCAGGAAAAATGGGTCATCTTGCAGTAGTGTTTTGAAGGCATTATCGATGTCGGAAAAGGCTCCGTGATGGCCCGTTGGAAAGCCCTTCGAGTCTACTTTCCAACTCTGCCCTTTTTTTTATCTGATCTAACCTCTAAAACCTATTCAAAAATCAAAACTTCCAAGGCTGGTAAAGGCGCAACACATGTCCTGAAAAGCAGGCAGAATGGTGAAATTAGGGTGTTTTTTACCCTTTTGGAGGACCAAAACAACTCCATTTGATCTGAAAATTTGTGAGCATTCTATATTTGAGATGAGGATTCCAAAAATTTGAGCCTTTCCTCCTGAATATTCTCTGATAAAAAGCGTAGCACCATGTGTGTTACCCCCTTGGCCCTCAAAATTAGCAAAAAACCAAAACTTGTCAAAATTCTCCCAAGTTTGGTGGAAGTGTGTCTCATGGGTTTTGAGAGACTTTTAGAGATGCTTGTGCCAATATTCCAAGCCTATATTGATCTTTTTCTTCTTTTAGTGTTTGAATTTCAATGAGGGATTCCTTCAATTTGGCACAAGCAAGTTTGTTTTTCATTGCATAATGCTTGGTCATATTTTTCTGGAGAGCAAGGCCCCTTTTTATCTTCTTAAAGTACTTGTGTTAATTCTTGTAATACTAAATGATACCTTGTGCCATCTCAAAATCCCTCTCCCACTCCATGATTTTTGCATCTTTGCTTTGGAGAAGTAGTCTAGTGGCCACCTCCTTATCTTCATTATCACTATCTAGGTCAATGAATTGTGGCTTTTGAGTAGTTTGCCTTCCTCCCTTACCTTTATTATCCTTTTCATATTTTCTTTGCCCTTGTCAAACCTTTGAGCTGATGTAGATGGCAAGGTCCCTTGCCTTTTGGAGGCAGAAAACACTTGCCTTGATCCTCTTTGATATGTGAGAGGAAGAAACTCAAATTTGTTTACTAGAATGCTCTTACCATGACTGATCTCAAGATTGCATTTCCTTTCATCAATGATCTCTGTATTTATGTCTTCTTCATTTTGTTCTTGACTGCCCTCTTGAGAGGTACTTTCATTTTCCTTCATGCTAACATCACTGTCATGACCTTCACCACTATCATCAATCTCTTGACTGCTTTTTGGGTTCATAATGTTTCTGCTATCATTATATTTAGGGCTATCAGTCATCATGGTGTCTTCATCATTTTCATGACTATCATTAGCCTCCTCTTGACCTTTGGCACAATTATCATCTTCATTTTTTTCATCTCTATCACTATCTCCCTTACTGAGGCTTGTTTCATAAGTGTCACTTCTGTCCTTATTCTCTGCATTGTCCTTATTGTCACTATATTTTTCATTGTCATCCTCTTCCTCATTGTTGGCCTCTTTGTCACTGTCCTTTTCATCATTTCACTCTTCCATATTGTCATTTTTTTTCCCACTGTCATGCTCACTATTTTCATATTCATCACTATCATGTTCACTGCCCTTTTCTTCAAATTCTGCCTCTATCTCTTCTTCTAATTCTGCCTCTGTCTCTTCTTCAAATTCTGCCTCTTCATCATATGTTCCTTCTTAATTTTTCTCTCCTTCATCTTCACTATTTTGCTCACTGTTTTTATCTTCATAATATGCCTTTTTCTCTTGATTTTCATCATCATCCTCCTCATCATCATTTTCTTCCTCATGACTATCATTTTCTGCTTCCTCATGATTTTCACTTTCTTCCTCATCATTTTTTTCTTCCTCTTGACTGACATTTCCCTCTTTGTCACTGTTCTCTTCTTATTCTTCATCATTCTCTTCTTGTGTTGATATTTTTGGATAAGATGATGGTGAGAAGTTTTCTTAAGGAGAGGGTTCATGTGGAGAGGATGATTCATGGTTAGTGAGGGGTGATGGAGGAATGGAGAAAGGTGGATGAGATTGTTAGTCATCAGCAATTTTTTCCTTGGTGATGACTAAATGATTACCCCAAGATTTCTAGAAACAAAGTTTATAGAACATTGTGAGTTCTAGAAATCTCACTGCTTTCATTATCCTCAAGGTAGAATTTTCACTATTTTGTTATCCTATCTAGTCATGATTGATCCAATACTCCCGGAAGACCCATCAGGGGCTCAAACCATTCATTTTTAAACCTAAATTATCTCCTTTTCTCAAAACCTTTGTTTTTCTTACCTACAAAATTCCCCACCACCACCTAAGCCTACCAAACAGAGCAGCCTTGTTGTGCCTCTTGTAATAACTCTCAAAAACTGTTTGTCTCTGCGGATTCCTTATATAGTCAAAAAATGTTGCATCTTAGGCCTACAAATACACAAAGCTTGGCATGGATCCTACCTTATACTTGTAAATACTAAATCTAGATCTCAGCCCAAAAAACCAAGTCCAAGAAGGCCTCCACTAGGTCACCTAGGGTTTCACAAAGTCATAGGATGGATTTGGTGCCTTACAGACTCTGTTTTTCTTCTATATATAGAAAATACATTCACAGGATGGGTCAAGTCACTTTTTCCTATATTCACCAAAGAGATTCGTCAAGGAACTTTTTAGCCTAAAGACATGAATCTTGCAAGAGACAGTTGCTCTTTTCTCACATCTCTGCAAGAGTGGTCAAAAGGACATCAGGTTAGCAAAAAGGCAAGGTAATGGAATAAAAAGCCTCCTTCATAAAACAGCAGAGGAGATGTCAAAGGGACCGCCAAAAGCAGCCTCTTGTTTCAGCACCTAAACATACAAAGGATAAACTATCACCTCCAAACCTTTCTGCAAAAATACCTTGAAGAGTAATCTGAAGCAGAGATAGAAAAAAAGGAAGTACATTTGAAAGAGTTCATAAAGCCATTTTTGATAAAAGACATAGTAAACTTAATACAAATAGAAACACCATGAGTTTATGGTAAATCAGTAAAAATACTGATCATCAAAGGGCCCGTGTTTAAGGAGAAAAGGGGTGTTTTTATTAGTCACAAAACAATGGTGACAAACAAGAAAATCACCACAAACACCACAAAGGCAGAAGTCACCTCCTCAAGGTTACTTCCAAGGATAGCATTAGGTCATCTGCACTAAAGGAAAGGGATAAATAGTATCAGTATGCAAAGCCTCATCTCACCAAAGAGGCAAAAACAGAGTTTTTACCTTAAGATCAAAATGGGACATAATTCATTAAAAAACATAGCTTAAGAAGCATTTTTCCCATGATTTACATCTTGGCTAAAGACCCCCAACAAGGGCATCCTTTAAAAAGATTGTCCTGCAAAAAAGATGATAAAAGCATGAGTAAACATTTTGCAAAAACTACGCCAAAAGTGTTCTACACAATGAAATGTCAGTAAAAAGACACATGCAAGAATAGAGGGAAACATGAGATTTACAAAATTGGGTTTTCCCTTTTGATTTATTTTTCAAAAAAACTATAAAGGGCCCCTTCTAAATTTTCCCTCGCACCATTTACCACTTTGCAAGAAAGAAGAAACCGTTGGTGGAGAGTTGCAGTGTTTTTCAGGCAAAACTATGAGATTTTACCGGCACTACACGTAGAGGCTAGCGCTATACCCCTGGCCTCCGACTCTACGCTCCGATAGCCCAACCGGCCCAGCTTTGCACACCGGCGCTGCGCTCCTGGTAGTATTTTCCAGATTTTTCCAAAGACCTTCAAAAATCAAATTTTCGGCCTCTAAACTTCTGCAAGCTAAATATAAGGTTGGTGAAACCCTTTTCCTCCTCCCAATCATTTATTTTCCTAAAATAAAAGAGGTCATCCATAGTCAAAATTTGACCAAACCCTAGACTATACAAAAATCAATTTTTATGTCTTTGAGCTAGGGTTTGTAAGAAAATTTGGTTTTGAGTGCAAAGAGAGGACTGAGTAACTATAAGTCTGACCTCCACCACCAAGTACAAGATTTGAAAAAACTGTCTTCACCTTAGCTTTCCTTTTTTACAAATAGTTGACCTACACCACTTGTTTTACTCCAAAAAACCCTCAAGAAAAGCCCAAGGTTTCTGCTGCTGTTTTGGACCAGCCATCAGGTCAGAGAGAGACAGTCACACCAATGGTGATGAGATTCACACTCCCACCAAGCCAAAACATCATGGAGGAAAATCTAAGAGATTTAAGCCCCTAGACACCACTCCAATCACTTCCTCTCCTATGCTACTTTCATACTTCCAGGATGTAGGGTGCTAAAAATTTTGTGAGAAGGTCAAGCAAGTCAACAGTCATCCAGACTTGACTAGATTATTTTCCTGTAGCCTACAAAACAACCAAGTTAATCTAGCAGGGGTTCAATTTGAGCTTTCATCTAAAATCATTTCCAAGGCAACAAGTATACCAGACATTGGTAAGTTTTGGTTCAAACAAAATAAGTTGGATTTGGGTTATTATGGGCCTTGTTTGAAAACCACCTATCAGCAAAATTGTAAGGCTATTTTCCCTTTTTCTCATTTGCTAGAGAGGTATGCAGCATTAATGAGGCAGATTATCATTTTTTTCACATGTGAGGGAAGATACTCCTGACTCTACTCATATCATATCAGGTTGCTGATGCATTTTACCAAAGTCAAGATGATGAACCTACCTTATTAACTTTTCTGGAGTATTGATAAAATGGCCTCTGCTGTCAAGAGGAAAAGCTATGACCACAAAATGCCAAGCCTTTTTCACCACTCTCTGATCAATATGATTGTCCTCTATCAGCTAGAGCGGCAAGGAATTTCATGGGAAACCTTCATCTCACATGATGTGTTTTTTGATCCCCGGGCCTTCATCCAGCATAGCTTTCCTTCCATTTCATAGACATCTACCTCCACTCATCCATCATCTTCCCATATAACTTCTCCACAAAGATTTTCACCTCTAGTTTCTTCCCCTAATTTTCCAAGTGAAAGGGCTGACAGTAGCCCTAGTGAAGAACCAATGGGTGGCAGCAGACAGGAGGAAACTGAGACTGATAATAATGGCCATGAAGAAAGAAGTGGTGGCCCTAAAGAAAGAAACCATGATTATGAAGAAAGCAGCAATATCCAAGAGGAAAAAAATGATGAAGAAGAAGAAAACAGTGAAGAGGGAGAACAGCCAGATGAGGAAGACAGCTATCTAAGTGCCCAAGACAGTCCAAGAAATATTCATGATAGTCATGACAGTTGTCATGACTATCTTGAAAAAAATTAGTCCATAGAAGACAAAGAGAATCAGAGTGAGGAAGGTACAAAAAATATAGAGTAGATTGAAGGACAAAATGATGACAACATTTCCTTTGAGACTCCCATTATTGCCCCTCTCTCATGCACTATCACAGAGGGAAAAGAGATGTGTTTGCTGCCTCTAAAAGGCAAAGGGCCATCTCCTCACAAAATACCAAAGCATTGGACAAAGGCAAAGAAAAAATGAAGAGTGTTGAGCAAAAGACACCAGTCAGGAGGAGCAAAAGGATCAAAAAGGTTTCTCAAGGGCCTCTCTTTGTTGATCTATATAGTGATAATGAGGACCAAGAGATGAGTACTAAGTTGCTCCTCTTAGAGAAAGATGCCTAGCTTCAATAATGGGAAAAATATTTTGAAAGGGCACAAATAATTATTTACTAATACAAGAAAGAACACAAGCATTTCAAAGAGGTGAAGAGGGGCCTTGCCTTGCAGAAGAAAACACTATGCAAGGAAGAGCATGCTTGCTAATGCAAAATTGAAGCAATCCCTTATAGAGCTAGAAGAGCTAAAAAGGCCCAAAGTGCATGACAGCCTCGAGATCTTGTTTTATGCTTCTTAGCAGGTGTCCAAAACCCCTTAAGGGGTCTACACACCAATTTTGAAGAAAATCCGGAAACTTTTTGTTTTTTCCAAATTTTGGTCCCTAGGAGCGCAGCACCCTAGCCGCTACGCTAAAAATTGGGGCATCCTCAGCTGCTAAAGTTTAAATTTTTGGATTTTTCATGTCACCAGCAGTCTACTCACAAAATTTCAGGTCAATTGGAGCATTTTTCCCCCTCAAAAGGTCAAAAAACACCTCAAAATTGACCTTTCTGCCTCCTTTTCAGGCCTAGTGCTGCGCACATAGCAGTCATGGTAAATTGGATTTTTGAGAAGGTAAATGGAATCCATTCAGCATAAATCAAGTATTTCTGGAAAGTAGACTCCTCAATATTTCCAACGATCCATCACGGGGCCAAATCAGATGTCAAGAAGGGGTCCAAAACTCAGCTGCAATAGACCCCATTTTCTGCTGATATGGTGCTATGCACAGAGATAGTTTTTGGCTAAAAAGTCAACAAAAGACACTAATTAATGGAAAATTGGTTTTTTAATATTTTCTTGGACAAAACACTCCTGATTTGATTGGGGAGTTATGTTTTGGTGTTTTTCATTTATTTTCTTATCTATTATGTGTCTTGGGCCTTGCATGGTCATTAAACACATTTATGACATTTATGGCTAAATTAGGGTTTCTGGAAGCCTCTTAGGGTTTCCACCTCCTCATTTGCTCCATAAATAGAGCATGAGGGTATTATTTATTTGGTGGGATTTTGATGACTTATGCTGAAGCAAATACATAGTCTCTTGGAGTTTTTTATGGAAATTTTATGTCTTGGAGCTCATGCATGCCCTGGTTTGCTTGTTGATGGAGAGAGACTGTTTTCTGGATCCATAAGCTTGGTTGATGGTGAAGTGTTTCTTATGTTTATTTTTTCTAGTTTTCCATTATGTTTTCCATCTTTCTATGTTACAGTAGGACAAAAAATTTAGATTAAGAAATGTTTCCTGATGGCACCTTACTTTTGTTTGTCCTTCACTGCCTTAATGTTTTCTTCTGTTGAGATATATTAGGGAATCCATCTCTTGCTCTATAAGAAGTTATTATCTTGTTCATTTCTTTAATGGTTTAGATCAGTTAGTTTCAAGTATGATTTATGGCTAGCCCTACATATTGTTGCCACTGAAATACTCTGTTGTTGGAATCATCTCTTTAAAAGCATCTTTGCCTAGCTTTGTCAATGAAGTCTATTTGAATCATGCTCTTTGCCTTTACTAGCTAAATTTGTTTCAAAGAACCTTCACAGCTGTAACTTTAGATGTTCAAAGTTCTCTCTTCTTCTATGGTTATAACTACTTGTGCATCTTAAATGTTTTTTTTCTCTTGATAATGAAATCTATGAAAGTTAAATAAGTTTCTTGCCTTTCTATAATTTAATTTGAATGTTTGTATTGGATAATCATCTGTGTTTCAGTTTTAAATCAAATGGATTATTTTTCACTTATGCCTTTGATTCTCTTTCCATGCTTATGATTTTCCAACTCTCTTAGTCTAAAAATTTATTAAGGATTCAGTTCTGCCCTTCACTAGCTTGTATTCTCAAGTTTAATGTTCATCTCATCATCCACCACAACCTCAAAGACCTACCAACCAAGTTAAAATTGCCCTAAAAATGCTCTTGAAACCATTGATGAACTCATCATGACCTTGTTAGACTCCATTTCCCAATGACTTGACAATATTCCATGTTTTATATCTAAATCCATCTGAGCATCATACCCAACCAAAAACAATCAAAATACCTTGCACTTAACATCTAGCCTAAAATCAACCCTAATCAGCAAACAAGTTTACATCTTTGCACCTACTAGAGAGATCCCTCTCCGAATCCAGGAAGGCTAGATCATAGGATTCCAAAGCTTGGTTTGATGTTACCCTGTCCATTTGTATCTCAATCAATCTAGAAAATTACGGGGACCTAACAGAGATGATGAGGGTAAACTTTGTATAAGAAGAGGTTGTGGATTTGTGAAAACATCATGGGCAATGAACACTTCCCATGGGATACCCCGTTGCTCTAATTGATGCAACACAATCATCTTGATAAGAGAATGGTGGAAAATACTCTACATTTGCTGTGAAGGAGGTGTCTTATAAAAACTCCAGGAAGTGCCAAGCAGAGAAATTGGAGGAGTCTTGAGGTAGTTGGAGGCTTGCATCAGCTCGAAAATCTTCCTGGCTAAACACGTAGCACAGGAGCGCAGCACTCGGGCCCCTGCACATGCGGTCGAGTCGGCCTGAATGGCCCTGCGTGTAGCACCAATAGAGTTGCATGCTGTCAAGTCGGCCTGAATAGCCCTGCACATAGTGCCCGAGCAGAGTTGCACGCTGTCGGGTCGGCGTGAACGACCTTGTGCGTAGTGCCTGGGCAGAGTTGTACGAGCTGTCGAGTCCTTTTGAACATGCCCTGTGCGCAGCGCCCGGGCTAGTCGGGTGGCTTGCACGTCTATCGGGTCTTTCCTGCACGTGTTGTACGTAGCGCCCAGGCTAGTCGAGCCTTTGCACGCTGCCAAGTCTGCATGCGGGTAAACGCGCAACAACCTTTCTCATAAACGCAGCACGCAGTTAAAATTTCTGAAGAACACACACACAGGCGCATAGTGGGGTTTTCTAGGAGCGTAGCGCCGGGTTCTTCCTGCCTGAGGTCTGCCAGAAACTTAGGAATTTCTCTTGAAGACTTCTCACTCCTTTTTTTTATAGCAAAATGAGATGGAGGAAGATTGAGAGGGCCTTTTATATCCTTTGGAAAATAAATCAAACTTTAAAAACCCACTTGGCTATGTTTTCCTTTGGTCACTTTATCATTGATATCTCTTTTTATTTAGCAGGAGGTGAATTAAACACAAAAATGATATTTTCTCATCTCATCTTTCCTCTTTTTTGTTCTTAGGTAACTCATATGATGAATTTTACTTCCTTGACCTATTTGATGCTTTAACACTTTGTTATCATCTATTCTATCATAGAAAAACCTCAAAAATTTCCCTCTCTATCATTTGAAAACTAACATATCTCTTTAAACTCATTTAGTAAGGGTGAGTTCTTTAAAACAATGTTTGAGGGACCTGCCTTTACCCTATCAGTGTCAAAAATGTTTCTTGCATGCATTATGAAGTTTGGAACTCATGTCTTTAACCCCTTTGAGATATCTGAGTGTGGGTGATCTTTAAAACCTATTTTCTTCCCCTCTCACTAATTTTCTAGAGGTATAATAGATCTGTCTTGCAAATTCACCATAGACTTTACAACCATGTTTGTTAATATCTCCCTTTGGCCACTTCTGTTTGTTGCAGGTGCCATGAAAAAATTGTTTTTTGTCTCCTTGGTCATTCTTGGAATTTGACAATTTTAATTACTCAACTAGAAACTCATAATTGGCTTGGTGTTCCATTTTTACACTTTACCTTATGATTTCTTTCCCTTTGACCATTTTGAGGGCAATTGACTGCACTTGAAGGCTTAGTGTCCCTCACACTGATACTCTTTGTAATTTCTCCCTGTGATGTTGTGAGACCCTTTTATCTTGGAAAACCATGGAGGTCACCTTCTGATATCCTTTGAAAACATTCTACCATCATGATGGAGATTTATGGCCTTCATTTCACTTCTTTTCCTACCTTCTCAAACTTTAGGCTTTAGGGTTTTTTCCCTTCTTCATTTATAATTTCTAGAAATCTTCAATTCATCCTTGGTTGGGTTGATGTGAAAGTAATTAACCTTCAATATGACTGGAGGACCTTCAGCAAGATTCTGGGAGTGAATTGAGTGTTTTTAGGGTTGAGGAGGCCCTCCTGGCCAAGGGCGCAACACCACCTCCCATGCGTGCAATGCCATGTGTAATTTACATGGGAAACAATTTCCAAGGGCGCAAGACCAACTCCTGAGTGCGCAACACCATTTTACGGAGGGAATTTGGAGGTCGTCTTGATGCCATAATGGGGCTCGTGATAGCTCGTTGGAAATATTAACCTGTATACTTTCCAAATATACCATTTTTTTCCTCATTGGAGTTGATATTACTTGTCAAAAGTTTATTTTCCCAATACTGGTCAAAAAGTGTTGAGTGATGGTGTAGAAATGCAGTGCTGGTGCAGACAAATTTTGGAGGCCTTCAATAACTCTAAATTGAGCTCATGATATCGCATTGGAAATCTCTTCAAGTATAGTTTTCATTTTACTCATCAATAAATTCATTTGGACACTCCAGCTATGAGAAAACCTAATTTTCTCAAGGTCACTCCAACAGTGCAGAAATTCTCCTGGGACACCAGTATTTTTGACATTGCTCCCAAACTATGATACCTGTGTAAAAACAGAAGGAATTTTTTCTTCTTGGGCCTATTATGGAAACAAACCTCTCTGAATTTTGTCAAATTCATCTCTATTTGGGCAGAAACACAGTTTGAAGCAAAACTGCCCCTAGGTGTGACACATGGCTTGTCTCTTGGAAATAATTCCTAGAAAAAGATGGAGGCATGATGTTTATGAGTTGGTATGGCTTCATAATTGCTGATATGACATTCCATATGGATCTTCTGCTTTATGCCTCTTTTCCATAGCAAACCCTAGCTTAGTTGGAAGAGGAAATTAGCATTTGGTGTAGGGGATTTAGGACTACCTTGTAGAGGGAAGGGAATGAAGGGGTTGAGGGTTGTCTAAATTCTTGGGGAAATTTTGGGGAATAGGGATAGATGTTAGAGAGTAGGGGAAAGTGCAATTTCAATAATTGAGTGAGGGGAAGGGGTCCAAAATGGAAAAACATAGGCCTAGTCTCAAAAAGTGTCAAATTGTGGCAATAGACTAGGTTTTGTAGAAAAATGATGATTTTGAGGGATAGGAGTGATGGGAAGTGTTTATGAAGGTATATTAAGGATAGGGGAAGGTGTAAGAGCATTAGGATAAAAGCCTTGTTGATGATTTGACCATGTAAGTAATGAAACCAAGAAAATTTCCCTCAATAGCCCTAGTTTTCCTGTCTCCCGTGCTGCAAGATGTCATCATTGAGTAGCAGACCTCTTACCTTATCAATTTCTTCTGCTAGTTGGCCTCTTATTGCTTTTGCAAAAGTTTCAAGGGATACCATTACCTAATGTGTAGACTTTGAAGCTGAATGGTAGTCTTTTTTGGAGATGATTACCTTGAAACACATGAAACCCTAATTGACTTAGTGGGGATTCTTTGACCTCTCTTTGACTGAAAATTGGTTTGGAATATTGGAGTGTAAAAACAGAGTATTGAAAAAGTGGTGTATTTAATATCCAAAATCCAATGTGCTTTATTTATCTAAAGAGTCTACAGAGATGGTTTAGAGACCATCAATGCATGAGGTATCCAAGAAAAACAAGAGTGAGTAGATTTGTTGGTGTTCCTAGGTGGCAAGTGGAGGAATTAGGCAAGCCAAAACATAGTGCTAAGGTCAGGGGTGACAGAATATAGACAAAATGAGTGGTATGAGCCCATGATGGGTCTTCTGGGATTTGTGACTTGAGCATGACATGATGGGATAATGAAATAGTGAAAAATTTATCCTAAGGATAACGAAGGCAATGAGATTTCGAGAACTCATAATATTCATTAATTTTGTTTCTAGAAATCTAGGATAAACATTTAGTCATCTATAGAAAGAAAAAAATTATTGATGACTAATAGTGGCTCCACTTGGGGAGGGCGTCTCCTTTTCAGGAGGTTTCTAGAACATTAGATCTCTGGTTTTATGAAGACCAGTGCCTCATCCATTGGGCATATTTTTACTTCTCATTTGTTGATGTTTCTCTTGAAACCATTATCTAAAAAATCTGAAGGAAATGTTAGATTCAAACTCATCTCTACCTACCTAGCTTACTTTGTCTAGCATTTTATCTTCCTTGGGTGCACTTGGACTGGCAATCCCTTGACATTTTCTTCTTTTGAAAACAAAACAAACTATCTACTTCTACTCTTATTACTTCCAAGAGTTTAGATTATGCTAATGAACTCTTTTTATTCTCTACCTAGTTTGACTGACTGCCAAGATTAGGTTGTATGACAGACTTCTTTCTCTAAGCTATAGACATGAAATTGAAAGCATGGTTTAAATCAGGATTAGGCAGTCTGACTAACCATGGGTTGTGGCATTAGAAAAAGCTGCACACAAACATTATTTTTGTACAAACAACACTAGAAAAATAAGGGTTGTGATTTATCATTTGGTATGCATCCCCATCTTTCTCTTTGGTTCAGTTTTGAGCATGTGGAACCAGTATCTTTCATTCCTAATCTATCCTTTTTGACAAGTCAAGTTTAAATGATTTGACAAGCTCTCTTTTACTAACTTATCAAAACAAATTTAAAGCATGTTCAACCATGATTAGGCTAGATGACTGAACAAGATCTTCTTTTTGAACAAGTAGTGGCATTTAGGCTTGCATACTTTCAGTACTACTATTTTTTGGGTATGGGGTTGTACCTCTTTTCAAATCTGCCCTATTTTTCCTTCTTTATATTTTTTTGAGTTTTTTTCTCTCCTTTTGGTCAAAACAATCTAAAACTAAAGGTAGAAATATGCTCATGGAGCTGAGCTTATTTTCTTGCCTATCTATCCTAATCTAACCTATACATGATATACATTCAGCTGGTGAACTCTCTTTTCCAATACAACCAATCAAGAAGATGATTCCATGAGGGATCTTGGTTTAGCTCTTTGAGTGTTTTGAAAAAATCAAAAGGCCACTCCCTGTTTCGGGGAATTAACACCCTAGAGGTTGGTTGGGATTCAACCTCCACAGAGCAGGGGCGTACTACTTAACAGAGACTCACACGATCATGCACATTCATAAAAACGAAATAGAGCAGAATGAGAGGTTTACCCGTTGGTCCTACGTTTGAAGTAGATCCACGTGGAGTTCAAACTCCCTGCAACCGTCCTTCCTCCTTAAGCTGAAATACAAGAAGAAACCAACACAAAGGACAAGTTGTACAACATATTTCTACTCTATATGTTAGTGTGATTCATATAAAACATTAAATAAATCATAATGAATGCTTGTATAACAAATATTATTCATACATTAAAGCATACACTAACACGTTTATTTCGGGAACAGCATGATACTTCTGTATTATAAAATAGTACGTACAAAATTAAGTGGAGAGATCACCCGATCCTTCCAAGGCCTTCGCAGACCGTCGTCCGGATCCGTCCAGCCCTTGCCTCGCTAAGACTCCTTCCAAACAGGTGCATACGAGATAACATATAAAGGGATGTGTATCTCAAGGAAACAAGGGTTTCCTTAAATGAACTGGGAAAGTGCAGGAGGCACGGGGAATCAGACTTGGATAGGGAACCAACAGAGTATAATATCAATACTTTCTCTCTCTCCCTTAGGCCATACACATGAGGGCTTTTTATAGTCCCTCCAAGTAGTTTTAGCAGTTGGAAACAGTTGGCCACGGGCTGGGGTGGTTGAACTACCCGAGTAACCATCAACCCAGTGCGAAATTAGGGATTTTTTATATATTTTTTAATCATTTTAATGGCATACGCGGAAAATTCTAGTTGTACTCGCGTATACACGCGGAAAAACACGGGCATAGTCGCGTATGGAGGATTTTCCACTGTTTTTAAGTGAATTTGTCCAAGTCTGTAGGAATGGGTGCCCAAAAAGCCATGAAGCAATCATGAATCATGTCAAGGTGAGAAATGATGCTATAACAGATGCCCCCTAATATATGAGGTCAGAAGGGGTACATGATGGCCGAAATGTATTATGCACATAGAAAGAACTTCGCAAGGACAAGAGAGGACTTCACCAGACTTCAGCCTGCCAAAAACCAATGAAAGAAACCAGAGAGTCAACACATGCTGAGGCGGGCATACCCATGCTCAGTCAATAATACATCATATAGATAGAAAGTACTGAATAGATCCAACATGTATACAAGTATAACTAAACTGAAAGTACATAGTGAATCATCTGAGCAGGGCCCGGAAATACAAGTCTGTATCAATGTCCAAGTATCACATATAGAAAGCTGATCAAAGATGGTGCAACTGGATGTCTGATCAAATAAGTAACTGAATCTCCAAGTACCGGATCATAAGTGGTGGATCAAACGGTACAATCACGCAACTCGGGGATCAACATATAAGATGCTGCTGTGCTGAACTGCAACATATACGGGTGGACGGCAACACTGGCAGAAACTGAAAAGGACTGTCAAAAAGTGAACCGAAGAATGCTGATACACCCGAGGTCTTCACCGATCACGACGGCACAATTCTACACAATGGGAATAAATGAGCTGAAGTCGACCATGTGAGAAATCGTTGGATTACCGGCAATGATGTTTCCCGTTAACCAACGCGAGACAACCCACCGATAATGATAATGAGTGTCAAGGTGCTCCGCATAATCTCGACAAGTGTGAATGAATGAGTCAAGTCGAACACTTGAAAGAATCTACCAATCAGGCAATGATGAATCCCTGCTGTCGAGCCACTTGTTTCTTGGGAACAACACCCTAGAGGTTGGTTGGGATTCAACCTCCACAGAGCAGGGGCGTACTACTTAACAGAGACTCACACGATCATGCACATTCATAAAAACGAAATAGAGCAGAATGAGAGGTTTACCCGTTGGTCCTACGTTTGAAGTATATCCACGTGGAGTTCAAACTCCCTGCAACCGTCCTTCCTCCTTCACCTGAAATACAAGAAGAAACCAGCACAAAGGACAAGTTGTACAGTATATTTCTACTCTATATGTTAGTGAGATTCATATAAAACATTAAATAAATCATAATGAATGCTTGTATAACAAATATTATTCATACATTAAAGCATACACTAACACGTTTATTTCGGGAACAGCATGATACTTCTGTATTATAAATAGTACGTACAAAAGTAATCAAGAGGAGAGATCACCCGATCCTTCCAAGGCCTTCGCAGACCGTCGTCCGGATCCGTCCAGCCCTTGCCTCGCTAAGACTCCTTCCAAACTGGTGCATACGAGATAACATATAAAGGGATGTGTATCTCAAGGAAACAAGGGTTTCCTACAATGAACTGGGAAAGTGCAGGAGGCACGGGGAATCAGACTTGGATAGGGAACCAACAGAGTATAATATCAATACTTTCTCTCTCCCCCTTAGGCCATACACATGAGGTCTTTTTATAGTCCCTCCAAGTAGTTTCAGCAGTTGGAAACAGTTGGCCACGGGCTGGGGTGGTTGAACTACCTGAGTAACCATCAACCCAGCGCGAAATTAGGGATTTTTATATATTTTTTAATCATTAAAATGGCATACGCGGAAAAGTCTAGCTGTACTCGCGTATACACGCGGAAAAACACGGGCATAGTCGCGTATGGAGGATTTTCCATTGTTTTTAAGTGAATTTGTCCAAGTCTGTAGGAATGGGTGCCCAAAAAGCCATGAAGCAATCATGAATCATGTCAAGGTGAGAAATGATGCTATAACACTCCCACCTCATTTTTGTTTGAACAGTAGTGCCTAAAATGTTCTTGAAATTCTGAATCAAACTCCTCTTGACATGTTTTACTCCCTCTTCAAATGTCTCAAACAAATCAGCAAAGGGATCTTGAAACAATACCTGAATGTGAGGATTTGGAAAATAAGCTTGATCCAGAATTGCTTCTTCCTCCACTTGGCTGAGCTTGGGACTCTTTTGGGAAAGAAAATACACCTCTTCTTCATGATCATCTGCACTATTAGACTCATCATATATTGCAATGTTATCCTCTAACAAACTTGGTGTGCTTTGATAGAGTGGGCTGAAATCTATGTGAAGGCCATCATATTGATGAGCAGGAGAACTCTTTGATAATAAATCTTCCGAAGAAGGTAGTGTAACAACTCCTATGTGATTATAAACTTCTAAACCTTCATCTGCAATTTGTAATTCAATGGAACTTGGTGGGTGAAGATCTGGATTTAAGGATGATTCCATGTTCCAAATGATCTCCTCAACCATTTCAGGAGAAGTTTTATTACTGAAAATTTGGTCAAGAAGTTCATCATCCTCCTCAACCTCAACATCAAAGCTGAAATAATACTGATTTCCAATTATGTGAAAGTTATTTCTGATGGACTGAAGTGAAGTAGAGCAAAGAGTCAGATACTCTTCACTTAGTTCTAAACTTTCAAGGCTTTCCTCATCACCTGTCTTGGCTGATTACTGCTTTCAATTTGATGATAGTGAACATCATCCCACAAATCAACTGTTGATGGATCTGCAAGGTTATCTTATGTTTGGTGAACATCATCATCATTAGACAGATCAAAATTTGGAGAATCATCAACATAAATAATTTCACCAATCAAACATATTGGTTTATCAGTTTGTTCTTCTTTGAATTGATCTACAAGTTCACTTTTTGACTTATGGTAGACAAGATTATCAGCAGGACTAACATAAATATTTTGTTCACATCAGGGCTTAGAGGTTGTCTACATGTTTAGAAACTGATTTATTTCTTCTTAAGTTAAAAAAGGAGGCATTTTTCTCTTTCTTTGGAAATAACTACAATAGTTCTCTTTCTCTTGTGAAAGCTGATTGAGAGGGTGAAAGTCTTCTTGAGCCTCACCTAGAAAAGATGATGAATTATCACTTGTGCCTTTAGAGAGATCCCATGGGTTTTCTTTCATTCCCTGATTGATTTCATCCTCAACCAACTCTTCTTGATTTGCGTGATAGTTACTTTGAGCATGAGATTCATGAGTTGCCTTTGATAGATTCTCAGGGTGCCAATTTCTTTTTATAATCTGAAATGAATTAAAACATAAGGGTATAGATTCTAAATGTGTTGATTCCTTCTTTATTTCATATTTTATGATTTCAAGATGGCTGATTGATTCATTAGATCATTCCTCTCCGTTTCTATTTACAACTTGCCTGTAATGCTCTCTTAATAGTGAAGCACAAGATGTAGGAAAGTAACTAGTACCTACTTGAAAACCTTCTTCATTATCTTCTTTGCAATCTTGCTCGTTATGCACATTTTGTTTGTTGTTCTTGTCTTGTAGTGAGTGAGTTTTTTTCTTGTAGTGACTGAGTTTGTTCTTCCCAAGGAAAAAGTATAGGTTGTTTTGAATAAGCAACAACAACCTCAACCTTGTTCTTTTCCTCTTTCCTACCAAGTATATGCATCATTTTTCTGATTGTATCTATCAACATCTCTAACTTTGCCTCTCTATTTATAGTTGGATCCATCTTTGTTTAATAAAAAAGGGTCCCTGCATCTTTTCAACCAGTCTAGATTCTTCTACCAGTGGAGTCATTAGGTCTATTAAGAGTTGTGGAGTCCCCAGGTGGAGGATTTCAACTTTGCAGTCCACCATCAACATGATAAGGATTTTCTTAATGCATTCCTAGGGAGTTCTATGAGAACTAGTAAAGTTAGAAGGCCTACTGGAGGCTAGTGGAGTCGCCAGGTGGATGTTTTAGTTTGTTTTGAAGATATGTGTTTATGGTCCACCACCGATAACTAACAAAAAACCAATCTAGGGATGTTTTGGGGTTTTCTAAGTTCATATATGTAGCCCTAAGGTTTGTAAAAATGTCCTACAGCTGAGTCATGATTTTTCTAAGATGGTGAAACAATCATAGTCTAATTTTGGCTATTAGTTTATTTTCTAAACTTAACCGAGGGTTAAAAGAGTCTATAAGAGTTTCTTAGGCTACTATGTACTCAGTCCCACCGTGATCGCCAGAATGTTAGTGTGGCGATGAGGTGGCGATAAATCAATAGATACTACTTGACATGAGTGTTTATGAGATTCTAAAGAGGGCTTAGGATGTTATTTTCTCAGAGTCCCACCGTGATCGCCAGAATGTTAGGGTCCCGTGATTTAGCAAATTGGTAGAAAAAATGCACAGGGTAACATAAGACCAGTCTTTGGAGTCCTAGGATGTTGAAAATGCAGCAAGATGATGGAGCTTAGTGAAATGAAGTCGCCTTCACTAAGTGGGCCCGCAGGCGAATTCTGGCGCAAAGTCTATTTTTAGATTATGTCTATTTTTAGACATATGGAGCATGGTTCGGGGATTCCAGTTTGAGATTCTTGGAGCATTGGTCATGTTGGTAAAAATATATGAGACTCTATTTTTAGGTCGAAGAGGTCGAAGGCTATTTTTAGACTGCCTCTCCTAAAAATAGGGAAGTCAAATATTATTTACCCTTAATAATATTTGGACTCTAAACAGCAGTTTACTCTCTTGGAGCACTTCAGTTCGAGCTACAGAAGTGGTTCATGCATCTGACAGAGGAATCACGTGATTCCCAAGGGTTTGATGGCACATGCATGGTTGACTTCAGTTAGGACTTCAGTGGCAGAAGTTTGGTGGAGTTAATGAGACAGCTAGTGGAGTTGTGTTCTGTTTATTTTAGTTGAACTAGTTGAGATTAGTTTAACTAGCTAATCAATTAGTTATAAGTGGAGTGAATTAAATATTATTTAATTCATTAATTAGTAACTCATTATTCAACTCAAGAACACATCAGTTCACTACAGTGCATGATCAGTTCAGTGGAGAACAGTGAAAGAGGTAGATGAAAGGGTGGAGTTAGCTATCAGTGGCGACATCAGTTGTGCATGAGATTTGCACCACACTTGGAGGAATTGCCCATGATGATTACGCTGTCAAGCCAAGGAGATTCGAACCTTGGATCTCTATATAGACAGGCCTGGATTGCGCAATAGAGGCAAGGCAATTGGCGGTGAGTTTTGAACCAGTAACCTGTTCAAAACTGAGCTAGATTGTGTGTAACTTCATGAGAAAGTACTGAGTACTTGTGAGGAGTATTGCACTGAGTTTGTTACATGATTTCTCCATTATAATATACACAATAGCTGCGGGGTTTTCAGCTATAAGCTTTCCCCATACATACTGTGTTAATGTGTATGATGATTTGATGTGTTATCACTTGATTTATTTTCCGCATGTGTGATGATCTGAGTGGAAGAGATTATGTGTTGCATATAAATTCGAATTGTATGTGATCAGGATAGTCTCGGTGGATAATTAATTATTATTCAGAAAATTTCTACATAGGACCTAGCCTTCCTGGACTCAGAGAGGGATCTCTCTATTGTATGCAAAGGATGTGAACTTGTTTTCTTTAGATGGTTGATTTTAGGCTAGTTGTGAAGTTTAGGGTCTTGTTTGTTTGGTTGGGTTGGGTAAAATGATAAAGTGGAATAGGTGGAATGAGAGGTCATCAAATAATTAGGCTATGGAGTCTATGAAAGTCATGGATATCTCAACAATGATTCAGAGTGCATCACAGGGAAAATCTAGTGTAGTCAATGGATCTTTTAAGGCTATTTATGAAGTAAAATGGACATTAAGTTGGGGAAAAAAGGTAGGGAAAAGGGTAGTTAAGAATCCTTTATCATATACCCGTAAACAAGAAGGTCTTAAATACTGATAAGAAAAAGATAATAATCACGAGATAGGGAAAACCATTTACTCAATGACAATACTTTAAACAAATAGACATCCAAGATGAACAATTTAGTGAAACACAGAGAGCAAGAAATCCTATATAACTTCAGTGATTTCACCCTGAAAGTTTGAAAACATATAAGATGACAAATAACTTTAACCAATGAAGAGGGAACACCTAGACATCATAAATCAATCTATAAAGAACCTTGAGGCAAACTGATAAGTATGTACAAAGGGCAAGATGAAAACAAGACCTCCTTGACTTAACCTAACAAGTAATACTTCAAAGAGAGATTTCAAAACAGAGTTTAGATAACATCAAATAAGTATGGCTTGCCATAAAACATATCTGGAAACTAGCATATTAATACATTGATGAAATAAACAAGCATAAGGAGGCCTAAGGAGCAGCTAAGAATTCCTTAAACACACCCAGCAAAGGAAAACATAAAGACAATAGTAACAGGAAGGACTAAGGTGCCTCAAACAACATTTCTTAGCCTATATTTTTCTGATCTATTGCAACATAGAAGGATGGACATAATGATAAACAAGAAAACATGAACAAATTAGAGACACATCACCATTCACCAAGCTCAGGGATCCTGCAAGCATGCTTTCATCATCATCAATCAAAGCATATCATTCACAAGCTCCATAACACCAAATTGCTCTTCAACCTAAAAGAACCATGTATTGCTCTCAAAACTCATCAAAATCCAACATTAACAATGAGTCCTCAATTATACTTTTAACAAGAAAGGAGGAAAAAAACCTAATAGAGTCTCTAGAAGCCTATTGGTTAATCAAAAATGTCACTACTGTCCTTGAGACCTTGTAAGGCCCAAGGAAAAAAATATCTAAAACAAAATATATTTTCAGGCATTTTTAGCAAATAAATTGACATTTTAGGTCTGACAAGCATCCTAAAACTTTCCAAGTGTACATTTTTGACTTTCCCTCTGCTAAGGGTGCATCACTGTGTTTTAGGATGAATTTCCATTCCAAGGGCGTAGCACAGGAGCAAGAAAAATGGGTCATATTGCAGCAGTGTTTTGGAGGCATTCCTGATGTCGGAAAAGGCTCCGTGATGGCCTGTTGGAAAGCCCTTTGAGTATAATTTCCAAAAATACCCTTGGTTAACTGATTTGACCTCTAAAACCTATTCCAAAAGAAAAAATCCAAGGCTGTTAAAGGTGCAACACATGTCTTGAAAAGCAGGCAGAATGGTGAAAATTAGGGTGTTTTTGACCCTTTTGGAGGACCAACACAACTCCAATTGATCTGAAACTTTATGAGCATGCTATATTTGAGATGAGGATTCCAAAAATGTGAACCTTTCCTCCTGAATATTCTTCGAGAAAAATCGTAGCACCATGTGTTCTACCCCCTTGGCCCTCAAAATTAGAAAAAAACCAAAACGTGTCAAAGTTCTCCCAAATTTGGTGGAAGTGTGTCTCATGGGTTTTGAGAGACCTATAGAGAAGCTTGTGCCAAGATTCCAAGTCTAGCTTGGCCTTTTTCTTCTTTTAGTGCTTGAATTTCAATGAGGGCTTCCTTCATTTTGGCACAAGCAAGTTTGTTTTTCATTGGATAATGCTTGGTCATCTATTTCTGGAGAGCAAGGCCCCTTTTTATCTTCTTAAAGTACTTGTGTTCATTCTTGTAATATTGAATGATACCTTGTGCCATCTCAAAATCCCTCTCCCACTCCCTAATTTTTGCATCTTTGCTTTGGAGAAGTAGTCTAGTGGCCACCTGCTCATCTTCATTATCACTATCTAGGTCAATGAATTGTGGCTTTTGATTAGTTCCCTTAGCTTTCTTATCCTTTTTCATATTTTCTTTTCCATTTTCAAGCCTTTGAGCTGATGTATATGGCAAGGTCCCTTTTCTTTTGGAGGCAGCAAACACTTGCCTTGATTCTCTTTGATATGTGAGAGGAAGAAACTCAATTTTGTTTACTAGAATTCTCTTACCATGACTGATCTCAAGATTGCCTTTCCTTTCACCAATGATCTCTACATTTATGTCTTCTTCATTTTTTTCTTGACTTCCCTCTTGATAGGTACTTTCATTTTCCTTCTTGCTAACATCACTATCATGACCTTTGCCGCTATCATCAATCTCTTGACTGCTTTTTGGATTCATAGTGTCATTGTTGTCATTATATTAGGGCTATCAGTCATCACGGTGTCTTCAAAATTTTCATGACTATCATTAGCCTCCTCTTGACCTTCTGCACAATTATCATCTTCATTTTGTTCATCTCTGTCACTATCTCCCTGACTAAGGCTTGTTTCATAAGTGTCACTTTTGTCCTTATTCTCTGCATTCTCCTTATTGTCACTATCTTTTTCATTGTCATCCTCTTCCTCATTTTTGGCCTCTTTTTCACTGTCCTTTTCATCACTTCCCTCTGCCATATTGTCATTTTTTTGCCCACTTTCATGCTCACTATTTTCATATTCATCATTGTCATGTTCACTGCCCTTTTCTTCAAATTTTTCCTCTGTCTCTTCTTCTAATTCTGCCTCTGTCTCTTCTTCAAAATTTTCCTCTTCATCATATGTTCCTTATTTATTTGTCTCTCCTTCCTCTTCACTATTTTTCTCACTATTTTTATCTTCATAATATGCCTTTGTCTCTTGATTTTCATCATCATCCTCCTCATCATCATTTTATTCCTCGTGACTGTCATTTTCTGCTTCCTCATGACTATCACTTTCTTCCTCATGACTATCACTTTCTGCCTCATCATTTGTTTCTTCTTCCTCACTGTCCTTTGTTTCTTCCTCATCATCACCACGTTCTTCATTTATATTTTCCTCTTCCTCATCATTTGTTTCTTCCTCTTGACTATCATTTTCCTCTTTGTCATTGTTCTCTTCGTGTTCTTCATCATTCTCTTCTTGTTCTGATACTTTAGGAGAAGATGATGGTGAGAATTTTTCTTGAGGAGAGGGTTCATGTGGAGAATATGATTCATGGTCAATGAGGGGTGATGGAGGAATGGAGGAAGGTGGATGAGATAATGAGGGTAAAATTTGTAGAAGAAGAGGTTGTGGATTTTTTAAAACATCATGGGTGATGAACACTTCCCATGGGATAACAAGTTGCTCTAATTGATGCAACACAATCATCCTTATAAGAGAATGGTGGAAAAGACTCTACATTTGTTGTGAAGGAGGCCTCTTATAAAAACTCCAAGAAGTGCCAAGTAGAGAAATTGGAGGATTCTTAAGGTAGTTGGAGGCTTGCATCAGCTTGAAAAGCTTCCTGGATAAACGCGTAGCATAGGAGCACAGCACTCGGGCCTCTGCATGCACTATCAGGTCGGCTTAAATAGCCTTGCGTGTAGCACTGGCAGAGCTGCACGCTGTCAGGTCGGCCTAAATGGCCTTGTGCGTAGTGCCTGAGCGGAGTTTCACGTTGTTAGGTCAGCCTGAATGACCCTGAGCGTAGCACCCGGGGGGAGATGCATGTGCGCCTATTGCTACAATTTGACACTTTTCGAGACTAGGCCTGTGTTTTTCCCTTTTGGACCCTGTTAGCCACCTATAAAATTTTTCATATCAAATGGTGGCTAAAATGTTTTTCTAGCCTTTAAGAAACAATTTCATATCCAAATTGTGATTTCTTGAAGTCTTATAAATGGTCTTTACCCTCTGAGTTAATCTTCACTATTTTTTCCCTCATAATCTTGAAAATCTGTTGTTTGCAAAGAGAAATACTACTCGAAAAACCAATTTTCCCCTTCATTTTACCGCTCCTTCCATTCATTAATTGACCTTCATTTTTATCCCCTTTTTTATTCATAAAAATTCCTCCATAGGCCTCTCTCAACCTTCAAAAACACTTCAAAATCCCTTTTAAACCTTATGTCTCTTTGTTATTTGGTTTAAAAATGCCTTCATTCCCCTATCGGAACCCTTAAAACCCTTCAAAAATCATAAAAAACTATCTTTTTGCCGTAAAGCCTTAAGCCCCTTGTCGGCTTAGCCCATTTTCTGCATACGGCCAAGCGCTGTGACCAGCTCCCGCCCATTGCATCGAAAATTATGCAAGGGTTCGTTCGATTGCATCTCCTTTGAAAACCTCTGATGCGATGGCCAACCTCCGATGCGATGTCTCGCTTGCATAATCCCCACCGTTGATCTCCTTCCCAATCGAATGACCTGCGCACATCGCAATCGCCTTTCTCCTTTCCCCTTTTCTTTTTTGGCTAGCCCCCTATGAAATCTTAACCATCGATCTTCTTACCAGATCAAACGGTCCTTAGAACATCGCATCGAAAAATTCTCCGCGGCATTTTGTTAACCATCGCATATCGCAAATCCCTGATGCGATGCCATCACATTGCTCGATCCATTGTCCCTCCCATCGTTGTTCCCCCAATGTGATGAACTTTGATGAGATCTCATCCATCCATCCAAGATGATTTGATGGTCCACATTATATCGCATCTCCATTCATCCTTTTCGTCTAACTTCTCCTGAAACAATTCACCGGGAGATCTCAGTCGTTGATCCTCGTAATCCAATGGTCCCTGTTCCTCATCAAGTCCAAGCCTCCATCTTTAACCTAGTTAGCTTCTTTGCCATGATTTATTCCCTGCCACCACTACGTTCATTATTCTCACTACTCCTTCCGCCATCCCAAGCCTCTATCGCAGTTGACCCCTCACGTAGGTTTTTATAATGAAGTTTCATGTCTCTTGCAATTTTAATGGTGGTCATTGCAGAATTTTTCCACAGTCACGGAGAGGTGATAGAACAGGCCTAGGGTGACGATCCATGGCTTTAATCAATGCACAAAGGGATAAAAAAGGGATGAATTGCCACGTCTCGGTCTACACAACATTTTGTAGCCAAAGAAACAAACCCTCCAACACCAGAAATCCACCTGTACAGATGAAGACAGCCAGGTGTATCAGAAAAAAAATCAAGATAAAAGATCGAAAAGGACTTAAGCGATAAAGTGAAGAATTAAAATCTTAGTTCACATTTCAAAGGATAAAGACAGTTTAAAAGCCCGAAGATGATCAGAGAGGCCTAATTAGGTCTAAAACGCAGTATAAAGTTAAATCAGTGTTAAATGATTAAAGAAGATAGATCAGCCGAGACAGCCTCCAAAGCTAAATTTATGAGGCTAATTCACTCCTTCAACACCCAAATTTACCCCCTGTAGTCCTATTTTTCAGCAAAACAAGGCACAGTTAATGCCCAGTCAGAGATATTTTTGCCTACAATCAGCTCAGAAATAAATTCCAAGCCTACCCAAAGAGCTTAAAAGTCAACAAAAGCATCCAAGTAGCTAAATATTAATGTAATAACAATTAATACAAGGGAAACATCAAAGATATTCTCCATCGAGCCCCTCAAAGGCCGAGAAGCATTAAACTGTATTAATTGAGCCTAGAGATATTTTCTCTCATCCCACCTCCTCATTTCTTCTATAAATACTTCTGTAGAAGATGAGATAATGTTGGTCACTGCATACCTGAGGCATGTAAATAGTTTTCTGAAGTTGCTGTAAGCTCTATTTGTAATTGAAGATACCTAAGTTGAGATGAGAAGTTTGAAGCTGTAGAGAACCACTGGACTTGATGATTGTAACTGGTTTGAACATCAAATACAAGTTTATTTATGGGATCCTGGTATATGTCAATGGTGATGTTTTTCTTATTGTAAATTGTTATTTTCTTTTTGTTTCCATTCGGTCCACTTTGTTTGATAAAGAGCAGCAAATATAGAGCTAGGATTTACTCTTAACAAGTACCCTACTCTCACTGATAAGCTTTATCTTTATGTTTTCCTCTAATTGTGTATTTAATAATGATTCAATACAGTCCAAGCAGTTAAGGAATGTTGGTGAGCCCATGTCTTACTGTCTAAAATTCAAACATTGTTCTTGAATGTTATTTTCATTTTATGCTAAGTAGAGTTGAACTAGTGAAGTCTATGGTTAGCCCTGTCCTCTAGTTTTATCTCCAAAGGTTGTCTGAAAGTTTCCCTAAGAGTATGTTGAAAGTAGGTTAGGTTCAAATTCCTTGCCTGATCTTAGACTATTATTTGTTTATCTTAAGTGTTGTCTTGAAAATTTTGCTAATTAAAGTCGAACTAGGGAAGTCTATGGTTAGCCCTGTCCTATAATGTCTTCTCCAACAGTTGCTTTAAAAAATTTCCCTTTGAGTATGCTGAAATCAGGATAGGTTCAAAGTCCTTACTTGATCTTAAGCTATTCATTTTTGTGTTTTAAATGTTTTCTATTGAAAGTGTATCAAAAGCAAGCTAGTTTCAAAGTACTTACCTAATCGTAGATTACTTTTATGTTTTTCTTAAGTGCATGCCAAAATCAGGATAGTTTCAAAGTACTTACTTGATCTTAGGCTGCTCTTTGTTCTTCATCTGTTTTATCTTCATTTCTTATTGTTTACATTCCATAAAATCAACTTAAAGAGATCCTTCGACATAGATGACTTGCCCCATGGACTACTCTTGAACCTTGATGTTTCAATTAAATCCTATTATGACTCCATATCCCAATGGATTGAAGCTACTCCTATCCTATCTTATCAACTGAATCATTCCTTCACTTTCATACACCTTCACCCTTCATTTAGACTCCCTTCACCTTCACATTTCTTTTCCAAACCAAAACAAACAAAAACCTTGTTCTTCATAACTAGCCTAATATCATTTCAAAAGCCTTAAAGATCAATCAATATTTGCACTTATAGAGAGATCCCTCTCTGGATTCAGGAGGGCTAGATCCTAGAATCCCAAAGTGGTTCAAATGTTCTCCCTGCAGCTTTAGTCTTGCCAATCTGCTGAAATTACGGGGAGATAACATTTCTGGCGACTCGATTGGGGATTACTGAGTTCATAGTTGCTTAGCAAGCTCTTATAGATTCATTAGTCTTTCAAAAAACCATAAAAACTCAGAAAAAACCCAAAAAATTTTAGATTGGTATATGGTGGTGGACCATAAAACATTTTGCCTCCAAAAGAGCTAAAAATTTCCACCTGGTGACTCCACTGGCCTCCAGTAGGCCTATTACCCCTCCAGTCTTTGTAGACTCTATTTGGGAAGGCATTGTGAATTCCCAATCATACTGTTGGTGGACAGAAAATTTTAAATCATCCACCTGGCTACTCCACACTCTACAACTCCCAAAAGACCAAATGACTCCACTGGTAGAAGACTCTGAACTGGTTGATAAGATACAGTGATCTCTTTTCTAATGTAAAAACATGGATTTAGATATATACCCAGAAGAAAAACATATGGTCATGATGGAAAAATTGATGTACATGCTTGGAAAGAGAATAGAAAGGTATGAGGCTAATTTAAGCATATATGATCTAGAGCAGCTCATGCTTGTTTCAAATAAAAAACAAACTCCACCACTACAAAACATGTTTGATGAACAACATTATAGAGAAAATAATGAATAAAAACTACTAATCATGATGGAAAAGATGATGTACATTCTTGGAAAGAGAATGGAAAGATATGAAGCTAATTTAAATATTGATGATCTAGACCAGCACATGCTTATTTCAGATCAAGAAAAAACTCAACCCCTACAAGACCTAGACAATGAGCAAGACATGTATGATGATCAAGACTTTATAGTAGATAATAAGGAAGGTTGTCGAGAAACTCCTGATTGCCTCCCCATATCTTGTACTATGTTGTTAGGAGATCTTCACAATCAAATTGCAGATACTAATAGTGAGCAGTACTTTGAGGAAACAAGTAGCCATTTGGAAAACACAAAACCTGAAATAGAGGAAGCACCAACACATATAGGAACCCTTCCTCTGTGTTATAACTTGTTTTAGATTATACAACACGAGTGGCATCCTGATAATGTAGAAGAAACAACTCATGAACTTTGTATTCAAATTGAGCATCATAACAATCATGAGTTGTTTAAAACAAAAGCAGATCAGGAAACAATAAAAAAGCCTCAAATTTTTCCTACAAACTCAAGTGAAGAATGACTAAAAGAGGCTCAAGAAGACATCCATCCTCAAAACCAGTTAAAAGAAGAGAACGAAGTTTGTTGTACTTCTATCTATAAGGAAAACTCTCCTTTGACAGAAGAGGAAATTGATCAAATACTAAACAAACAGCTACCTTCCAAACCTTCATTTAAACAAGACAATCATCAACACGGTGCCTACTCCATAGAACAACCCAATGGCACTCAACACAAATAGGATAGTAAGAGAATTAATGATAAAACTGAAACTAGTCCTCTTTGGAGTATGAACTTTGATGGGTCATGTACTAAAATTAGTGCAGGTGCAAGAATATGGCTTTATGATACAAAAAATAGTTATTCTGAAGCCCATTCATATAAATTGAACTTTCAATGCACAAGTAACATAGTAGAGTATGAGGCATTTGTTTTAGGGCTCCACTTATTGAAGAAATCAGGAGCCCATAGGATAATAGTTCATGGAAATGCAGAAGTAGTAACTAGGAAAGTGAATGAAGAATGCATGGTTAAACATCCCAGACTTAGAGCCTATAAGGATGATGCCATGGATTTGTTAAAATCATTTAAAGACTTCCAACTTACCCTTGTTCCTAAAGACCAAAACAGTTTTGCTAGTGGATTAGCCCTTGTTGCTAGTACATCTCTAAACCCTTGGGAAAGCAAACAATATACAATTCAAGAAAAATTCAGACCAACTGTCCCAAACAAGAAAAGATACTAGCAAGTCTTTGAGGGAGGAAAACAAATAGAAGACTACCCCACTGAGGATATACCATCTTTTCAAGAAGAAACTTCTCTCATCACTGATGTCAATATATCATTCAAATAACCTGAATTTATATCAAAGACAAGCATACATTTAGAGAAAGAATAAATTTCACTGCTTTTTGATTTGTAGGTTAAATATGATGATGCTTCCAAGGAACATACTAAAAATACAATCTTAAAATTTGATGTCTTGGAAGCAGACAATCTACCAACCATGGAGGGTCAAAAAGAAGAGAATCTTCATCTTTTCTTTTTTGATCCTTTGGAAGAGTGTGTGGAGGTCCCAACTGGCTCAAATTATCGAGCATGGATCCTTTGCAAGAGCCAAATGCATGATTGTAGAAATTATATAACTAATATGTTATATGTCTAATATTCTCCTAATCATACACTATTTGACTTCATGCACAATACAGAATCTATTCCACCATTGATCATCATATGCGGAAATTAAATCAATTGCATGCACACATTAAGACCATAAAAATTCACACACATTAACACTGTGATTTACGGGAAAGCCTGAATCTAAAAACCCCAAATATCTGTATATAATATATGTCATAGAGATCATGTAAAAATCCTCATACAAAGCTTCTCAAAAGCTCTCAATACAACACAATCGCTACACACTAATCAGGTCCTTATCTAGCAAATCCATGCACCGATCCTCTGCCACCTAGTAGCCTACCTCTACTGCGCAATCCCTGCTGAATATGGGCTCTGAATGAACTTTAATTGGTCCAACATTGCTCACGCAATCCTCATTGGCATCTCCATCAATGTGTGGTGCAAACTCATGCAACACTATAGTCACAACTGATAGTCACACTTGCTCTTTCACCTACCTCTCCACCGACCCCATCAACCGTCCATGCAATCGGGTAGTTAACCGATGTATTATTTAGTTGATTAATGAGTTATTAATTAGTGAATTAATTAATAATTAATTCACACCACTCTCGCAGGTGTATCAATCGCTAGACTAGATACAATCTGAAGGCTCAATCGTGTCTAACCGAGTTAAACTTAACACAAACTCCACCAACTACTTTGCCAACTCCACCAACTACTTACATAAACAACTCCACCAACTCGTCATAGATGTTCTAACTGAAGTCTCCATGAAATAGCTCCACTTAACCCTCGTGAATAGCGTAATTCCTTCTACCGCCTCCTATACATCTCCGTGCACTTAACCTAAGTGCTCCAAGAGAATAAGATAATGTTTAGATTCCAAATATTATTAAGAGCTAATAATATTCACATATCTATTTTTAGACCGAATCTAAAAATAGATTCCGCCCAGTATGTCTAAAAATAGAAGTCCATATATTTTTCCAACTTGACCAACCATCCACAAATAGCATCCTACAACTCATAGAATATGATCGACATATCTAAAAATAGACATAGTCTAAAAATAGACTTGCGCCAAAAATAGCCTGCGGGCCCACTTAGTGAAGGCAACTCTTTTTACTAAGCTCATCATCTTGTTGCAATCTCAACACTCCCTCTCAACAAGAAAGGGATTATCTTCCACCCTGATCCTACCTCTATGGTATTCGAATTTTCTCCTGGTGAGCGCCTTCATCAAGATATCAGCATCCTGATCCTCCGTAGGAATGTAAGAAAGTAACACGATCTTCCGCTCCACACAATCTCTGATATGATGATACCGGATGTCAATTTTTTTAGATATTGGTTACAACCAAATGATTGATTTTAAGTGACTCTTCCAGCAACGTCCCCAAGCCTCATCACAGTATAAATCTCCCCAGCAACAGCTATACAAATCTAGCTCTCAATTGAAAATTCTCCAGCATTTCTCTACTCAAATTCTTCCTTCTTCAAGCACTTAGATCTATGCTCAATTTATAGATGAACTGTATGTTGTTTTGAAATCAATGACTTTTCAATAATAGGCAAGACATGTTTCCAGTCATATATATTTCAAATGGACACTTAGATCTGAAGCTTGACACATGTGAACTCTTCCATAAGGCACTGGCCAAGTGGAGATCCCGGAACAATGAGAATTTTGCTCCCAATGTGACCAACGCACCTGTGAATGTTGGGAAGTGCTTTGCAGAGCAGCCTTGCATGGGGCTACCTACATATGCAATGCACTTAGGCCCCTTAGAGCCTACGTTGGTGAGCTCTCATATGCTATATAATAAGCTTCAAACCTTGGAAAAATTTGCTTGATGAAAGTCTTTCTTGATTTGTTTTGTTCTTGTTTTAGGGCATGTAGCAACTGAAATGATAGGGAATGATAGACCCTTGATCATTGGTCCTAGAGATGATGCCCAGATAACTAGGTCATTGGGAATGGTTCCCAAATTGACCTATAACAATTGCCCCCTAAGGCATGAGATCCAAATAATAAAAACATTTGATTGAGATGCTTTACACTGTGATGAGCCTGGAGATGAAGCGGAACGGTCACCTACGTCAATATTACAATACATTACATCATGATATATCCTCTTTGATCATAATTGCTGAGGGTAGGCATTCCCATGTTCAGCACATAAAACAATCTAATAACATGTACATAATTCAGAAATTCGTCTTCATTGGAATGTTGCCCAGATGCAGACATGCCTACAGAGATAGGCCCATGTTTGGATGACAATCTGTATGTAAGGTAACCGTACAGATGATGTGTACAAAAATCCTGAAATCACAGCCCAGATGGATGAAACTAGATCTGGGGTCTTCTTATCTCGTTCACTCGATCATTTGGGTACAATTCTAGCCATGCAAATATATGATTTGTAGTCAAACATGGAAAGAGATCGTTTGATTACCAGCCAATGATGTGATTTGTTAAAAAACGTGAGAGAACCACCATTAACGAAAATGGTCCTCAAGGTACTGCAGTACATTTCGTAAGCTGTGAATATATGATTTGATGTCGAACGCCAAACAAAATCTTTCGGTCAAAGGTCTGGAAGCGAGGATCTTGTCGATGCTATAACAAGCCTCATGGTACTGGAATCTGATGTTTCTAAGTGAACTTCCTGGATATTGATTTGTTGTCGACAGGAAGTCACCTTATTGCAAAACAAGAGTTACTGATTTTGGAGACAAGGGTATGACTTGATATAGAAATTTTCAGGGATGACATTCATGAGAATGAAGGTTTACGAGTATTGCATAAGGATGAGTTTTAAATCACTGGATGACTTCTCTTAAACATATCAGCGACACTGTGATGAGTTGGAAGCATTGACCCAAAACCGAAGTGAAGGTATGATGAACCATAGGTGTGAATGAACCGTCAAGATGATTACCCAACCCAAATAGTCACGGACATGGAGTGAAAGAAGTGTCATGTTCAAGAGCGACTTGCTACCAAAAAGAATTCTTGCTCACTTTTCCCAAATTTTCCCTGTTAATTTTTCGACCAATACCTCTTTATTTTTTAACAAGCTTGAGGAGGATAACATTTGCTTGATCTATAATTCAACCCTTCGGGTGAATTAAATATCGCTATTTAATAATTTAACGAGTCTAGAGATGAATGAAACTCGATTCTTGCCATGATCGACAATCCCATCGCTATTTATGTTCTAACGAGCTTAACGACAGCAATAGCCCGGTCCTTTTTCATATTTAGAGAGTTTGAAAAAGAGGATGAAAAAAAAACTCCATAAGTATTTTTTCATAAATTTGTCTCTCAGACCCGAAAAAGTGTAAAATAATATCTGAGAGAACCTCTTTTGTCATGTTTAACCAAGGTATTGATCAATTCATTTACTTTAACGAGCTCGAAAAGACAAGTGCTCAACAATCTTTTCACATTATCGGAGTCTAAAAAGAGCTGAAAGAAGACTCCAGGGGTTCCTTTTTCGTTGTTATCAAAGCTCAAAAAAGAGATAAAATTGCGCTTCAAATCCTTTTTCGTTTTATCAAAGCTCAAAAAATAAGGAGGAAAAGTATGCTTTGTGGTCAAGTCATTCTTTGAATAAATTTGCACGACTAATATGTTTATCATTTGTATGTCATGTTTCAGAGCAACATCAAATGGATTAAAAATACCTGTTTCATGATAAAAACATAATAAAACCATAGTCATAGCAATAAATTTAACTTGCAAACAATTAAATGACTATAAAAAGTAGTTTCACTATTGATTTTTACCATTCCATAGTTACCATTTGCATTTTGGAGCTCTGAACCTAATTTTTCCCCCGAACTTTAGTCATCGATTTTGGTCATTTCTATGGACGGATTTCGTCGCCATTTGATCCAAGTTAGTACCATGAACCCCCTCTTCCCTTTGGTATTCATTTCATCTCCAATTTATGAATTTTTTTAGGGTTTTAAGGCCCCTAGGGTAAATTCTGCCCAAAATGAGGGCAATGCACCCCTGAATGTCGAAACCTGCATTGCATAGCAGGTACAGTGAAGGGTACCTGCATATGCAACGCACTGTCTCAGCCCAAGGAGTGCGTTGGGCACAGTTCAATTTTTTTTCATGTTGTGCCCAAAAATTTTCTATTTTTTTGCAATGAATGGAATCTAATGGATCTCATGGTTGTATTTCAGGTTTCCATTGGATTATAATGATGATTACATGGAGGGAAAGAGAACATGAAGAACAAGATATGATTTCCTTGAATGATCTGGGTACTGTAAGAGCCTTAAGAGATTGTGGACTACTTAAGTACTTCAAATTGTCGAGAATGAGGCAACAAATAGAACTCTTGGAGCTCTAAACAGTTGAGGACGTGTATTTTCTCACAGGTTTTTCGAGGAGAGGTTTACCCATTTTTGTCATAGGTTCTATCGTTGGAGGAGAGATAGTGAGCGATTATGTTATGCAGTATTTCTATCCAGGGGCAGAACCTAGCAAATATGGAAAAATAAACATCCGGGATGTCAGGGATTTTCCTTTGAGAACCATCCTTTTCACGATCGCTAAAGTTGTTGGCACCGTTACACTACATGTAGCGAACAGATCGTATATGTAGTATGCGATAGAGTGTTTAGAGCCAACAGTCTTCAACTCATCTGATGTTATTTTATCTCAGATAAAGGAAAAACTGAACAAGGAAAAGGGAGGAAGGAAGAAGAATTTCAGTTATGGTTCAATCCTCATCTCCTTCACTTTGGAACGGATTCCACTGATGCATCCACAGCATGTAACATTGGATATATCTAGTCCTAGAGATCCTTGAATGCGGAGATGGGTAGAACTCATGGGTCGGCATGCAAGCCAATCGACCGTTGTGTTCTCTACTGCATTCTTTGCCTGTTTCCAACGACAGATCATCACCATCGATGAGTATGCATACGCAGGCATTGACTTCTGAGGAGATCCAAATTTAGTATTACCAGAAGGCGCTCAGTGGGGTGCAGTGGGTAAGAATGTTTTGACCATGTTTTTTTATTTTTCTAAGGTTTATACAATGTTTTTTTGTTTTGATTTCTTTCCAAGACTAAATTAAATGTTTGATGCAATGCAGATATCGGTCGTGTTCAACCAGTAGAGGAACCAGAGCGCGAAGCAGATGCGCCAGTAGAGAGGGCTGTCAGGAGAGAAATCCTTCAGGACCTTGATATGGCTGAGACTCTGGCTGAGCTTCAGCGGCACATAGAGGGTTTGACCTTCAGAATTCCAGATTGTCGGACTGAAGAGTTACCCATGCAACTGCAGCGACACACTATTGGGGTTCCTAACCGTTGGATTCGTTTTCTTCGTAGGATTGCTAGATCTATAGCATGTTACCATGAGCACCACTAGTTTACTTATGACATTTTGCATACATTTTGAGGTCAGATGACCAATGTGTCTTGGGCAAAAATTTTGTAAAAACCTATAACTATCTATCTATATGATTTCGGAGTTTTTCCTATGTTTATTATGAAATCTTATTCAATGATGTGAATGTTTTCTTTATATATGTTGCAAATGTCTGTCTAAAACTTGATTAGCTAACTAATCATTCAATGCGTTCAAATTTCTCCAAATATGTTGATATTAAATGAAATCAAAATGTCTTTCCAAAAGTCGAACTCTTAGGAACAATCTAAGAAGTGTTGGATTTCTAACAGTGTAAACACTAGTAAGTTGTAATACCACAAGTTGTGAGTCTAACCTTATGATTATGCGATTAATACCAAATAAAATGGCATCAGAGAGAAGTTCGATCAACGCGCTATAATTAGTGATATTGTTTGTCGATCTACCAATACAAATCCCTTGAAAACTCACTAACTCGTCGTTCAGAGAAAAAATGGCCCACGCTGTAGAGGATAGATTCTGCGTACTACAACTAGCACCATTAGCATATCCAACAAATGGTTCCGAAGATTTAGACATCTGTGATGAAATTGTAAAGCAGATTACTAACATCAATAAAACTCTAAAAACAAATTAATATAGTGAATGCAAATCAACAACATATATACAATATAATACAAAAAATTACTACGCTCATGATTAAGCATAGTAATGTTTCAAATACAACCCATTTCTAGGTTGTGTCAATGGAATTCCATCGTAATAAACTAAATCATAAGCACCCTTAGCAAGAAATCTTTTGACAATATATGGGCCATGCCACAATGGCTCGAATTTCCCTGTACCTATTACATCAGCTTCTTAATCATAAAGAAGGACCAAGTCACCCTCTGAGTAGATGTGAGGCTGGACATTTTTTCATGTTGCGCCTTTATACGTCTCTTGTGCGCTTTTTTGGCCAATTGGTCTTCACGATGTGTTTCATCAAGATGGATGAGGTTAAGGAGACACACTTCTTCTTCTGAGGTGTCAAGTAACAAGTCTATCACGAGTTTTAACGATGATATTTCACAGTGGATCGGTAAGATAGCTTCCAAACCATACACTAATTGAAAATGATTAAATCTGGTTGCGTTTCTCATCGAGGTTCGATACGCCCAAAAGGAAGAGTACATGATCAAATGCCAGTTTCTTTTATGGACTCCTATCATTAGTTGAAGCTTTCGTTTAAGAATTTTGTTAATAGCCTCAACTTGTCCATTTGATTGTGGATAATAAGGAGTAGCATTATCATGTGACAATCCTCACTTAGCAGTCAATTCAGATATCATGTGGTTGTGAAAATGCTTCCCATGATCTATAACTATGGCCTATGGGACCTCAAACCATGTAATAACGTGGTTAAAGAAAAACAATGCAGTTGTTTGTCATGCGTTGTTGAATGTAGGCATCACTTCGTCCCATTTGGTAAAATAGTCGACTGCGACAATAATATAACCATGCCCCCCAAACGAAGGAGGGTTACAGGTCATGAAATCAATACCCCATTTCGTAAATGGTCCAACAAAGACAACAGGATGCATTGGCGCTGGCGGTTTGCGGATTTTATGATAAAAAATCTGGCATGCATGACAACTTCTAACTGCGAGGATGCATTCTCGAAAAATAGTAGGCCAAAAGTAACCATCGTGGAGTATCTTCTGCGCGATAGCATATCCAGATAATTGTCCACCACAAGCCCCAGTATGACAATCATTTAACACTTTTTCGGCCTCCTCATGAGTGAGGAACCTCCTTAAAATTGTATCAACACCATGACGATAAAGTGTATCACTAACGATCAGATAATCTTTGGCTTGGTATAAAATACATCACTATTCAAAGAGAGAGGTAATAGGTCAAAAATTTTAGGTTTGGAGATAAATGATGAAATACCCATACCAAGGATTAGATGATCTGATCAGAAACATAGAATCATCAGGAATTGATGGTTTCGACGTAGTTGCAGTGCTATCAGAGGGAAGGTCATAGAGAAGCTCAGCCAAAACTAAAGACTTATTTGACTTGGATTTTATGAATTCCAAATCAAATTCCTGCAAAATGACAATCCATTTTGAATATTTTCCCCCTAGAAATTGATGTGATAATATATAAGTCATGGGGTTGCAATCTGAAACTATTGTTGTTTTTCGGAGCAGGATATAATGACGAAATATTTGGACAGCTTGAACAGCTGCCAAGGAAAGCTTTTCCACTTACGAGTACTTAACCTCTGTATCATTGAGATTACAACTCAAATAATAGATCGGATGTTCAATTCCATCTTCTACTTGGACCAATACCATAGTGATGGTTGTTTCAGCCGCGACAATATATAGGAAATAATAATTTTGATAATTAGGAGGATACATTAATGACGCTCAGACAAGAGTGTCCTTGATAGCATCAAAAGAAGCTTGCGCAACTTGGTCCCAATGGAAGGGAACCCCCTTTTTCAATAATTAAGTAAATCCTTTAGCCATTTTGGCGTAGTTTGGAATGAACCTTCTTAGGAAGTTAGCCTTTCCTTGAAGTTTATGTATCTGAAGTAAATTTGATGGTGCAGAAAAATCAAGAATGGCCTGTACCTTCAGTGGATCTATTCAAATTCCTTCTTTTGAGACTACAAATCCGAGCAATCAACCAAAACCAACACAAAACACACATTTATGTGGATTCAGGCGTACTTTGTAGTGTCGGCAGCGTAAGAAAATGGCTCTTAAATGAATCGGGTGATCAGTCTGATTTCGTGAATGCGCTGGTAAATCACCTAGATATGGTTGAACAGTGTGCTTGATGTCGTTGAAAGCATAATCCATTGCTCTCTGAAAAGTTGCCCCAACATTCTTTAAACCAAACGGAAGTTTCCTATATGCGAATGTGCCCCAGGGACAAATGAATGTTGTCTTATGTTGATCATCTGGGTGGATATTGATTTGATTGTAGCTGGAAAATCCATCCATGAAGGAAAATATTTCGCATCCAGCACAATCTTCAATAATCTGGTCGATAAAGGGAGTAGGATAGTTGTCTTTTGGACAAGCCATATTGACATCCCGATAATCAACACACACTCTAATGGTTCCTTGATTTTTCATAATAGGAACGATATTGGAAACCCACTCAGTTAGCGGAATAGGGTAAATGAAACCAACACACAAAATTTTTTCAACTTCTGCTTTGATGGCAGTGTCTTTCTTCGAATGAACAACCATTGGTGCACCGGTTTGACATCAGGATACATATTAATAGTGTGTTCAACTATACTAGTATCTATGTATGGAATTTCCTCTTAAGACCAAGCGAATACGTCACGAAATTCATGAAATAAAGACTGATATGAATCAAGTTTTGATGGGGAACAAGATACAGTGACATGAATATTTTCTACAATGCCCGGTTTGGTTGAAATATCGATAGAAAATGTTTCTTCGATATTTGATAAATTTCGCTCGGAATCAATTTCATTAATCGGTAAAGAATTCGAAAAGAAAGTTTTTATGGATGGGTGATATAGTTCACTAAGATTGTTTTATTCATAATCGGGAAGATGGGAATGATGATGGTAATCTTCCCATGGTTCTCCTTCTGACATCATAACTTCCAAAATATTTTCATCTGTCAAATTTTTTTAGGAAAATGGATCAGATGGAGTACCAAAATCTAACGAACGATCAACCCAAACACTCGGTGACGCTGATTTCGGATTTTCCGCCTAATCCAAATAGATTGATTGCTATGCCAGCTCAATAGGGCTGGGTGGTAAAAATTTATCCAACGTAGAAATATCAGAATCACCTGTACTCTCCCTTAAGCTAGATAGATTGGAAGAGATCATGTAGCAGGTTTCTATACTTTCAATTTATGCCAACGTTGCGGGAAGCGGTAATGCAAAGTTTCCCATAAGATTGGAATCCTTTAAGAGTCCTACACCAATGTTCTGAATTTCTATTTGGGGTAAGTGAACAAACAGAATGCTTCCAGTTACCTGCAAAGCGGAGGCAAAAAAGGATAATTGATTAATGGTTGTGATTGTACCTTTATGTGAAAAGGCAATAATTCTAAAGTGTGTAGAAACAATGGCAGTCATTGCATATACCCATGGTCTTCCAAGTAAAATATTATAGTCAAGTGGTCCGTCAACAACCTCGACATCAATATTCGTTATTTTCCCCCCTAGTTAAACATGCAGGTTACTTATAATACCACAAGGTTTATATGTTCTTCTATCAAAAGCCTTCAACGTCGTTGATGATTGTGATAATCGCAGCGACCCAAGTGACTTCCAACAATTTAGAGACATAATGCACGTAGATGCTCCCTCATCAATAGTAGTGTGATGAACAAGATGATTGAGAACATTTACTTTTATGGATAATGCCAATTCTGCTGGTAGTTGTGGTACATAGCCCGTATGATTAAAGACGACAAGATTAGAATCAATCGGATCAATTCCACCAATGGCCGACAATAAAACTTGCTTCTGGGAGGGAAAATTTTGTAATACCTCAAGAGAAGACATAGCTGAAGGGGATTGAGCCAAATCTTCAACTATATTATAATTTTATGCAGCTCTTACTCAAGGATTTTATGTCAATTTATGAATTACTCCCTTCGGTGGCTTAATTGTCAATTCAGGAATAACAGTAGGTGGTATTGATTCAGTAGATGGATTCGTTGTCGAGGTAGTAGGTTGATGAGTGGCCAGACTACCATAGTATTTATTATGCGTTGACACAAAAATATCTTGTGAAGGCTTTGTGGTGGATAACATTAACACTTGGGAACTAGGATCTAGATTCATAGCAACCAAATTAGTGTCTGGATTTGGAAATGGGTCTGTCAACACAGCTGATGCATGGGAAGTCTTGATGATTTTTTAGACTTCAGCATAGTGAGGAAAATCCCTAACAAAGTGTTCCTCGTTACATATTATGCATGGATAACGAGGTTTTCGTGGTCCAGATGGTTGATCAGATGATCTTTCCAGCGGATTAGAAGTTTTCTTTTTCTTTGATTTCCCCTTTTTCTTACTTCATGGTTGCTTGTCACTTTTGCCCTTGTCAAATGACACGGCATTAATTTTGGAAGTGGGAGCAGGATCATATGCAGTAGCATGGTGTGTGTTTACAGTGCCTATCAAGCCATCTCCGGCATGAGAGTCCTTTATTTGAGGAGGAACATTGAAATTAGATCGCGGCGCATTAGGAATTTTTTCATAGAGCGTGCCAGACTGAGTGTAAATCAAGTCTAAATATTGGGCACAAGCGATAACTTGCTCTTATGTGACGACGCCACCCTTAGCCACATCCTCAGTTATAGATGGTAACAGAGACTTAATGAACCATTTAGCAAGGATCTGATCCGAAACAAATGTCTCAACCATTCGTCGACAGCGACGCCACTCATGAATATGATCAGAAATGTGAGTAGCATTAGTCTGTTTGAAGTTGATCAAGAGTTCCATTCTAGTTTTTTATATGATTGGTAACTAGAAATGGGTTAGAAAGATAGTAGCTAAGGTAGTGAAATTGTCAAAAGAAGCTCTAGGTAAGTCAATGTACCATTTAGCAACTGAACCTGTAAGCGTACGCTAGAAAAGACGTAGTCGAACAGAATCATCATTCATGGAATTTGATGAACACCATAAATGATAAGTCATGACATGAGTCGATGGATCTTCTCCAGGGTTTCCATTTAATTTAGGAATATCATAGGGTAATTTATGAGGTATCATCGGCCACCAAGGAGCATAATTTATAGGATCATTGGTTAATCGGTTTAAATCTGGTAATTCCAAGGTTGCAACAAAAGGCAACTGTCGATTAAGGTCAGGTTGAGCATAGCCAAGGTAAGATGGAATTGCTTAAGCAACAGGCCTTTGAGCACCAACATACGGAATCTACTATTGGTAACCCAGATAGGGGTTGTTTTGCATAGCAAACGCTTAAGGATACTGTTGACCAAAACCTGGATATGTTACTTGTTGAAATGAAGTTTGAGGCATTTGCACCTGTGGCTGCCAAGGGGCCTGTCCACCAATATTATAAGCCAAATTAGTATAACTTGGATTCAATTGATATGTATAACCAGGTTGCAGTTGTGACATCCCATAAAATGGTACACCAACTTGTGAATAAATGATACCTGATACAGGTGGTTGTAAATTAACCAAAGGATTTGGATTCTGTGGACCCAAAATTTGATGATATTGAGTCGAAGAACCGGCTTGATAAGGTTGATGTACAATATTTTGATTCTGTAATAGGGGTAGAGATGTATTAACAAGTGGTAATGAAGTGGGTGTAACAGGTTGAACCGATTGATACGAATTTACAACCATTTGTGGTTGGATAGGCAGAGTGGGATGCCATTGACAAACATTCATGTCAACATTAGTTTGAAAAAAAAGTGATGAAGTAATATCATATTGGGTGACCAAATGTTTCCCCCCAACATAAGGAGGATAATAAGACGAAAAATGTTTTTCCCTGAATGCTGGGAGTCTAGTTGATATGGTATTTAAAGGAATTGACCCAAAAGGACCGACTTGATATTGCCCTGATGATGTATATAATGAATCAAATCTTTCAATACTAATGATATGACTACCAGTTAAAATACCAGATTATGACATTGGTAAATACCATGTTCTTGAAGATGCACCAGAGAAAGTTCCAGATAATGATTGTAACCTGTTGGGACCGAAGGGCCTCCATGCAAATATTAATTTGGTGAAGTTGTGAACATCGATGGAGTAGCGAGGGTAGGATCTGACGTAATTGGAACAGCAGGCCCAACCAAAGATATTGGTTCAGACATGGTTGTTTGACCAAATGTATACCCTCGAAAATCGACGAGAGATTGAATGGGGAAAGGATCAACAAAAGCAGATGTAAACGATTGAGGAAAAGATTGGTACAGGTAAAGGTCCTCCCCAAAATGGGTTGGAGTTAAAGGTGTATCGTCTTGTGGGATTTATTTAATCGCAATTAAACTAGGTGGAAGAATTTCACCGTCAGGCCCAAAATATATTTCAGACGGTTGACTGTGTGATATAGGAGTTTCAATGGCTATAGAAGTTTGTGGGATGACCAAGGTAGGAACAACTTCCAATTATTCAAATTCTAGATTCAAATGTGCTGGAAAAGAAGAGACAGGATCTGGATCAATTTTTGATTGAACAACGTCGGGTCCAGGAGGTATGGTCTCAGCAATTGGATGGATCGTGACAACGGGTAGCTGTGAAGACTCTGTTTCGAAAATAGTAAACGAACCAGGATGTGTGGAAACAAATTGAGCTAACTCTGGATTATTGGAAAATGATGTTTCACTAGAGGTATGAATTGTACTTGATTTAGTAGATCGTGATTGCCTTCACCTACCAGAAGTAACTTCTAGCGATAAAGGTGGTTTAAAAGCTAATCTACGCAAATGACGGGGGATAGGATTTTGTTCTTCCACGATTACAGATTTATTTTAACCAAAAAACAAAAAGAGGGTAATGCTAGGCAAAATGGTTTACCAAGAAATTGTGAACTGCAGAATACCTCTTGCGAACCAAGAAGTACGGGCAGGCAATCTCCCCGAATGTTGTGTTCGGTGTATCACAATTTCAAGGCGGCTGACTCGGTTCACTATGGATGGATAGCACCTAAAATTTGTCCTCCCAAATATACCCGAAGGTACGTGGAGGCCCAAGTCCGTATTAGCGTTGTCTTATGCGAAACCGTACAGTGAGAGCACCCCTTTATACTTATCATACTGTAACATCACCCGATATACTTGAAAGTATGTGGACGAGCTATGATATACTTACGTATCTGGAGTGAGATATCACACTTGGAATGTATCACAAACAAGTTAACGATAGCTGCTATGTTTTATGATGCCAGAACATGCCTCTAGCGTAGACCTTCCAAATGTTATCATTATGGTTCCAATGCTTTGTTAGGTAAATTGAGGTTAATTTTATATTGATCTTGCTTACAATTTTCCTTTCAAAGATTCACTGCGATGATGTGTATGAACTTTCCTAAAATGCAAGCGAAGAATGATAAACAATCTTTCACTTTCAATTTCTTCAATGAAAAACCTAGCTACTAAAGGAAGAAAGCAAATAATTTGTGAGAAAACAAATCAATGAACAAAACAAATCAATGAGCACAAACTAAATGCAGATTTCCTAATGTTTCTTTTGCAAAACACACATTATTCTACATGCAAATGAAAGTTTTTCTTTTCAGTTTCTTTAATGTTATGAATGTAGAAAAGAAAGTAGGTGCACTAAATAAACAATTCAAATGCTTTTTACTTTCTAGAAACGAAGAAATATACAAACAACAATTTCTCTTTTGAAGTAAAAACGAGGATTTCAACAACAGTTTCTCCTATCAAGGAAATGAAGATTTTACGACAATTTCCTATTTCGAAAGCAAATGATTCTTAATGTGACCATAAAAAGTACTTTGAAATCAACTTGTCAATGGTAAAGAAAAACTTTTTAAACAAACATTGAACAAATTTTCAATCAAAGGAGGAAGAAGTGTATAGAGTCACTGGTCAATATGAGAAGCAAACTTTTCAAAACACAGCAGAAAACAAACTGAAGAAAATTTTAAAGGAAAATTCAATGGAATTTGGGTTTTTTCAGGAGTCAACATAGTCTCCAAAGGGAGACAGTGCTCTGCAACGCAGGCTAGGAAGGGAGACAGTGCTTTGCAAAGCATTGTGTCCTGTCTAAGGGTGCATTGGGCGTAGTATACAAAGAAAAATACTATTGTTTAACTCACTTTATTTGCTAATTTGGCTTTGAAAAAGTTTAATCTTGATGAGTAACAACTACTGGGTGGATAAACAAAGCAAATCAGAGGCTTAAACACCTAAAACTAAGAGAAATTCTCCACAGTGGAGTCGCCAATTTGTTGGGCCAGAATTGTGAATTATGGATAAATCATGCTTCCCTAGACAGGTGAAAGACTATACGACTATTTTTCCTAACTCAGAATAGATACACAGAAAGGATTGAAGGCTTACTTGATCATTCGCTTCCAAATGGCTCCTTCTATCGCTTCTATTGCAACTTCAAATTCAAGCGGTTTGTGTGAAATGATTCCTGCAAGAAAGAAAACTGAAACAGCAAAAGGTGAAATAATATAGATATTTATTCAAGCTAGTTAGCTAAATCAGTAAAGCATAAACCATATACATCAACCAAGATCTTGCAATATGGAAAATCAAAGTCAATACAAATGCATATAGGGAAAAATAAGCAGTACTCTTTATTGATGATAGAAGGAGAGGTTTCAACCAAATGACTGATTTGAAGTGACCCTTCTAGCAACGACCCCAAGCCTCATCATAGTATAAATCTCTCTAGTAGCAGTTATACAAATCTAGCTCTCAATTGAAAATTCTCTAGCATTTCTCTACTCAAATTCTTTCTTCTTCAAGCACTTAGACATGTTTCCATTCATGTAGATGTCAAATGGAAACTTGGATCCGAAGCTTGACACATGTGAACTCTTCTAGAAGGCACTGGCCAAGTGGATATTCCGAAACAATGAGAATTTCTCTCCCAATGTGACCAACGCACTTGTGAATGTTGGGAAGTGCTTTGCAGAGTAGCCTTGCATGGGGCTACCTACATATGCAACGCACTTAGGCCCCTTAGAGCCTAATTTGGTGAGCTCTCATATGCTATATAATAAGCTTCAAACCTTGGAAACCTTTGCTTAATGAAAGTCTTGCTTGATTTGTTTTGTTCTTGTTTTAGGGCATGTAGCAACTAAAATGATAAGGAATGATAGACCCTTGATCATTGGTCCTGGAGATGATGCCCAGTTAAACAAGTCATTGGGAATGGTGCCCAAATTGACCTATAACAAGCATATTTCTAGTTTTTAATCTTAGAATGTTGATCCAAAATCAAATAAAATAAAAACAAAAACAGAGAAAAGATGAAAAAAGAGGGTAGATTTGAAAAAAGGTATAGCCCCATACCCAAAAAATAGTAATGCTAAAAGTGTGCAAGCCTAAATGCCACTACTTGTGCCAAAAAGTCTTGTTCAGTCATCTAGCCTAATCATGGCTGAACATGTTTTCAATTTGTTACCGATAAGTTAGTGAAAGAGAGCTTGTCAAATCATTCAAACTTGACTTGTCAGAAATGATAGATTAGGAATGAAAGATACTGATTCCACATGCTCAAAACTGAACCAAACAGAAAGATGGGGATGCATACCAAATGATAAATCACAGCCCTTGTTTTTCTAGTTTTGTTTGTAAAAAATAATGTTTATGTGCATATTGTCCTAATGCCACAACTCATGGTAAGTCATATTGTCTAATCCTGATTTAAACAATGTTTTCAATTTCATGTCAATAGTTTAGAGAATGAAGTCTGTCATACAGCTTAATCTTGATAGTCAAATAGTCTAGCTAGGTAGAGAATAAAAAGAGTTCACTAGCCTAATCTGAACTCTTGGAAGTGATAAGAGTAGAAGTAGATAGTTTTCTTTGCTTTCAAAAGAAGAAAATGTCAAGGGTTTGCTAGTCCAAGTGCACCCAAGGAAGAAAAAATGTTAGGCAAGTAGGTTGGGTAGGTAAAGATGAAGTTGATCTAATCATGTTTTTCAGATTATTGAGATCACAACTTCAAAGAAGTATCAGCAAATAAAAAGAAGTAAAAATCTGCCCAATGGATGAGGCACTGGTCTTCATAAAACCAAGAGATTTGAAGTTCTGGACACCTCCTGAAAAGGAGCTTCCCTCCCCAAGTGGAGCCACTGTTAGTCATCAGTATTTTTTTCTTCTCATGGATGACTAAATACGTATCCTAGATATCTAGAAATAAAGTTCATGAACATTGTGAGTTCTAGAAATCTCACTGCCTTCATTATCCTTAGGATAAATTTTCACTATTTCATCGTCCCATCATGTCAAGGTCAGATCACTACTCCCAAAGGACCCATCATGGGCTCATGCCACTCATTATCACTATTTTTTGCCACCATTGGCCTCAGCCCTCTATTTTGTTTTGCCTAACTCCTCCATTTTTCATCTAGGGTTTTTAAGGGCATTTTTCTTGGTTTCATGACCTCCATGGTTAAAAAATCATCAAGGCTTGTATCCTGATGCTCTTACGCCTCCTCCTAACCTTAATATACCTTCATAAACACTTCCCATCAGTTCTATCCCTCAAACTCATCATTTTTCTACAAAACCTAGCGTATTGCTACAATTTGACACTTTTCGAGACTAGGCCTGTGTTTTTCCCTTTTGGACCCTTTCCCCTCACTCAATTATTTAAATTCCACTTTCCCCTACTTTCTAACATCTATCCCTATCCCCCAAAATTTCCCCAAGAATTTATACAACCATTAACCACTTCATTCCTCTCCCTCTACAAGGAAATCCTAAATCCCCTACACCAAACCCTAATTTCCTCTTCCAACTAAGATAGGGTTTGCTATGGAAAGGAGGAATAAGATAAAAGGATCCATTTGATATATCATATCAGCAAGAATAATTCCATACCAACTCATAAACATCATTCCTCCATCATTTTCCACGAATTCATTCCAAGGGCCAAGTCATTTGCCACAACTAGGGCCATTTTTGTTTAAAAATATTTTTATAACCAAAAAGAGATGAATTTTGAAAAAGTGAGAGAGGTTTTTGTCCATCATAGGACCAAGAATAAAAACCTCCTTCAGTTTTTATACAGGTATCATGGTTTGGGAGAAATTTCAACAATACAGGTGTCACAGGAGAATTTCTGCACTGCTGGAGTGACCTTGGGAAAATTAGGTTTTCTCATAAGTGGAGTGTCCAAATGACTTGCGTGATGGGTCAAATGACAAGAAGACATGAAGAGCTTTAGAATTAGCTATCATGAGTTAAATTTGAGGTTGAAAAAGGCATCCAAAGGTTGTCTGCACCAACACTCTTCATTTTTGCACCACCATTCAACACTTTTTGACTAGTCTTGGGAAAATAAACTTTTGGCAGGGAAACTCAACTCCAATCAAGGAAAAAATGGTATATATGTAAAGTAGACAGGTTAATATTTCCAACGAGCTATCACAGGCTCAAATCCAACATCGGGAAGGTCATTACAACTTGGCTGCAAGTGGACCATTTTTTGGCTTTGCACATGTTGATCAACGGTTGTCATTGATGTCAACCCAAGCAGCACAAGGGGCTAACCCAATATTTCATGGGAAATTTGACCTACCAAATTGATATATTCTAGGTCAATAATTCTTTTTATGGTTTCTACTTGTCGAGATGTTTCCATTGATATATGGCACGCCATGTAATTCTTCACGGTTTGAGAGATATTCATGTTTGAAGTTTGTAACCCCAATTAGTGGGCTAAAACCCCATGGGGTTGGGGCATGGGTCATTGAAAATTCATAATTAATATTTTTATACTCCTAAAATCCCTCCCAATTTCACTTGTTGAAGCCCCTCTCAACTTAATCATTCATGTAAATTGTGATCTTCATTTCCTCCTTATGTAAGGGATTCGGCCATCTGAAACAGGTCATCGTGGAATTTTCGCTCTAACTTTTTTTCTACGAAGGCTCAGAAGCTGAAATTGTTATGAGGTGAAGCCGAAATCCTGAGGAAGCTGTAATAAAAATTTAAGATCAAGTTGTCCAATATTTTTGGAGATATGATTTGTGGAAGTAAGGGTTTTTGCAGGCTCCTGAAATTCATCTCAAAGATGTGACCTTGGTAAAATCGTTATAACTCTCTCTCTGAGTATCGTATTGGAATTCCATAAAAATTGGAAGATAGTGCACAATCTTTAATTTTTTCTCTATCAATTTCAGAGGAAAATGAAGAAAAAGTAACACGTGGCACGCCATACAAGTGCGCTCTGCTGAAACAGTCCATAATTAGGGCAGTGTGAGAAATTGGGTATAACTCTCTCTTGAAGAATCCAAATTGGGTCAAACCTGTGGCATTGGAAATAAGACTCACACGACTACTATAGGAAAGAAAATTAGATATTGAGAATCTGAAATAACAGAGATACACCAGATTCAATATTGAGCTCCTAGAAGGCAAGAAAAAGCTAGATCATGTGTTGTCAAGGATTGCAAAGGAACAGACTTTCTACGGAAGAAAAGCAAAAAAAGGTGCAGAAGAGGGTAGCATGACAAGAGCAGAAACCAAGGTGCACAACAGCATCAAGAAGTTCATCATATGAAGTCTTCAAGTGGGCAGCACTGCATACAATCATTGTAAAGGTATCATTGTACTTAGTCATTGTAAATACATTATTGTACAAATTGTACTAGTGTCTATCTACCAAGGGTTGAAGAGGTAGTGTTGGGAGGTCTAGGATCATCATTAGGTGGTTGTGTCAAAGTTGGGGTTATGGTCTAGTATATCTTCTTCTTCTGCATCATTATATATCATTGTAAAGTGGACCATTTTCCCTGGTACGGGAGTCCATTCTTCTTTTATTCTTCTATAGGGTGGTAGGGTGGTGCTAGGGTGAGTTGTAGCTCATTGGGTGTTGGGGCATCCATTCAGTGACTACTGAAGAATCTCGGGCGTTGGAGCGTCCATCCAGTGGGAGTTGGAGAAGAATGATTTTCTAGATTCTAGGAAGTTGGAGCTTTATTTTCAATTGGAGTTGAATATTAAAGAATTATTAGAAAAGCATTAGGTGGTTTTTGTCCCGGAGTGGGTTTCCACCTTAAAAACTGTGTGCATTTGTGTTCCTCTTGTTTGCTGCTATCATTGTACAAACACTGATAATAATTGAAGATTAACTAATGCTCTAATTGAAAGGAATACTGATTCACCCCCCCTCTCAGTATTTCCAACAGCGCAAATAAGTGGCGCTACACTAATGCAGAGGCTCCTCAAACAAGGAAATAGCTTTCCCCAAGGCTAAAATTCATCCTCAAATTTGTATTCAAAGGGCTGCAAAAGAGTTAAAGCTGGTAGATGGGCTCTCCCCCTTGTCCTCCAAGCAATTTTCATAATTTGGGGTCTATGAAATGATTAAACCCTAGTTGAGAAAACCCTAGGTCTCAAATGTATAATTCACCTCTGTTCTTGGCCTCCATGACCAAATTTATTATCATTTGAGAGAAAGTGACTTAGTGTAGTTACACTTCATGTTCAAGTTAAAACTTATCAAACTCAAGGGCAAGGTATTCATTCGCAAATCCACAGCCTCCTCATCAACCAAACTTGCCCTCCTCATCTACACAAGTGCCCTCACCTCAAGGAAACCTCCCTTCTTCCCCTTCTCTTGATGTATCAAGTAAAGAGGATCAAAGTGGCAATAATGAACAAAGTGATGACACTGAAGGTAATGGTTCCAATAACTTAGCCCAAGGGGTAGAATATATGGAAATAGAACAAAGTGATGATGATGAACAAGGTGGTGGTGAGTTAAATCAGCAAGAGGAAGAAAACACAGAAATGGAGGAGGATGATGACCATGAAACAAATGAAAAAGAGGACAGAGGAGATAGTCTAAGAAATGAAGGTGATTTAAGCCAACAAGAAGAGATAGAGGCAGAATTTGAAGAAGAAGAAGAAGAAGGGAATGATGATAATGAAGAAAGGGGCAGTGAGCATGACAGTGATGGAGGTAAAAGCAGTGAGCATGACAGTAATACAGGTGAAAAAAGTGAACAATACAATGAAAAAAACAATGCCAATATAGAAGAAAATGAAGAGGAAAGTGAGGAGGCAGAGATAGAAAATGAAGAAGAGGACAAGGACAAAGATGAAGACAGTAAGGAGAATGCAGAAACCAAAGGCAACACTGATACTAATGAGACAAACCACAGTGACAAAGAGGCCCTCATTAAAATTCAAAAACACTAAAAAGAGGAAAAGGCCAAGTAAACCTTTAAATATTGCCTCAAGATTTTCTACAGGCTTCTTAAACGCCATGGGGGAGACATCCACCAATTTTGAAGAAATTTGGACAAGATTTTGTTTTTTGAGAATTTGGAGGCCTATTAGCACAGCGCCACTAGCACTACGCTAATCCCTCAAGCTTCCTCAGAGGGAAAACTCAAAATTTTTGGATTTATCATACCTATCACATTATTCTCACCAAGTTTCAGAGCAATTGGAACAGTTTTGACCCCTCAAAAGGTCAAAAAACACCTACATTTTCACCATTCTACCTCTATTTCAGACCTGGTGCTGTGCTAATGGAAGTCTTGGGATTTTGGAATTTTGAATAGGCTACAGTGGATCAGAAAAAATAAGTCAAATCTGGAAAGAGGACTCAGCAAGCTTCCCAACAGGCCATCACGGAGCAAAATCCGACATCGGGAAGTGGTCCAAAACTTGGCTGCAACAGAGCCTTTTTTCGGCTGGAGGTGGCGCTACGCAAATAGAAGTGTTTGGATTTGGATTTTTGAACAGGTTATAGATGCTCAATCAGAAAACCAAAGGCATATTTGGAAAGAGGACTCATCAAGCTTTCCAATGGGCCATCATGGAGCAAAATCCGACATCAGGAAGAGGTCCAAAACTTGGTTGCAAAAGTACCTATTTTTGGCACTATGCTAATCCATGGAGCATCCTCAAAAGGAAAACTTAGTATTTTTGGATTTCTCACACCCAGAACATTATGCTCACCAAGTTTTAGAACAATTGGAGTAGTTTTGACCCCTCAAAAGGACAAAAAACACCTAAATTTTCACCATTCTGCCTCTATTTTCACTAATGGTAGTCTTGGGATTTTAAACGTTTTTACAGGCTATGGGAGCTAGATTATAAAAAAAAAAAAAGTATTTTTGGAAATTAGACTCATCAAGCTTTCCAACGGGCCATCGCGGAGCAAACTTCGACATCGGGAAGTGGTCCAAAACTTGGTTGCAAAAGTACCTATTTTTGGCGCTGCGCAAATGGACTGTGTAGTGCAGTGTTGGAATTTTGGCATTTTGGATAGGCTACGGGAGCTAGATCAGGAAACTATAAGAATTTTTGGAAAATAGATTCATCAATATTTCCAATGAGCCATCACGGAGAAAAATCCGACATCGTGAAGTGGTCCAAAACTTGGCTACAACAGAGCCTATTTTCTGCTGGAAGTGGCGTTGCGCTAATAGCAGCCTTGGGAAATTAACTTTTTGAATAGGTTACAAGGGCCCAATCAGAAAACCAAAGGCATATCTAGAAATAGTACTCAGCAAGAGTTCCAACGAGCCATCACAGAGCACAATCCGACATCAGTAAGGGGTCCAAAACTTGGTTGCAAAAGTACCTATGTTTGGCGCTGCGCAAATGGACTTTTTAGTGTGTTCTGGACCAAAAGTCAACAAAACACACTCATTTATTGCAAAATCATTTTTTAGTGTTTTTTGAAGCAAATCACTCTAGAATTAGGTGCAAGAAGTTATTTTAGCATTTATTTCATGAGATATTTTGTGCCTTGGGCCTTGCATAGTCTCTTAGGCATAAATGACATTTATGGGTGATTTTGACTTTTTCCAACCCTATCTAGGGCTTTTTCCCTCCTTTGCTGAGTTAAATAGAGCATGAGAGCTTCATTGTAAATGTTGGCATTTGATAAGCTTTGAGAGCGATACATGGTTTTATAAGCTTGGAGAAGAAATTGGTGTTGTGAAGTTTATGAATGGCTTACTTGGATTGATGATGGAGAAGCTTGTTTGCAGGATTCCTTAGCTTGATTAATGGTGATGTATTCTTAATTTGTTCATGTTTTCTTGTTATCATTATGTTTCATCCTTCTTTATTGCAGTAGAACAGAAAAGTATAGGTTGAGAAATGCTCTTTGAAGCACCTTAGTCCTTCGGCCTTCTATTTCCTTGATGTTTTCCTCTGTTGGGTCAACTTAAGGAATTCTTAGTTGCTCCTTAGGTCCACCTAAACTTGTTTGTTTCATTAATGGATTAATATGCTATTTTACAAATATGATTCATGGTAAGCCCTGCTTATTTTATGCTATCTAAACTCTGTCTTGAAACCTCTCTTTGAAGTACTTCTTACTAGGTTAAGTCAAAGAGGTCTTGTTTCGATCTTGCCCTTTGTCCATGCCTATCAGTTTGCCTCAAATTTCTTTATAGCTTGATCAAAAATGTCTAGGAGTTCCCTCTTTGATTGATTAAATTTAGTGTGGCATCTTATATGTTTTCAAATTCCGAAGGTGAAATTACTAAAGTAAGATAAGATTTTCTTGCTTTCTTTGTTTCATTGGAATATTTATCTTGGATATTTATTTGCTTAAGTATTGTCATTGAGTAAATGGTTTACCCTATCTCATGATTAGTATCTTTTGTTTATCATATTTAAGACCTTATTGTTTATGGGTAAATGACAAAGGATACTTCACTGCCCTCTGCCCTACCTTGTTTTTCCCCAACTTGATGTCCACCCCACTTCACACATTACCTTAAGGATCCATTAACCTTGCTAGATTGGCCCTGTAATGCACTTTGATTCATCATTGAGATACTCATGACTTTCATTGACTCCATAAACCAATGATTTAAATACCTCTCATTCCACCTATTCTACCTATTCATCTTACCCAACCAATACAATCAAAAAACCCTACACTTAACAACTAGCCTAAAATCAACCATCTAAAGAAAACAAGAACACATCATTTGCATCTAATAGAGAGAGCCCTCTCTAAGTCCAGGAAGGCTAGGTCCTAGGACTCCAAAGACTGGTTTCATGTTACCTTGTCATTTTTTCTACCAATCTTCCAAATCATGGGACCCTAACACTTTCCCCCAAGTAACTGACATGTGAGAATGTAAGTCATGGGGTTGCAATCATAAATCACTAAGGTTTTGCGCAGGATAATGTAGTGACGGAAACGTTGAACGACATGAACAACAGCCAATGAAAGTTTCTCCACATGAGCATAATGGGTTTCAGTATCAATGAGATTACGGCTCAAGAAGTACACTACATGTTCCTGACCATTGTCATCATCCTGAACCAGCACCATGCCAATAGTGTTGTCGACGGCGGCCAAATATAGGCAATAGTCACGGTGCTAATTGGGAGGATGCAGCAATGGAACCGTGATGAGGGCTCGTTTCACTGGATCGAAAGAGATTTGAGCAATTTCATCCATAATAACGAGATTCCATTTTTCAATAAACTTGTAAATCCTTTGGCAAGCTCAACATAATTCAGTATGAAATGGAGGAGGAAATTATTTTTCCCCTGCAAACTCTACAGTTGATGGACAGAATAGGGAGGAGGAAAATTTATGATTGCCTTGACTTTTAGAGGATCGATGAAGATGCCTTCTTTGGACACCATTAAACCTAGGAGTTGGCCGCATTCGACGCAGAAGAGACACTTATGAGGATTCAACCTAATATTATAGTGTCGACGGCGTAGGAAGATAGCTCTAAGATGTTTCGGGTGATCTCGATGTTTCGCAGAATGAGCAGTAAGTTCGTTGAGATGTGGTTGAACTATGTGCTTGATTTCATGAAATGCATAATACATATCTCATTGGAAGTTTTCTCCAGCATTATTTAGACCGAAAGGGAGCTTCTTATAGGCGAAAGTCCCCCATGGACAGATAAAATTGATTTTGTGTTGATTAGCTGGAGCGATGTTAATCTGGTTATAGCGAGAGAAACCATCCATAAAGTTAATTATCTCACTCCTGGCACATTCATCAATGATCTGGTTAATAAATGGAGTGGGGTAATTGTCCTTAGATAAATATCGATTGATATCACGATAATCAATGCAAACCCAAATTATCCCTTGCTTCTTATTGATAGGAACAATATTCAAGACCCAATATTTCAATAGTATGGGGTAGATAAAATCAGCTTTAAGAAGTTTTTCAACTTCACCCTGTATAGTGGCAGCCTTTCTTGGGTGCACAGGACGAAGTCGTTAGCGAACAGGCTTCGAAACTAGATAGGTGGGAATTTTGTGCACCAAAATACTTGGATCAATACCGGGCATTTCTTCATATGACCATGTGAAGACATCGTGGAACACTTGAAAAAGTTCCTTATAGATCTTGATCTCATCGGGAGAACAAGATGGACGGATATGCACATTCTCGACAATCCCTGGTTTAACAGAGATGTCGATCGAAATGGTCGAAGTGATATTTCCCATATTCCCTTTGGACAACACTTCATGAATCAAAGTCAGATTTTGAAGTGGGTTAGTCGGTACTGGTGAAGCATTAGATTCTAGACCGACAGAGATGTCACCTGGGATTGGGAGAAATGAGGAACGATGATGTCCATCATCCCATGGAGTTTCTTTGAGAGACATGACCTCCACGATACTCTCATTAGTGGGGAAAGTCTAATTCAAGGGATCATTAGAGTCTCAAGAAAAAAACCACGGATACTACGCATAAGTGTATAGGGAAGAAACCAAATGAGTATTGGTTTCGGATGCAGCGTCAGAAGCCATGAGAATATCTTGATATAGTTTCTCTTCTGAGCTAAGAGGAATAGTGTCACCAAAACTATTGATCTGGTCAATATTGGGAACAATCCATGGATTGTGACTTGATGAAATCATATTGACGGAGGTGACATTCGGAGGTGGAAGAGAAAAAATTCCCATAAGAGATGAGTCTTTGAACAGACCCGACCCAATGTTATCATAAGGAGTAGCGTCATTCCCAACATACGAAATGTTACCTATTGAAGACTCAAAGCGGAAGAAATCCAACTGATCCACAGTCACTATCGTCCCTTGATGAGGGAAACGGAGGAGGCGAAATAGGGTGGAGACTACACAAACCATAGAATTTGTCCAACTACATCCAAAAAGGAGATTATAATTCAAGTTGTCGTCTACCACCTCAACTTCCATTGTTATTGTTTTCCCCTCCAATAGGATGGGTAGTGCCTTGAGAATAACGTACGGACGAGAACCTCGACCATTGAAATCTTATAAGGTATTCGGAGACTAACTCGATGGGGGAGATTCGATGGCTTTCCAGCATGCGACAGACATGATGCAGGTCAAAACACCTTCATCAACGACGATCCAATGAATAGTCTTTCCCATAATGGTAACTTGAATTAGAAAAGCTACCTGTGATGGGAGGTGAGGAATGAAATTCTCGAGATCGAAAATAATCAGATTAGAATATGAAGAATCAATCCCTCCAATGGCAGAGAGTAGTGCCTTCTATTGTGATGGGCACAACTAAAGGACCTCCAAAGCCGACATCGTCGAAGGTGCTTGAGCCATATCTTCTACAACGTTGTATTTTTGTGATGCTCTCACATTTTTATTGTAAGACGATTTCGAAAGAACACCTTTTGGGGGTGTTTGGATGATGGACTTACTACACAGCCTCTTGAACTAGAGAGGACCAGAGGTAGGAGGCGTGGAAGAAAAAGGGTGATCTATAACTTCCAGTTCCATGGGAGCCTTGGATGGATTGGGATAATATTTTATTCTCGTGGTGATGGAAACGGATTATGTTCTAACCATGAACACCTGAGAGCTTCCATATGATTGAGCCTGATCTACCATTTGTGTCTGTTGGGAAAGGAAAAGTTCTTTCAAAACAGTTGGAGTCTTGGGTGGGCCCTTCAGAACACGGTCAAATTCAGCACGGCGAGGATAATCCTTGGTGTAATGTTTGTCATCACATATTAGACAAGGATATTTGGGCTTACGTGTTGAAGAATCACCAACAGATGACTTCTTTGAATCTTATTTATTATTTTCGAATTTAGACATTCCTTTACCCTTTTCCTTACTCTTTGGGGATTTATCTGCTATAGTAGATTGAATATCATTTACCTCTGAGGTTTTACCAGGATTATTTTGGTTATGGGAAGGAGTAGGGGATGAAACTACATGAGCGGATTTAGACTTTGAATAAGTCTTAGGCACACTACTATCAATATGGGTCATTGTCCCAATAGCACCATCCACCATAGGTGTAACAGGAGATTGAGATGATGTGGGATTAGTTGAAGGATGCGGTGGATCAGGTAATAACTCATATAGAGTCTTGGACTGGGAATAAACCAAGTCAAGGTATTGAGCTCTAGCAATGACCTCCTATTCCGTGACACACCCTCCCATTGCAAGATCTTTTTCAATCTCAGGAACGAATGATTTTGTGAACCATTCGGTCAACAACTGATTAAGGATCTCAAATTTGATGAGGTGAAGATGACGCTTCCATTCATGGATGTGATCCGAGATATGGGTAGCAATTGACAGCTTCAACGAGGTGAGAAAATGGGTTTAGGTTTCATACCAAACAAGTAGTTGGAAGTGAGTGAGGAAGGCCATAGCCAAGGAATTGAAATCGAACAAAATTCATCGAGGGAGCTCAATGTACCATTTGGTTGTAGCATTGGTCAAAGTGCAATGGAAAATATGAAGACGAATAGAATCCTCAACCCAAGAATTAGAGGAACACCACAAGTGGTATGTCATAACATGGGTGTGGGAGTCTTCCTCATATTTGCCTTCGAACTTTGGTAAATCTCCTGGAATCTTAGTTGGAATCAGCGGCCAATGTAGTTGATGTTGGATGGGGTCATTTGTGAGCTTTGACGCATCTAGCAATTCCAATGTAGCCAAGAACAGAAAGGGTGAATGATGAGGTGAGAAAGGTCAGGGGTTCCAACCTGATTGATAAGGATTCTTCCCCCAATAGGGTGGATTCTAACCCAAATATGCATATTTCCCCCATGGATGGTAAGGACTTTGGTGCAAATATTTCTAATAGGGACCTAGTTGGGGTTATTGATACAACCCCTGCCAGAACTGAGGTCGTGGGCCTTGCTGGACATGGGGTCTAGGATAAGGTCCATGTTGAACATGAGGTCCAGTTTGTGGTCCCTGTTGAACGTGGGGCCCAGCCTATGGTCCCTAATGAACAGAAGGTCCAGTCTGTGGTCCCTATTGAACATGAGGTCTAGCCTGTGGTCCTTGTTGAACATAGAGTCCAGCCTGAGGTCCTGGCTGAGCCTACTGGTACTGAGGAAGTTACTGATATGAAGCACCAAGTTGAGGCCCAGACTGGGGTTACTAGTACCGGCCTTGAGGAAATGGTTGGTACTGAGTACCAGGTTGATGAGGGAAAGGACCATATTGACCGATAAGGAGATTCGGGCCAGCTTGGGTGTAAGAACCAAACTGGGGATTAGTCACAACAGCACTCACCTGAGGCTAGGTTTGTTGGACATACTACTGATATTGTATGTTTGGCCTTTGAACATAAATAATGTTATGTTGCTAAACATATGAATATGTTGTGTTCAGCTACTGAACCTAATAATATTGAACATGAGGCTAACTCACCCCAGGAATAGACCCAGAACTTGGTTGTCCCCCACCAAAAATGGGAGGTACATAGAAAGGGTTAGACTGCCCCCCAGGCATGGACGAAACCATGTATTTCCCTCTCAATGGTGGGACTGCATTAATCTTAGATGGCGAATAGGGGACAGAGGATCTGAATGACACGGTCATTTGACCAATGGTGTTCGTTGGTCAAACAATAGGTTGAGACGTTGCAGCCACATTCAAAAGGAATGGGCCGGAAGACAAATTAATGTCCATTGACCAAACGGGATTCAGAAATAAGGGTGTACCACTAGAAGCTCTAGAAATAAGGCTTCCCAAAGAGGTATAACTATGCACGAGCATAGAAACAAAATATCTAGTCGGTATTTCAGTTCCACTACCTGAATCGTGAGGTGTGGATCCGAACAACTCTCCCTCAGAGGGACCTCAGGAGGAGGTTCTTAAGATCCATGATCCTTGTAGGCCTGCTTCCTGCAACTGATGACATGCGAATACTTGTGGATGATCAAGAGACAACAACAAACATGATACAATATATAATAAACGTAAACACTAGCTATCTAGCATATCAAGGAATACCAGAATATTTGAATAATCATATAGACAAATATAGAAAGAAAGCATCAGATGTTATTATTGATAAATTACAAGATGAGAGCTTACAACTAGGCCTTTATGTTGGATGTATCCTTAGGTGAAAATTTGAGTCCTTCACCTAGCAAAAAAGCATTCCTTCTCCCATGCACTTAGGCTTAATCACGATGCTAGCATGCAAAGGGATGAGAGTTCAGACAAGTCTGAAAATGATCAACCAAGCCCTAAACTTGGGGGAATGAGGGATGTGAATTTATAGCAAGGAGAGGGAGGTTAGGGGCCCATGAAAGGATGGGAAAGGCCCAATTTCTAAGGGATGAGCCCCCATGGATGAGATCAAGGCTCTAAAATGAGAGAGCTCGACCTTATCATCTTTGTTCAACAACAAACTCGTCACCCTTGAGCTTCTAGAGGTCGAAGCTTCTCCTCCATTTGAGGAAGCACTACCAGAAAAGGGTTCAGCATGATTTTCCAAGAAATTATGGTGCTGACAGTGTTGGGCCAGAACTGGGAAAAGGACATCAGCGTGGTCATGGCACCAGGAAGAGCGCTAACCTAGAAAACTAGGAATTTGACCAAGTTTCTTCAGTAATATTTCAAGGAAGTCTTCTTTGGATCTTCAAGGGGATATGTTAGCATATATCTTGATGATGGAAACATTTCACAGAATTTTTCACGGGGCATTTCAGAATCAGGCAGGAAAATGATCATGGTGACAAATTACTGTGTAACAATATGTACACTGAAGAATAGTCTACAACTGATGTTACAGTGCCTTTGAATCTCCACCAAGGCTAGGGAACTCAAATTATCTACATGCATTAGATATTTTGGGTTGATTTATCAGTTAACTGGATGATCATTGAGTTTTACTGAAGTTCCACAGCTCAACTAACCTTCCACTAGTTCCTACAATAGTTAGAACTAGTTTAAATGAAAACTACCTAAGATAAATGACCTTGATTTCTATAAATTAGAAATCACACATGCTTAAATGAACTCGAACTCCTCCAAATTGAATTTACTGAGTAAACTGGGTGACAAAATCCATGTCACACAAGTTAACTGCATCCAAGTTTTTTATTGATGTGGAAATTCGAATTTTATCAATTTAATCAAGGAAAAATCAAATTGAGATTTTCTTGTTACATTTTTCAACATGAAGTCCACATGTATGAAGGTGGGATCCCTATGGTATGGTTTTTAGTTCAATTTCTCCTTTTTTTTCATTTTTTGAAATGTATTTTTAAGTTTCTTCATCATTTCATAACTTCTAAGTGAATGTATACAAGTTTTATGAACAGAATTCATAATTTTTATGCTCTATTTTGGGTAGACATTCACAGTGTGTTAAATTTCTTGAGTTTAGAAAGAACCCATGGTTGCACCATGCTCTTTCTAGATCCTCACATGTCTTGATCATCCCACCCATTGAAATCCTTAAGTGCTAAATCACTATGCCTGCCTTGCCCCATAGAACACCCTGCAAATTTTGACCTAATTTCCCTTTCCCTAACTATTTTACTCCTTCTGATCCAGAAAACCCCTATACAATAAAAATCAAAACCCTGAGCTACTATACCTAGCCTGATATCTTCTTTACTCAGCCATCTTGGTTTTTATCCTTATGGAGAGAGCCCTCTCCTTTCCTAGTAGGGCTAGCTACTTGGCTAAGCGTGGTTTGTGGTTACCTCGGAATTTTCTTCTTCAGCCTCAGGTTCAATCTGAGTGATAATAGGGATCATTGCCTCTTTCTTTCCTACATCTTAGCAATTAGGTAGGTAAATTAACGCCTCAAACAATAGAAGAATCGTTATGTACCCCAGAAGGAAGATTATTACAAACCATATTTGGTATTGAGATATTGAATGCGAGAGAAAGTTGTCTTAGAGAACCTATAGGTGGAAAGGGTTTGTTAGTGTCGGTATCTTCATCCCTCCGTCAGTGATCAAATTCTCTTGTTGAATTTCATATTAGGTGTCTCACTCAGTCAGCTTCATTCCATTAGGAGCATGGATCATCTGACGGTAGTGGCTTGTTGTACATTTTCCCTCATGTCCTTTATCGACTGGCCCATTTCCATTCATCAAAATCATCTGTAGTCACTTTTTTTCTTTAAATTTTCAAGAGTCATTTCTAGGGTTTCAGTTTCATTAGGTATAGGGTTTCATCAAAAAGGTCTTAAAAATGTCCAATAACGGTTAGCAGGTGCATGAGGAGGTTGAATAAAGTTCCAGTACCAATAAATTTCATAATAGCATGCTGAGAAATGTATTTTTCCTGAAAACCCTGTTTTGAGGAAAATCAGAGTATTTTAGGTTTTTATGTATAAATTTGATGTAATTTCAGTTTTTCCTATGTAAGAAACTTCAGTGGCAACCCTGGTCACCTTATCAAGCTTCAGCAACTCCATCCCCTGCAAGTCAAACAAAAAATCAAGTCATTCAGTTAATCAGAGGAAAAATAAAGCAAAACTGCCTAAAACAGAGTTTGAAAAGAAAGTGTCAAATGTAAACATTACAAAAGTGGGTTTTATGAAGTGAAAAATTAAAGTCTTTTGTATATAAGTTATTTCTTGTGTTTAAAAGACGCATTTGCATCCAAAAGAGCAAGAGAGATTTAGAGCAAGCTCGTGGTCACAAAATCGCAGCAAAGAGTTTCAGTTTCGGGGGCGTGGTGCATTGGGTGAGCGGCGCAGCGCATAGAGCTGGCGCGGCGCATTAGGCCACCTTCCACACTATAAAAACTACACTATCGTGGTGCATAGAGAAGGTGCGGTGTGTTGGGTTTGTGGCACGGTGCATAGAGCTGCAAGCCATTTTCACCACAAATTCATCCAAATTCTCAATTTGCTTGGTTTCCTTCGGTCCAAAGTAAGTCAACAACTCTTCAAATGCCAATGAAAGTGTGTCTTAAGATGTTTATGAGGATTTAGTAAAAAAAAAATTCAAACCCTAATTCCTTGCAATTTTTTCTCAAAACATGACTGCTTAGGGTCTGTAAATTTGTTTTTCTGGTCATCACTCCCTCACCTTTTATTCCCTCACTTCTTTTCTAGTTTCATTAACCCATTTTACTACCCCACATATCCCTAAATTCATTCACCCCTATCCCTAATTCCCATTATCCCAAACCATAGCTACAAAATTCCCAAACCCTAATTGCTATCCCAAAAGCCTAAAAATTGTCCCTAAAACCCTTCAATTCCCCAAATTCCAGTCAGCAACATTCCCAAAATCCCTCTTACCCTCTCCCTTCATAGTCCCTCATACATTTTCATACACTTGGCAGCAAAAGATCAAAGACACCTAAAATCTCTTCATACTCATCTAAGACAACACAAACTTTGGCAAACATGGAATCTGATCCCTCCTATGACAGAGATGAAAAGACACACAGTGACTCTCCTACAAAAATGCATGCACCAAGGAGACCTCACAAGGGTGGCAAACATATACGAGAGGAGCCTACTTCACTTGCTGAGCTGCAGGCCTGCCCTCTTGCTATCACATGCTTCCAACACCAATCATGTTATAAGTTCTGTGAGATGGTTTCTAGAGTCCAATACCATCATGATTTGGCCAGGTTGTTTTTGCTTCATCTACATAATGGCCAAGTCACTCTTGCAAGTGTGACATTCACCTTGACACCGGAGTCTATTTCTCTAGCAACCGGCATTCCAAATGTTGGAGAGCAGTGGAATAAAAGGCAGCAAATTGACAGGGAACATTATGAGCCATACATCAAGCCTGGTTATTTGAGACAACTCAGCAGAGTTTTTCCCTTTCGGTACCTGAAAGACTCATATGCTCCCTTGATGAAACTCATAATTAAGTATTTCAGCTGTGAGGGCCAGTTTTCTTGCCTATATTCCTATCACATCAGATTGTTGATGCACTTTACCAGGGTGAGAATGATGAATCTCCCCTAATTCATGTGCCGAAATATTGAAAATATGACCACCCTAGTGCAAAATAAAACTCCTCAGCAGTAGTATAACAGTATATATCATTTTGCACTCATCAAAATTGTGGTCATGCATCAGCTTGGTTTGCAGGACATCTCATGGGAGGATTTCATTTCTCATGAGTTCTTCACCTCTCCTCAAGTGCCTCCAGCAACTTTTCATGAGACAGGTGGGCCTTCACATCAGCAGGAGCTTCATGAGACACAAACTTCTAGTGTGCCAGTATTTGTCACCTACGAGAAGGGCACTAGAAGGTTGTTTGCAGCAGCAAAGCGAGTATTATCTCCACCCAGGGTGGAAGGGGTCTTGCTTCCTCCATCATCAAAGTAGGTACAGGATAAGGGCAAGCATCCATTACATGATTAGGGGCCTTCAGGAGGGCAGGAGACATATTTCATTCTTATTCAGGATGATGACACCGATTTGGGCTCACAAAGCTCAAAGCTTAAAGAGATCATTCAGGAGCAACAGGCAGACATAAATTCTTTATCCCTGAACCTAGAAAGATCCAAGTGGATAATAAAATACCTTGAGCAAATAAACAAGCAGCTAGAGGACCAACAAACCATTATGGAGCTGCAAAATATACGAGAAAATCGGCAAGCTGCCAAGAGGAGGAAAACCAAGTTGATACCACTTGAACAAGAAATTGAAGCTGATTGTGAATCTTAGCTCGAAAGGATAAAAATAAATTTCTAACATATGCTAGAGAAGGCCAAAAAAGAGAAAAACATGTTGAGGCACATGGCCAACCATTACTGGGCGAGAAACCATGTGTGCAAAGCAAGAATCAGGAACTTGAAGGCCAAGTTGAAGAAGGTATCAAAGAGGCAAAAAGAGCATGATAGACTTCAGATCTTGGCTGAGGCTTCCTTAGCCCAACATAGCTCTTAAGGGAGGACACTCAGCCCAAATTTCAAAAAAATTGGGACACTTTTTGTAATTTTTGAATTTTTGTCTCAAAAAACAGACTTTTCTGCCCAATGCGTCGCGCCACCTGACGCTCACTTTTTATGGGGGACTCCTTTTGATGAAAACTCAAAATTTTTGGATTTTTCATGGAAAAATATGCATGCCTACCAATGGCCAAGAAATTTTGTCAGGTTTTGAGCCCCTAAAAAGGTCAAAAATACCCAAAAAATGACCTTTCTGCCCCTTTTTTGACACACAGGAAGAAGTCTTGGGAGAACTTAGTTTTGGAGGGGCAAATGGAGGCCAAATTAAAAAATTACACTTGTTTTGGAAATTCGATAGGCATACCTTTCCAACAAGCCCACTTGGAGAAAAATTTGACACCGGGAAGGCCTCCAAAAGCAGCTGCAAAAAGGAGCTACGCATAGAGAAATCAGCGCGGCGCATTGGAGGAATTTTGCTCATTTTGGCCAAAAAACTCTATTTTTTGCCTAGTTTCTTCACAGTTTGACTTTTATCCTTCTTAATGTCAAAATCATGATGTAATTTAATGTAATTTGATGGATCTTGATGTAATTATGCTAAATTTTCACTCATAGAGGTAGATTCATCCATGAAAAGGTAGTTTACAACTAAATGAATCAATTCCCTAGTTTTTAGAGGCAAGTTGTTCCACTGCCTACTTTTTAGTTTCTCAGTTTAGAATTTTTTGGAACAGCTCCTAAACTCATGAGCTCGACCCCTAGAGGCTAGGATGAGTTTTTTTTTTCCTATATCTTATGCTTTTTTAGTCATTAGCATGGTTGGATTTTTGTGAAAGCTTGGAGCTTATTGTATACTCATTTCAGCAGTTTGGCTAAGGAATAGACCAGTGGTTTGCAGCACTTTATGGGATTCATGTGGCATCTTGCTTTGGTATTGTGTTTTCTTTTGTAATTTTAAGTCTACATGTGTTTTATGTATGCCATATCTCTCTTTATTTCATCTTAACTAAATCAAACAAAGATAAAGGTAGAATACATTGAAAGTGTAGTGCTCTACCTAGGGTTTGCTTAGTTATCTATGTTTTCAGGTGATTGAAAAGGATCCATGAGTTATTCATGCCCTTTTCAACTCCTCATCTATCTAAAACCTCTCCATCTGACTCGATTTGAAATACCAATTCACTTTCCTACCTTGCCCCATAGAGATCTCTGCAAAACTGAGCCTCATTTCCCAAGCCCAAATCTGCCTTTCACATTTGAGCCAACAAAAACATCATCAAATTCAATCAAACACCTCTATACACATACCTAGACTAAAATCAGTTATCACATCAGTCATCTCAAGCTTTCATTGGCCATATTTTCTGAGATTGACAAGGAGAGAGCCCTCTCTCAACCTGGTAGGGCTAGCTACCAGGTTAAGCGTGGTATGATGTTATCCTAGATCCTACCTTTCTCAGCCTGAGGTATATTTAGGCCCTAACAGGGTCGATTTATCGACATGATATGGATCAATAGTGTATATGATTCCGGTGATAATGGGGAAACATTCCACATATATATGTCACAAAAACATAACATACAAGTGGGTGATAAAGTAGCTGGAAGGTGTTAGTGTCCCGTGATTTAGCAGATTGGTAGACCAAATGCATAGAGTAACATAAGACCAGTCTTTGGAGTCCTAGGACCTAGCCTTCTTGGACTCATAGAGGGCTCTCTCTATTGTATGCAAAGGATGTGAACTTGTTTGCTTTAGATGGTTGATTTTAGGCTAGTTGTGAAGTTTATGGTTTTGTTTGTTTTTTTGGGTTGGGTGAAATGATCAAGTAGAATAGGTGGAATAAGAGGTCATCAAATCATTGGGCTATGGAGTCTATGAAATTCATGAATATCTCAACAATGAGTCAGAGTGCATCACAGGGAAAATCTAGTGTAGTCAATGGATCTTTTAAGGTTATGTGTGAAGTGAAATGGACATTAAGTTGGGGAAACAAGGTAGGGCAAAGGACAGTTAAGAATCCTTTGTCATATACTCGTAAACAAGAAGGTCTCAAATACTGATAAGAAAAATATAATAATCACGAGATATGGAAAACCATTTACTCAATGACAATACTTTAAACAAATAGACATCCAAGATGAACAATTTAGTACACATAAAGCAAGAAATCTTATCTAACTTCAGTGATTTCACCTTGAAATTTTGAAAACATATAAGATGACAAATAAATTTAAAAAATGAAGAGGGAACTCCTAGACATCATCAATCAAGCTATAAAGAACCTTGAGGAAAACTGATAAGTATGGACAAAGGGAAATATCAAAACAAGACCTCCTTGGCTTAACCTAACAAGTAATACTTCAAAGAGAGATTTCAAAAACAGAGTTTAGATAGCATCAAATAATCAGGGCTTGCCATAAAACATATTTGGAAACTATCATATTAATCCATTGATGAAATAAAAAAGCATAAGGAGGCCTAAGGAGCAGCTAAGAATTCCTTAAACCCACCCAGCAGAGGAAAACATAAAGATAATAGTAACAGGAAGGACTTATAAGGTGCCTCAAACAACATTTCTTAGCCTATACTTTTCTGATTTATTGCAACATAGAAGGATGGACATAATTATAAAGAAGAAAACACGAACAAATTAGAGACACATCACCATTCACCAAGCTTAGGGATCCTTCAAGCAAGCTTTCATCATCATCAATCAAAGCATGTCATTCACAAGCTCCATAACACCAAATTGCTCTTCAACCTCAAAGAACCATGTATTGCTCACAAAACTCATCAAAAGCCCACATTAACAATGAGTCCTCAATGCATTTTTAACCAACAAGGAGGAGAAAAACCTAATAGAGTATCTAGAAGCCTATTGGCTAATCAAATGTCACTATTGCCCTTGAGACCTTGCAAGGCCCAAGGCACAAAATATCTAAAACAAAATATTTTTTCAGAAATTTTTAGCAAAGAAAATGATATTTGAGGTCTGACAAGCCTCCTAAAACTTTCCAAGCATACATTGTTGACTTTCCCTCTGCTAAGGGCACGGCACTGTGTTTTAGGAGGAATTTCCATGCCAAGGGCATAGCATAGGAGCAGGAAAAATGGGTCATCTTGCAACAATGTTTTGAAGGCCTTTCCGATGTCGGAAAAGGCTCAGTGATGGCTCGTTGGAAATCCCTTTGAGTCTTCTTTCCAGATCTACCATTGGTTCTCTGATTTTACCTTTAAAACCTATTCAAAAAGCAAAAATTCCAAGGTTGGTAAAGGCGCATCACATGTCCAGAAAAGCAGGCAGAATGGTGAAAATTAGGGTGTTTTTGACCCTTTTGGAGGACCAAAACAACTCCAATTGATATGAAAAATTTTGATCATGCTACATTTGAGATGTGGATTCCAAAAATGTGAGCCTTCCTTCTGAAGATGATCTGAGAAAAAGCGTATCACCATGTGTGCTACCCCCTTGGCCTCAAAATTAACAAAAAACAAAAACTTGTCAAAATTCTCCCAAATTTGGTGAATGAGTGCCTCATGGGTTTTGGGAGACCTGTAGAGAAGCTTGTGCCAAGATTCCAATTATAGCTTGGCCTTTTTCTTCTTTTAGTGCCTGGAGCTTGTCTTGAGCCTTTTTTAGTTTAGCCCTTGCAATTTGGTTCCTTCGGGCATAATGTTTAGTCATTCTTCTTTGGAGGTCAAGATCTTGATTTTCTTTCTTCAGTTTGGAATCCAAGTGTATGTTGGCTCTCTCCAACCAAGGCTCCCAGTCATGGGCTATCTCCATAGCCAAAATCTCATCTAAAGGGAGTTGTTCTACTAGGGCTGATTCTTCCTCCCTTTGTTTAGCCAATGCTTTCTTCGATCCCATGGTTTTAGGTCCTCTCCTAGATTGTCCTTCCTCATCAATACTCTCCGCATAAGTGCCTATTAACTCTTCTATTTTCATTTGTGTCTTTTGGGCTTATTTTCCGGACTTGAGGGCTCTAGCTTCATATATTTCCATTCGTGCTCCCAGCTGCTTATTCTCCAATTCAAGGGCATCATTTACACTCTTGGCCCTATCCAAATGTGCTTGGAGATCTTTGATTTGGGCATTTATGTCCTGGAGGAGCAAGTTTGTGATTCTTGCCTCATTCTCCTCATCACTATCCACCTGAATGATCTCAAACTCCCTCTCCACCTCATGGTCTTCTTCTTCTTCCTTTACCCTTTGTTTCCCTTTGTCTAGTGGTTGACGTGAGGAGGATGGCATGGTCCCTTGCCTCTTGGAGGCAGAAAACACTAGCCTTGATCCTTTTTGATATGTGAGAGGGAAAAACTCAAATTGGTTTACTAGAATGCTCTTACCATGACTGACCTCAAGGTTGCCTTTCCTTTCACCAATGATCTCTACATTCATGTCTTCTTCATTTTGTTCTTGACTGCCCTCTTGAGAGGTACTTTCATTTTCCTTCATGCTAACGTTACTATCATGATCTTCACCACTGGCATCCACCTCTTGACTGCCCTTTTGGTTCATAGTGTCATTGTTGTCATCATTATTAGGGCTATCAGTCATCATGTTTTCTTCTCCATCATCCTGTTCTGTGTTTGCAACATTATCATTTACATCATCATTTTATGTGTTGTCACTATTAGAGGTGTCTTTGTCAGTGTCTTCATTACTTTTTTGAGAATTTTTATCATTTCCATCCTCTTCCATATCTTTTTCATTGTCATTTTGTTCTAAACTGGCCTCTTCATCATTGTCATTGTTTTGCCCACTGTCATGCTCACTGTTTTCATATTCATCATTGTCATGTTCACTATCTTCTTCTTCTAATTCTGCCTCTATCTCTTCTTCAAATTATGCCTCCGTCTCTTAGTTGTCATTTGTTTCTTCCTCCTCATTTAGCTCACTACCTTTGTCCTCCTCTTCACTGTTTGGCTAATTTCCTTTGTCCTCCTCTTCACTATTAGGCTCATTTCCTTTGTCCTCCTCTTCACTGTTAGGCTCATTGCCTTTGTTTTCAGAATCTACCTCATCACTGCTTACATATGCCACTTCTTCATTGCTTGCATATGCCTCTTCTTCATCTGTTTCTTCCTCATCATCATTTGGCTCACTACTTTTTTCCTCCTCTTCTTCTATTTCTGCCTCTGTCTCTCCTTCTTTATCACTTCTTTTCTCTTCAAAATCTGCCTTTGTCTCTTGATTTTTATCATCATCCTCCTCAACATAATTTTCTTCCTCATGGCTATCATTTTATGTTTCCTCATGACTGTCACTCTTTACCTCATCATCTGTTTCTTCTTCCTCACTGTCCTTCGTTTCTTCCTCATCATAATTTTCTTCATTTTCACTTTCTTCTTCTTCAGCATTTGTCCTTTCTTCTTGATTGTCATTTTCCTCTTGTTATTCATCACTTTCTTCTTGTTCTGATGCTTTAGGAGAAGGTGAAGGAGGAAAGTTATCTTAGGGAGAGGATTCATGTGTGGATGAGGAATCATGGTCATTGGGGGTTGATGGAGGAAATGAGGAAGGTAGATGAGATGATGAGGGTAAAATTTGCAGAGGAAGAGGTTGTGGATTTGTGAAAACATCATGGGCGATGAATACTTCCCATGGGATACCCTGTTGCTCTAATTGATGCAACACAATCATCTTGATAAGATAATGGTGGAAAAGACTCTGCATTTGTTGTGAAGGAGGCCTCTTTTGCACAATGTATGACATCTTATCAATACTTCTATAAAGGTAATAAGGAAAATGCAGTAGCTTGGCCCTAGTGAAGTGCATAAGTAGTCTTATTTGATAGGAATAAAGTCTAGAAAACCTCCCATCACATGTAAAATACTTCATGATGACTTTCATTGAAGGGGCATATCTTTCCAATAGATGGGAAAAGGGAAAAATAGTCTTGCAATCAATTTGGTATCTTTATTTCAAGAAAGGCTGGTAATGGCTCAAGTCCAAATTCACCTGTTTGAACCGTTTTTCTCCCATACAAGGTATTCCAATGGCCATAGCAATTGTATTGGTGGATAGCTCAAAATTTACCCCAGCTAGATGCACTTGATGGTTATGGAGGTTGAGGACAAAAAGTCTAGTCAACTTAGGGTGAATTTGGACTCTTTGTACCTTCTCACAGAAATAAAAACAACCCACCTCTTGGAAATAGGAAATTGTTGTAAGGGAGGTTGTCAACTCTTTGGTGTTCAAAGGTTCAAATATGTTTTCTCTTCCACCCTTTCTTTTTTGTCCCCTAGGTCTTTGGCCTCCTTCTCCATTGTCACTACTGCCTTCTCTTGACATTTTATTTTTTTACTCTTGGTTTGAAAACAAAACCCTGAATTACTTGTGAAATGATATGGAGAGGGAAAGTGAGATGACAATGAGAATGGCAGTGATTTTCAAGCGAAGGAAAATGATGAGTTATTAGCAAAGCAGTCTCAGTGTATCTTTATCATGTAGATGGGTGAATTTTCTTCAATCAGCAGAGTTTTTTAGCATGGTGATCAGGCTTTCTCTTCCTCTAGGGTTTCTAACTTTCTTTCTAAGTTCACCCTTTAAAATAGTATGAAAGGGGGCAATAGATCTAAATGCCTCTTAAAAACCCTCAGGGGGTGCCAAGAAGAGACATGGAGGAGCTCTGAGCAAATTTGGAGGCTTGATCTGCTGGAGAAAGTTTCATGGCTAAACGTGTAGCGCAGGCATGGTGTAGAGTCTGCGCAGTGTCAGGTTAGGCCTGAACGCCCAGCGCGTAGCACGGTGGAGTCTCCACAGTGTTGAGTCAGGCCTAAATGGCCCAATGCATAGCACCTGGACGGTCTTTTGTGCAGTGTTTTAACGGAGGACAGGCACGTAGCAGTTTGAAGGCGCGGCAGTCGGGTGTCGGGCCTCTGCATGTCCCTACGCGTAGCACACCTCCACAAGCATGTAGCATCATATTTCAATTCCTAAAGAGGGCACACACAGGTGCGTAGCGCAGGGCTTCTCCTACCCGAGGCTTGCCAGAAACCCTGAAATTTCTCTCTGAATACCTTTTGCTCTCTTTTGTAAATGATAAGTGAACTTGAGTGATAAATGATGATGCTTTTATACCCATCCAATAATAAATTAAAACTAGAAACCCACCTTGGCTAATGTTTTGTCTTTGGTCACTTTATTACTAATATCCTTTTTCTTTTGCAGGAGGTGACTTAAACCTAAAAAATGATCTTTAATCATCTCAACCTTTCTTCTTGGTTGTCATTAGGTAACTGAGGTGATGGATTTTAGCTCTCTTTGGCCTGTTGATGCTTATTAAAACGTGTTTTGCTGGTGCCTATTGGAGTTGTATGGTTTCACTGTGTTTTAGTCATCCTCATGTCTTCACCCCTTTTTATTGAGAGACTGATAGAAACATATATTATTTCTCTTTGAGATCCCAGAATGTAAGTGCTCTTAAAATAGGGTTCCTCCCCTTCTTACTGATTTTCCAGAGGTATAATGAGTCTTTCTTGCACAGTGACCTTAGTATTTTTAATTAAGTTTTCCATTACCTCCCCTTGGCCACTTCTGTTTGCTGCAGGTGCCATGACACAAATTAATTTTTTTTTCTTGGTCATTTTTGGAATCTTGATAACTTTAGTCACTCAACAGCAAACTCATGATTTTCTTGGTGTTCTATTTTGACACTTAACCTCCTTCTTTCCTTCTTTTTACCATTTTTGAAGACATTTGACTGCACTTGAAGGCTCAAACTTCCTCACACTGATACTCTTTACAATTTGTCCCTTTGATGCAGTAAAACAGTGTTGCCTTGACAAATCATGTAAGTCACCTTCTGATATCATTTTCAACTTCTGCCTGCTGTCATCATGGAGGTATCCCACCTTCATTTCTAGTTTCAATAAATCTTCAATTCATACACAGTTGTGCTGATGTACCATCTGTCCTTGTGATCCTTTGTATTGGCTCCTTGCTAGGCAACACTTTTTAACCAGTCAGTCATAAAAACCCTGATGCTGTTTGAAATTAGGCATGTTGTCTCTCCTTTGATGTGAATGTCCTTTGTGATGATTTAGCCTCTTTACTTACCTCTTTTTCTGTTGATGGCCATCTCATTCATTCCTGCAGAAATTTTTAAGATGGGCAGTTGTATTTTTGTAGAAGTTGTGCTTTTGATCCAAGAGGCCTTCTTTGGAATATTTTCTGATCCATTTGGACAATCATATGCTAACCTTCTTCCTCTTTGATTGCAGCCTCTTGGCACAGGAAAAACAAAGATTTAGAACATCAAAACAATCCTATGACTTGTGAAACCCTAGATGACCCAGTGGGAGGCCTTTTGGACTTGGCCTTTGGCTAAAAACTTGAACTAGGGTTTTTATGTGTAAAATGGAGTTTTGAAAAACCCTATGCATTGCAGACCTAAAAAATGATGACTTTGATTTATCTAAAGAGCCTAGAAAGGTAGCTTAAAACCACCAATGCTTGAGGCATTTGGTGAATAGGGGAAAAGGTTAGGCTACTTGGCAATCTAAGGTGTAAGTAGAAGGGTTAGGCAGGTCAAAACAGAGTGGTAAGGTCAGAGGTGGCAAACATAGTGAGAATGAGTGGCATAAGACCATGATTTGGTCTTCTGGGAGTGATAGGTTGGCCATGACTTAATAGAGTAGTAGAATATTGAAAACATTATCCTGAGGATAATGAAGGTAGTGATTTCTAGAACTCACAATATTCATGAATTTTGTTTCTAGAAATATGGGATAAACATTTAGTCATTTATAGAAAGCAAAAAATCACTGATGAATAATAGAAGGCATGGTAATAAAGGTAAAATTTCAATAATTTTTCCGAGACAAGATATGCCCTATTTGCAAAATGGAATACCAGTTGATATGGTATTGAATCCATTAGGGGTACCTTCACGAATGAAAGTAGGAAAAATCTTTGAATGTTTGCCCGGTTTAGCAGGAAACCCGATGAACAAGCATTATAGAATAACACCTTTTGACGAAAAAGAGAAGCTTTGAGAAAACTAGTGTTTCCTGAACTTTATAAAGCTAGTGAGAAAATAGCTAATCCATGGGTATTCGAATGAGATCATCCTGGAAAACATAGATTAATTGATGGAAGAACAAGAGTTGTTTTTGAACAACCTGTTACAATAGGAAAATCTTATAAGTCAAAATTGAGTCATCAAGTTGATGAGAAAATACATGCACATTCGAGTGGACCTTATGCACGGGTTACACAACAACCTCTTAGAGGAAAATCCAAACAAGGGGGGCAACGAAAAGGAGAAATGGAAGTTTGGGCTCTAGAAGGTTTTGTTCTTGCTTATATTTTACAAGAGATGCTTACTCTGAAATCTGACCATATTAGAACTCGTAATGAAGTACTTGCTACCATTATCACTGGAGGGCCAATACCTAAACCTGACACTGCTCCAGAATCTTTTTGATTGCTCATTTGAGAATTATGATATTTAGCTCTAGAATTGAATCATGCTATTATATCTGATAAATACTTTCAGATAGATAGAGAGGAAGTTTAATCACAATAAATTGAGATCTTTTATGATTGAACAGAATAAACATCAACAACTTCGAATTGGATTAGCTTCTCCCTAACAGATTTGTGCTTGGTCCGAAAAAATTTTACCTAATGGCGAGATAGTTGGACATGTTATCCTCATGTATTCTACAATTTCACTAAGTGACTATGGATTTTCTACAATATACTAAAGATAGCATTCCTTGACTATCATCTATCTCCAAAAATCTCATTGCCTTCATTATCTTCATAAAACCTAATTCATTATTTCTCAGTTTGCCTTCTCAAAATCACCCTGTTGCTCTTAAGAACTCATTTTTGGCTTTAAATCCTCTCATTTTCATCCTTATTTCCTTCCTGTTAGAAATTTTAATAACTGATATGGTATTTTACCGAGATTCTCTTGATCACACACTATTTTAACTTCATGCACAATACAGAATCTCTTCTATCATTGATCATTAATTTCGGAAATAAAAACAATCGCATGTGCACATTAAAACCATAAACAATCACACATATGAACACAATATTTTATGGGAAATATTAAAGCTAAAAACCCCCAACTATCTGTATATTATATTTCATATAGATCATGTAAAAATCATTGTACAAAGCTCCTCACAAGCTCTCAGTACAATCTCCAATTTCTACACACTAATCAAGCTTAGATCTAGCAAAACACATGCTCCAATCTCTGCCACCTGTTAGCCTACCTCTACTTCACAATCCCTGCTGAAGATGGGCTCTGAATGAACTCGAATACCTAGTATGCACTGCGCAATCCTCATTGGCATCTCCATCAATGTGTGGTGAAAACTCATGCACCAGTATAGTCACAACTGATAGTCACACTGCTCTTTCACCTACCTCTTCACTGGTCTCCACTGAAACTGTCCATGCACTGTAGTTAACTGATGTATTCTTTAGTTGATTAATGAGTTAATAATTAGTGAATTAACTAATAATTAATTCACACCACTCTCACTAGTGTATCAATCAATTAGACTAGATACAACTAGCTCAACTATGTTTAACTCAGTTAAACTGAACACAACTCCATCAACTAGCTCAATAACTCCACCAAACTCTGTCACATGAGTTCTAAATGAAGTATCCATGCAATAGCTCCACTTAACCCTCAGGAATAGCGTAATTCCTTCTGTCAGCTCCTGTGCCACATCTGTGCACTTAACTGAAGTGCTCCAAGAGAATAAGATAATGTTTATAGTCCAAATACTATTAAGAGCTAATAATATTCGACATATCTATTTTTAGACTGGCAATCTAAAAATAGATTCCGCCCAATATGTCTAAAAATAGAAGTCCATCTATTTTCCAACTTGACCAACCATCCACAAATAGCATCCTGCAACTCATAGAATATGATCGACATGTCTAAAAATAGACTTTGCGCCAAAAATAGCCTGCGGGCCCACTTAGTGAAGGCGACTTCTTTCCACTAAGCTCATCATCTTGTTGCAATCTCAACACTCCCTCTCAACAAGATAAGAATTATCTGCCACCCCTATCCTGCCTCTGTGGTATTCGAATTTGCTCCTAGTGAGCACCTTCGTCAAGATATCAGCATCCTGATCCTCCATGGGAATGTATGAAAGTAACATGATCTTCCACTTCACACAATCTCTGATATGATGATACCAGATGTCAATGTGTTTAGATCTATCATGAAATACAGGATTAACCGAGAGTTTGATGCAACTCTGATTATCACAATATATCACAGTAGGATCTAAGTGTGAACCGAACAACCGGACCAGGATCTTCCTCATCCATATAGCCTCGCATGCAGCCAAAATCGCTGCCATATACTCGGCCTCTGCTGAACTGAGTGTCACAGATCTCTGCTTCCTACTGTACCAAGAAAATGCTGTCGACCCGATACTGAAAATCCTTCCAGATGTGTTATTTTTGTCCGTTGGGCTCCCTGCCCAATCTACATCCATGAAGCCACATAGCCTCACCTCATCCTACTGTCTATCCCATAATCCATATCCTGATGTGCCTCTGAGATATCTCAATACATGTTTGCCTGCCTTCCAAAAGAGCTTGGTAGGCTTAACCATAGCTTGTGAAAGCTGGTTAACACCATAGCATATGTCGGGTCGTGTATTGACCAGATACATAAGTGACCCCACCAACTGTCGATAAATAGTGGCATCCACTACATCTGCCGATGTAGCATCCTCCTTCCTCCAACCACCAGGAAGAGGAGTATCAACAGGCTTGCAGCCATGCATGTTGAACTTCTTTAGTATCTCCTGGGCATACTGATGCAAGAGCATTGGGCAAAGAGAAAATACTTTGTATTTTGTTAAAACTTAGGGGTTCTTAAGTTTTAGAAGAGCTATATTTTTATGGATGATTTGAGTAGGTTTTAAATATTTTTAATTAAATATTGTAAATAATTGAGAATATGAGAGAATTTGATCAGTTGAGGATGTAAAGGGATTGAGATATTTTTCTAAATATTAATTTAGAAATTAGTTTCATTAATTATGGGTGAGAGAGGATCCTTAGGGATTCAAGAGTGATTTTAGGATTTTGTTGAGAAGTTGAAGGGATTAAACTTAAATTAGATCATTTTAAAATTGTATAAATTATCAAGCCTCAAAGGCATTGAAATCAGTGAGAGTGTGAGTAGAGAAATAGAGTAGAGAACAGGGGTTTATACTTGGAAGCCTTCGGGCAAATTGTAAAAGGGCCAATGATTTGGAAATCAGGCCAAGAAAGGAGATTTTTTTGTAAGTGTTGTGTGTATTAATACAACATTTGATTTTCTGAATTTTATGCCCATTATTGAGTTTGTGTAGAATCGGATTTGTGCATTCAATGTATGAAGGGGAATTCGATCCTTTTTGAATTCATGAGTTATTTCTTGTGTAAGTGTAATGGGATTTAATATCGATTTAGATGGTATATGATTGCTGGTTTATAAAGAAAAGGATTGAGATGGACGCACTTCCAATGCAGTAATAAATTGCTGCGTATTTTTATGAAATTCGATTTTATAAATCAATGTCAATTTTTATATTATAAACCCAATCAAGAATCACTGAGTTGAATGTTGAATGCGCTATTATGTGCAAAGGTTTCAATAGGCGTTAATGAGTTCGGTCTTTCGATGAAGAAACGCTAGGTTGAAATCAAATTGTTGGATATACATTGATCTGTTTGATGAGTCGATATCTGTGCAATCGATTCACAACAGTCCAGACGGAGGAGACAAGATTTAAAGGGTTCGATTTCTGTATATAAGCAGTAAATTAACATCTGCAATTGCACAAAAGGGACGCAGGTCAACTGATTCTAAGTTGAGCCTGGCAAGGTCGTTGAAGAAAGAATTTTTAAGGTCTTTTACATCATGCGTGAAGGATCAATGATGCAGGAAATAGTCTGAAATCAAATTCAGAACTGGCATAAAACAATTTTGTTTGAAATCCCACATAAAAATCGTGGATTGTGACTGGAATGGAGGGTTGAAATATTAAGCCTGTTTAATGCTAAGTATCAAACTCTGTTATTGAATGGATATCAGATTTCGGGTCGATCGAGTCACAGCCAATGGAACGTGATCGATGTTGAAAACTGTTGAGTTGCCGAGGTTTTTTTTTTCACGCCTGGATGGAACTTGCGATGCTAAATATGCTGAAGGGTTGAAACTATCCTATTCACTGTGTGATAGGATCGAACTCAAGAAATGATAGTTCCTTTGCAGACCAGAAAGGGTGGAGTTGTTCGAAGAATGGGGATGTGAATTCCAATGGCGAGCTACAATTTTAGTGTTGGAATGATTGAAGCCGATTTATAAAATGGAACCAGGATAAGAGGTATTTGACTCAGACAATTTGATTATGTTTGAATCGACTCAGAAGTTTATTGAAACCCAGCTCCAATGCGTTCAGAAGTTGTGGGTTTCTTGAAATGCTATATTTGGAGGATCGCTAAAGTCTGAGCACAATGAATATCCATCGTTGGATGGACAGGTATGCAATGTGGCATTCAATTTTTAGTCAAAATCTAAGTTTTATATGGATTTCCATTGCCATAAGCTTGGTAGGTTAAAAAATGAAGGGTGCACATATAATTGAAACCTTGGTTGACTAATTGAAACTTCAGGCCCTAGGGCTTCTTTTTTAGCTGCTTAGTTTTTCTCTTTTCATGTCATTTTCTCACATAAAACCCTAAAAACCTAAAATTTCTAACTTCCGTGTGTTTCTGGCCCTATTGCGCAGGTAAGCGACACCAGCCGCACCTGAGACGGCAATTTTTCAGAAAATCTGCCGCCGAAACAGCCGGAACGGGGGGGTCGCACCTTTTGGCCCAAAACTTGCGACCTGGACGCACCTTTTGGCCTGTTTCCTGCGACCTCAACTCAGATCAGGTCAGAACCTGCGACCTGCCTTTTTTCCAGCATTTTTTCTGTAATTTTTCTGGGTTCTGCTGCAGCCTCTGCCAGGGTTTTCCAGCCTCTGTCTCAGCCCGCCTTGACCAAGATCTGATCTGTTTTACTCATCTAAGTGGGAACCCAGCCCCTTAGGGCTTTAGTACCCTCCACTTTTTGTGGAAGAGTTTCAGCTGTTTCAGCCGTCGGTTTCAGAGCTTCAGCCCCCTCTTTTTCCAGATCTGTGACCTCACTTCCAGATCCATTGAAATCAGCCTCTTTTCCTTTCAAATCACCTCTTGTCGTTTTTTTTGGACCTCTTCTAAAGGCCTCTGCCTTGCCCCCCCCCGTTTTTTTGCTGATTTCCCTTTTTCCAGCCACCTTGCCTCTGTCTCTTGGCTGTGATCTGCACCCCTTATCTGCAGCTTTATCCTCCGGATCTCTGTCCCCTTTGACCCTAGATCTGTTGAGCTTCCTTTGTGTGTGTTTCCATAGTTTTTCCCTTTCTTTTCAGCATAGTTGTGAGAGACCCACCTTCTTGGGTTAGATAGATGCATACGTAGCTGTTATTTTTCTGTTATTTCAGCATTTTATTCTGTTCTCTGTAGGTTTATTTTCAGCTACGTCGCACATTTTTTTTTGCTCTCAAACAACGGAAAGGGTTTAAAAATTAAAATTAACGCACGCCACACACTGACCCTAAGTGAAGAAGCGCCTGGTTTACACCGCCTGGCAAAGACTCTAAAATCAATTGTCACTGCACCTTTTCTGCCCTTGACCTTCTTGATTTTGTCCCTTTCTGCCCTTGTCGGTTTCCTTCTTCCTGTCATCATTGCGCCCCCAAGGCACCTTTCCCGGAGCCTCCTTGGCCTTCACCCTCAGTCTCCGGTCGATCGACCTGCTCCGTCCCACCATCGTCGAGCCAGTCCTTCTCTGATTCTTTGGGTTCTCCTTTTCCTTTTGGTTCTCCCCCCTGTCACCTCCACTATGTCTGGTCCGGGGCCTAACACTAGCGGGAATCCCGGCCCTAATGCCGGGACTACTACTAGCAGAACCACCACAGGAACTACCTCGGCTTCACCCGTGCTCCCCTTCTTGGCAGACCTCAGCCTCCCCGATCTGGACCGGTTGATAAACGACCCTATACATCATGACGCTAGTTGGCCCGCTATGCCGACAAAGCTCCCTTCCGACATCCCAAAGTTTGAAGGTCGTGCTGGAGAAGATCCTTCAAATCATGTTCGATCTTTCCACATGTGGTGTTCATCTACCTCCATTATCGATGACTCTGTTCGTCTTAGACTGTTCCAACGCACGCTTAGAGGCGAAGCTTCTAAGTGGTATGTTGACCAGCCCACTTCCTCCCATACCACCTTTGCAACTCTTGCCCGGGCTTTTTTATCTTACTTCCAGCTTCCCCTTCGTTATGACATTGGTATCGAACTCTTGACTTCCTTCAAGCAAACCTCTTCGACCCGCCTTTCTACCCATGTCCAGGACTGGCGAAGACGACGGAGCTTATGCCAATCTCCTCCCTTCGAAGACCGTGTCTACATGGACTGGTTCCTTAGATCTCTTTTGTCCCCTATCGGGAAAGATGTCGCATCCCATTTTCCTCAAACTGAAGAAGATGCCCTCCAAATGGTGTTAAAGTATGACCTGATCTACGCTCAAACAGGTTATGATCCTACTGTCCTACCTGATCTTCCCACACCCAATGCTGCCCATACACCGGGGGCACCTCATGCCGCCAACAGTATCATTAGACCCATCTCTCATCCATCCGCTCAACCTCACATGAGCTGTGGTTTTCCTGGGGGAGGGGGCACCACTTCCTGCACCTCTCGCCCTCTCGGTAGCATGCATCCAGGATATGGCATGCCTCATCCTTTTGCCCAACCTCCTGCTTACCTCAATGTTTCCCAACCTAACCATTATCCTTATCCACAGCCTAGCGCGCCAACTCCTCCAGCATATGCCCTTTCACCTCCCTTGCCTTCTCAACCCCTGCAACAGCGCTCCCCGCCCCCTCAAGCGTAGGTGGATGCACAGCAGGGCTTCATGACTACCCAACCACCTGACGGACAGGTGGTCACTCCACCTTCCCTTTCTGGTTCCTCCAATTACCAGATCCTCATGATGAACTCTGATCCACCTCTCACCGTCGACCTTAACCTTCAAACTCGGTCTCGCCAGTACCCCAAGCCTCCTGCTCAGTCTGCTCCCGAGCCCCCCTCTTCAGGTTCTGCAGAGCCTCTTTCGACATCCAATGGCCCTTTACACATCCCTCAACCCAAAGTTGAAGTTCATCCAAAGATTCCAAAGGGACCATTACGCCGAAATGCTGCTTCCGGTCGAGCCGCTCAGTCGTATAGCATAGTAGATGATTTGGCGCAGTCCCCTGCTGCCATTTCCACACTGGAACTCCTCCAGTCATGCCCTTCCCAAAAGAAGGCTCTACTATCTGCCGTGGGCGCTGTAGATCCTGCTGACGACCAGATGAGTGTTTTCGACGCCACTCAATCGGACCACCCTCCCCTCCCTCCTTCCGTCGCCTTCCAAATCTCAGTCAAAATACGAAACGCCATCGTTTCCCGGTGTATCATTGACGAGGGGGCATCCACCTGCGTGATGTCCGCTTCGGTTTGGAAGCAACTCAGATCCCCTGAGCTGGCCCCTTCCATGATCACCCTTAGAGCGTGGGATGGTCATGCCTCCCAGCCCATTGGCCTGTTTCGTAACTGTCCCATCACCCTCGCCGGTAAGACTATTTGCGTTGACGTCGAAGTCATTGACGCCCCCCTAGACTACAACATTCTATTGGGGCGAAGCTACACCTATGCCATGTCTGCTGTCCCATCCGCGGTTTTCCGCAAGATGTCTTTTCCACATAATGGGAAGATAGTCACCATTGACCAGCTATCTTATCATGAGCCGCCGTCTCAGACCTCCTCCGAGACGACCATCTCTTCTGTAGCCAACGAGAAAACCGTCGATTCTTTGACCAGTGTCTCCCCCGGCGTCTATAAATATTCCACCCTGCTTGGTACTTTCACTCATCTTCCCCCCCCTCTTGTTACTGATCCCAGCTTGTCGAATGTTTGCATGATGCAATCGTCTCAGGCCACCCGTGAGCGGCCTGCCTCGGCTAGTCCGCAACCTCCCCCCGCCCTCCGCAACCCGCTCCTAGCCATTCCTCTCAGCCAGCCGGACCTCCTCCTTCTGGCCCTCCCCCTACAGCTGGTATCCCCGAACCTCTTTATCCTCCCGGCTCGGTTCCCCCTGGCCTTAACCATCTCGGAGCCGTACCTCCTGGTCATTACCCTGCTAGACAGATCCCCTTCTTGGCTCCCCCTCCTAGAGTATATTCCGTCCCCGTCATGGCCACCCTCTCTCTCCCTAACTTGACCTTGGGCATTCCGGTCTGGTACCTTGACCCCCCAGCCGCCACCCCCCCTGGTCACCCCAAACCTTATATGGCTTTGACACCGGGTCAACCGGTCCCCCTTGCTTCCTCCATAGCCACTGTGCCCCCAAAACCTCCACAGGACCCTTCTCCTGTTGCGACGGCTTCCGGGAAGAAAGGCAAAGCCCGAAAGGGGGCAACCCATCAAGATCCGGCCCCCCCGACATCCCTTACCCTCCCACGACCACCAAAGCCCGCCATTCGATGCGCTTTGTGTGATGTCGTCGGTCATGCCACTCACATGTGTCCTGAATTGCCCCACCTCAAGCTTCTAGTCAACGAGACATTCCCCGACTCTGATCTCCCAGAAGTACATGTCACTATCCCCGACTCCCTCCCAAAACTCAAACACTTGCGCACAAACCACCCTTGTGCCTTGTGCAATTTTCACGGCCATTACACCCACCTCTGTCCCCGCCTTGACGAGTACCGTTCCTCCTTGGACTTGTACCGCCAATTCAAGGCCGCTTCGATCGGACCAGAGGACATTCACATTCTGCCTCCCGCTTTTAAGCCAACGGAGCCCTCAGTCACCATTTTGTACCTGTCATCATCCATGAGACCATTGGGAAACGTTCCATCTGAATCCTCCCCTGTTGTTTCGCTTGACCTTCCTTCAGTGGTCATCTTGGGCTCAACATCGGTAGATCCGTTATCTACTTACTCTTCGGTCACCCATTGTGACGATGCGCATGTGAACCTCTCTTCTCATGATGATGATTCGGGCCACTTCACCATGTCAGGTGGTTCTTCTTCCACCAGTCACCCCATCTTCTATCACGATGACGACATTATGGAAGAAATTCCCACCCCTGAATTTATCTATTCCCCCTTACATCGAACCCATGCGTTGACACCACATCCACCTTGTGGCCATTACATCAAAACCCAATGTTTGGGTAAGGGGGCACCCACATTTGAGAGACCAAGAGAAGCCATTCTCCACCACTCTCCTAGTGTATCTAGTCGTGTTGACTCTAGACCCCGTATTCTTCCACATTTAGAAGAACCTCTAGAGTCCCATATCACTTCAGATCACTCTCGGGACGATACCCCTTATCGTTCCCTTATCTTACATCAGCAACCCAGTCTCTTAGACATTATTATTGACCAACCTATAGCTTTTCTACGAGAGCATTAGTTCATTATCTCCAAATCCTCCTTTTGGGATAGTGACACCAGGTATGCCAATTCGGAAACTTAAAGTCCATTTGATCCCTATATGCAGTACCAAAAGAGATTGATAATCCTCCATTTCCTTTCTCAAACTGCATAACCATAACCAGAACAAATGGCACACCACATCATTAAAATGTGTTTAGATTCCCATTTTTCTAGATACATTTTGGCATGACCACACCATGCTTGGGGGCACCTCTGCCCCCCAAGCATAAGCCTCCTCACCTCGTTTTTGGAGAGGAGGTTGTCTTACCAATCGAGTGTGAACTTCCTTCTCTACAACTAGCCGTTGAACTTCTCCCTGACACCCCACCGCTAGAACAATGACTTATCATGCTTGAGCGTGCCTCCGAAGACCGCCGTGTTGCCTTGCAAACCATGGAAGCGGCCAAAAAACGCACCAAAGCTCAGTATGACCGAAAAGTCCAGCCTCGCACTTTTCGCGAAGGCGACCTTGTTCTAGTATATGACCAGGCCCATGATGTCCTAGGTCATGGGAATTTTGACTCATTATGGCTAGGCCCTTACATCATTTGTAAGGATTTGTAAGGATAGCCAGCATTTGTTTTTTCATTTTTCCTACTTCACCAAAATCCAACTCCCAGCCATAAAACAGCACCAAACCCCCCCTCATCTCCCAGGTCGCAGTTTTCTGCCATTTTCTGGACCAGGTTGCACTTTTTGCCCTAATACCTGCATCCTGGGTCGTACTTTTTGCCCCAAAAAGTGCGACCCGGCCATAGAGATGAAGGAGGGGCTGTTTCTGGGGGTTTCGGACCCATCTTCGTCCAACATGCAGTCACCTCACCTCCATCCAAAATCGAATTTCCTCACCTACAACACCTGTACTGGGGGCAACATATCGCCCCCTTACTTGTCCATGTTCGTGTTGATTTTCGTCATGAGTGCCCACTTCGTACTCATGTTTCTATGACCCCCCATTGGGGCCTTTACCGTGTGGCAGCACTATACAGTCGCCCTTGTTTAGAGCATCCAAGTTGAGTCATTTTTGCATCCATGGACTCTATACCATATCCCTTTATTCCCCATCATAGTTCTCCATCCTCCATTGCTTAGTACCTCTCTTGCGTCGCACATTATGACCTGCAGCCCCACTGTCCCCCGTCCCTTCCGATATTGTGTCAGTTGCTGCCATGTCATTCATGCCCTTTATGCTCTAACAAGGGAAGTCGTCCATTCGCCACTCCATCCTTCCCATTTCCACTATCATCATTAGTGTCAGTCTGTCCGTCACTCTATTGTTCTTCTCTCGTGCCTTAGTTGAGGATCTCTCATTGCCTCACCTACGGCGGACCTCCTTCTGTCGACATCAGCACATTTATTCCAAAAGCAAGGTCTAGAGGGCGGTGTACTTTGGTTCCAGCTTCCACTTTTGTTCGGTGCCTCGGATCAGGCAGGGGGATCCCTTACTTCCCTTTGACTTGATTGCTTCTCCAGCTCCTTTCAGCATGATCGAGATTCGTATACTGGACAGTCCAGTGACCCAGCAGCAGCTCCTAATGATTCCCGGGCGTGTGTGAGATGTCTCAGCCCTCATGAGGGGGTGGCCCTGCAGGTAGCCCCCCACATGCCCGGATGACATCTTCATTGCAGCCTTTGATGCCGCTCCAGATTTTGATGATGTTGGCCTTAGCCACTTGCAGCACCTCTATGATTTGCATGTATTAGTCGGATTTTGTGAGCCCTTCCCCATTTACAAGGGGCATTTGGGTTGTATTTATCTCATGTACTCAGATATTATTGTACTAGTCCTGGCTGTTATCCCAGGCACAGCATGTATGTGAGACTCTTCATTGTATTTTTATCTTGCCCTTGATTATGCCAGCTGTACTCTCTGGTTCGGTCCCTTGTGTACTGGACACACTATTCTTTTGTACTTTGTCACGGCGGGCATAGGTATGCCTCCCCCGCCGCCTTCAACACAGGTACCCTCTCATAAAAAGAGACTTGTTGCACCTGCGAGTCTCGTCTCCTCAGGGTCTAGTCCTCCAGCACACTATCTACCTCCCACTTCTCTCTCTGACATACACTTTTATCGTCTAGTGATTGTATTCTTACAACGTACTTCGGTCATACGATTTGCTCCTGACACTCGCACGCTGGGGGGCAATCTGTTACACCATTTTTTGGTCATCTAACCTTTCACCATTAGATGGACCCAAGTACACCATGTAAGACTAGCTTTACCCCTAGTAAAACTGCTTTCACTATGTTAATTAGGAAGCCCCAAAAGGAATAATTAATTAAACCATAATTTAATTATTATTCCCAGTCATGTTTAACCCAAAAACAAAGAAATTAATGAGATACACCCATAGTTATCTTATTGTTTTCTAGGAATAAGTATTTAAATAATATTCCTTGTTAAATATGACCAAATCAACCACTATTAATTAAATAAATCATTATTTATTTGATTATATCCCAACCACTTCCTTAAAAGGATAAATAAATCATTTATTTATTTATTCCTCACTAATCAAGGGATTTGACCCAAGTCAAACACCCTTTCCCTCCAACAAATAATAATAAAATATTCCATAGAGGTGGATCTAGATGTGATTAACATTATTTTAATCATGCACCAAGATCTAGAAAGACCCAATATTTTGTTATAAATAGGAGGGTTTTCCTCATCATTCTTCACCTTTTGTTGCATACTAGATCACTCTGGATCTATACACTTGGTCTCATCATTTCTGCCATTTTGCTCCCATTGAGCTCTACCTTCTACATTGGGTTTTCTACATCTACAAGAGAGAGAAAGCTTAGATCTGAAGTGCTGAGGACTACAAAGAACCCATCCCATTGAGGAGATCTCGATACACCTTCTTGTTTCCTCCCAGGTGCCCTGTAATATAAAAATTCATTCAAAAATCGTGTTCTTGTCTTGTCTGTTGGATGCATGGAGCAAACTCTTTACTTTACTGCTTAATGTCTTGCCATTTATAGATCTGTTTGTTGCAGCACTTTAACTACTAATTGCAGATCTGAAGATGTTTTGCAGCCATTATTGTTGTTAGGGCTATTATTTATGCGTAGCTAAAGTGGTTCTTTTTCGTACACTTCGACGAAGAATTCATACTAACAAATAGTTTGTTAAATTAATTGGGTTCGATTCACAGGAAACGATACTAGTTCTGGTAAACAATATTAAATTCAGAAATTGCGTTTGAATAAATGTCAATGCCGATTGATAAGTTGATATCAGGTTAAGACACGTTTGAAAGAAGCAATTTAATCTGTTTTAGCGTGATTAAGTCGATGTGTAGAGGTTGATCCAAATCTGGACGCAGAAGAAATCGTGCTAGAGAGGAGCAATGAATCCGTTGAATTAAAATCTGAATCTGTTTATACAAGCACTAGATAGTCGATGGTGTTGACATCGATTCCAATTGTTAATGCAATTGGAGCGGGTTAAAATTTGCCAGATGAGTTCGATTGGGTAAATTGAAGTCGATTTTTATTAGATTCATTGTGGATCCAAGTCGAAATGAGGATCAAAAGCTTGGCAATGGAAATCGAATGCTGAAGGAGCGAACGTTGACTTAAATTAGGTACAAACGTTGAACTAGAGCGGCGTTGATACAAAGTCCGGAGTGTAAGATTTACATTTATAATGTGTTAAGCATTGACGCGTTCAGAAATTATGGTTTGTTGAAATGTCTTTGCAGATCGTTACAAAACAGGATGTGATTTCAGCGTTGGAAAGCTTCTTACCTTAAATTGGTGGAAGACTGAACTGGGTGAGCCAAATGCATCAAGGGAAACTCTAATTCCAAGCTAAACATAAACTGAAGCCGATTTATTAGAAACAGAGGCGATTTAAATTTTGTTGAAACGAATCAGAGGTTTGTTGTAATCAGCGTCAAGGCGTTCAGAAGTTGTGGGTTTTTCATGAAATGCTATAATCGCCGGATCACTAAAGTTTGAGCATGTTGAATATCCATCGACAAGTATGCAATGTTGGTTTTGATTTCTAGTCAAAAAGAGTTTAACTTTGATATGGAGTGCATTGCATGAGCTGGTAAGTTATACAGTGAAGGGCGCACATATAATTGAAACCTGTGGAAATGTTTCTTAACATTTGGTTTGTAAAAATAATATATGGTCGATGTGAGGAAGCGTGGTGCATCCAATTTGAAGTCTTATAATCTCCAAATGTGGATTGAGGGAATTGAAGTGAGAATGAAGACAAGTCCTGGGTTGATTAGAGCATTCGAATCTTAATTTGACTGGAAGTGGGTTTTAATATATGAATTGTCATAAATGTTCAAAAGGAAAACTCCCATATACAGTGTTCAATTAATATTGGGTTCATAACCAATAAGTGATAAATGAAGCAGAAAGCTTTTTCTTATGTAATGGTTTATTAATCACAGTAAAATGATTTTATTAAGCAAGGGTTTTGAACCATATGTTTGAGGAAGAATAGTGTGTGAAATTTTTCTCATTTGGAATTTTATTTGGGGAGTTGTGAGATGCATTTTATATGCATGGTATTGAAGAGATTCTGGGTATTGCAGGGTTTCCTGACATCACATTTTTGGAATATGGTGGTTCTTCTCGCCAACATTAGAGTTTATAAAATCATGATTAACATTTATTTTTTTCTCATCATGAGTTTCCTCTACTATTTTTTTCACCATTAGGAAACATTTGTTGTATCGAATTTGTCAAACCTTCCATGTCTGCTTTTAGATCATTCTTCATGTTTTCCATTTTTCATCGACCTTAGCTTCTATGTCATCCATCTTAGATTCCATGCAACCTTCCATGCCATCAATCTTAGCTTCCATGCCATTATTCAAACCATCCATCTTAGATTCCACGCCTTTCTTAAAACCATCCATATTAGTTTCCATGCCTTTCTAGGCTTCAGGAGTCATAGTAGAGCCGTCTAAAGGCTTAATGGGTGTTGAATTCTTTTTAGGAGGCATTTCAGAACCCAATCTTGAAATATATTCTACAATATGCCCCTGGAATCATTCCAACTTGATTCTTCAAATAAGACTTATGCAATTCGGGAAAAAAAAAAATACACACATTTTACTTGCTTATGAGGAGCTCGATATCAAAATTGACTTATATCTATACTTGCATATACTCAATATTTGAAATTCGGCCTTGTAGTAGTCCTCTGAAGCTTCTTTCAAATGCCACAGATCTGACTTGATTTGGATTCTTCAAGACAACGTTATGTCCAATATCCCACAATGACCTAATTATGGACTGGTTCAGTAGAGAAAACTTGTACGACTTGCCACGTGTCACTGTTTGCTCCTTTGGCTCAAAAATTTATAGACAGGAAACTACAGTCCGTGTACTTCCAGTCACGTTTCATGGAATTCCAATCTGATGCTCAAAGAGATAGTTATGAAGCTTTTCCCACGATCACCTTTTTGAGATGAAATTCGGGAACCTTTGCAAAGATGTTCCTCAGGATTTCGGCTTCGCTCTCTAAACATTTCAACTTCTGAAACTTCGTAGAAAAAAATTTATAGCAAAAATTCCGCGATGACCTGTTTAAGTGAAACTCAGGAGCCTGCAAAAAGCCCTAACTTCAAGGGGTTACACTAAAAAAAATAAGGGACTATACTAGTAATATAGGGACATAACATGCCCCTCTCATTCAAAAAAGTGTTGTCCTCAATGCTTCAGTAGCTCTAGGTGCTTTTGTATAAAATTCTCATCCTCCCATGTAGAATCTTCAGTGGGTAAGTTCTTCCACTTGATGAGATACTCTGAAATTGATCGATTCCGTAGTTGTCGAGTTCTTGTTTCCGTGACCGCTTCCGGTTCCAATATGATTTTTCCTTCCTCATCAAGTTCTGGCAACATTGTTTGAACTGGAAGATTTTCACCTATAACCTTCTTTAAGCATGAAACATGGAAAACTGGATGTACTCGCGAAGAAGCAGGAAGCTCCAATTTGTATGCCATAGTACCAATCTTTTGCACCACCTTGTAAGGACCATAGTACTTTGGCGATAATTTATTATCCTTCTTAGCTTGCTTGAGGGACATTTGTTTATATGGTTGTAGCCGTAAAAATACCCAATCTCCTACATCAAAACTTCTCTCGCCGCGATGTTGATCTGCCTGTTGTTTCATTCGATTTTGTGCCAAATTCAGGTTATCCTTTAAGAGTTGGAGAACTTCTTGCTGATGCTCGATGTGATCTTCCACTGCTTGAACCTTCGAATTTTCCCTTAAATATGATGTGATGGATGGTGGATGATATCCATAAAGTGCCATAAATGGGGACATTTTTGCTGCAGTATGGAAGGAAGTGTTATACCACCATTCAGCGAGAGGTAACCACTTGACCCATTGTGTTTGTTTATCAGATACAAAACAACAAAGATATCCTTCCAAACATTTATTTACTATCTTAGTTTAACCATCGGATTGAGGATGATAAGATCAGCTATGAGCTAATTGAGTACCCAAACAAGAAAATAACTCCGTCCAAAAATTTCCAGTAAAAATGGGATCTTTATCGCTCACAATAACCCTTGGGTTTCCATGTAGCTTTTGAATTGTGTCCATAAATATAGTAGCAACTGTACTTGCTTTAAATGGATGAGATAATGCACAAAAGTGTGCATACTTGGTAAGTCTATCAACTACCACCATGATGACACTCTTTCCTTTGGACTTAGGTAAACCTGTGATAAAATCCATTGAAATCTCCTCCCAACGTTTACTTGGAATGGATAAAGGTTGTAGAAGTCCCGGGGTCTTAATTGTCTCAACTTTATTCTGCTGGAAAACCAAACATTCCGCCACAAACTTTTGAATATCAGATTTAAGGCCATCCCAAAAAAATTCTTTCTTCACCCTGTGGTAAGTTTTTTAAAATCCCGAGTGTCCTCCTAAAGGAGAAGTGTGCAATTCCAGAAGAATCTTTTGTTTTAGTTGGGAATTCTTACAAAGATATAAGCGATCTTTGTATCATAAGGAATCATTTTTCCAACTAAATGTATCAGATGTACTAGGATCTTGCTGCAACTTTTGAATGAGTGTCCATACATCTTTTTCCTTCTTCCATTCATCTCTTGCTTTGGTTATCCAATCTGGTTGGATAATAGAAATGGCACAAAGCAATGCTTCCACCTCTTCATTCTTTCTTGATAGTGCATCTGCAACAACATTTAGCTTCCCTTTTTTGTAGATTATTTCAAAGTCATAACCCAACATCTTTGTGACCCATTTTTTCTTCTCTTTTGAAGATTGTCTTTGTTCCAAAAAGTGTTTAAGACTATCATGATCAATTTTTACCTTGAAGTGTCTTCCCATTAGGTAAGTTCGCCATTTCTTTATTGCATGCAGTATTTCTAACATTTCTTTCTCATAAATAGCTTTCTATAAATACTTTCCTTTGATTGGACAACTTTCAAAAGCAATGGGTCTTCCTTCTTGCATTAAAACAGCACCAATTCCATTTCCTAAGGCATCACATTCCACAATAAAGGTTTTTGTGAAGTCTGGAGTAGCTAAGACCGGTGCTAGGCACATTGACTCTTTAAGATGTTCAAAGGCCTTAGTTGCTTCAGGAGTCCATGAAAATCCATCCTTCTTCAATAATGTTGTTAAAGGTGCTACTATTCTCCCATAATTCTTAACAAACTTGCGATAATACCCTGTTAACCAAAGAAATCCTCACAACTGCTTTATGGTTGTGGGGATTTTCCATTCTTTAATGGCTTTAATTTTGTTAGGGTCTACCTTAACACCCTAGTGAGATATAATATGACCCAGATATTCCAACTCTTGTACTCCAAAGAAACATTTGGATGTTTTTGCATGTAATTGTTTCTCCTGCAATAGTTTGTTCACCCTGTCAACATGTTGAAATGATCCTTCCAAGACCTGTTGTAGATTAGTATATCATCAAAAATTACTAGCAAAAAATTTCTAAGGAAGGGTTTGAAAATGGAATTCATCAAGCCTTGAAATGTAGAAGGTGCATTGGTAAGGCCAAAAGGCATGACCAAAAATTCATAATGACCCTCATGAGTTCGAAATGTTGTTTTCGGAATATCTTCAGTCTTCATTCTAATTTGATGATATCCTAAACAAAGATCCAACTTGGTAAAATAAATAGCTCCATGCAATTCATACAATAATTCATTAATCATGGGAATGGGAAATTTATCTTTAATGGTGACCTTATTGAGCTCCCTATAATCTAGACACATGCTTCATGATCCATCCTTCTTATGTACCAATACTATAGGAGCAGAGAAATAACTTTGACTAGGTTTAATTATACCAGCCTCTAACATTTTTGCAATCATACGTTCAATTTCGCTCTTTTGGACATAAGGATATCTATAACGCCTGATGTTTGGAGGAAAAATTCCTGGAATCAAATGAATATCATAATCATGATCACTAATAGGTGGGAGTCTTTTAGGAGTTTCAAAAACCTTGGAATGATTGTCCAAGACTTTTTGGAGATCTACAGAAATAGATGATTTTGATGTTGGAACTTCTAGTGAGCATAATTGTGCAATTACGCCTCATTGTTATTTCTTTAGAAGCTTTGTCATGACATTAGAGCTTATTATCTTTCCCAGATTCCTTGCAATACCCCATAATTCGACTTCCTTTCCTTCTGAAAAAAAAAATCAAGAAATTTTCTTGAAAATTAAAAGCTACCATCCCCAAAGATTGTAACCATTGTACTCCTAATACAACATCAGCATCTCCCATAGGAATGGAAAGCATTGGACCATTAAATAAATATTCCCCCATGGCTAGCTTGATATTATGTCATTTTCTAGAGCAATTTATAGTTCCTCCATTTGCAACCATCACTTGACATTTTGGTGCTGGGTATAGGAAACAATTCAATTCCTTTGCTACCTTACAATGAATAAAATTATGGGTGCTACTTGAATCAATCAACACTATTACCTTTTCCTTTTTGATATGTCCTTCTATATTGAGAGTTTAAGGAGTGGTAATTCCTGCCAATGCATTACACAATATGGTCAGACTCATTTCTTCCTCTTCTAGGGCTGGTTCTTGGTGTATATCCTCTTCTTGTTCATTTTTTTCTTCCTCTTCACAATCTTCTCAGCACACTTATCACCTTTAATGTATTTGCTATCACAACTATAGCAAAGCCGTTTTGCTTTTTTTTCTTCCAATTGTTGTGGTGTCAACCTTGTAGGTTGTGGAAATCTAGGAGTAGCAAAACTTCCCTCTTTATAGAAGTGAGTGGTAGGCTTCCTTGTCACCATAATTTTACATTCAATTTTTCTTGCCAACCTGAATGCCTTCTCCAATGAATCAGGTTCCAAAACGCGAAATTCATGTTGGATGTTATCCTTTAAAGTACCTATGAAGAGATCAATCATGTGTTCCTCTACAATATCAGTTACCCTTATATTCAATTTTTGGAAGTCCTCAATGTGCTCCCCCACTAAACCCTTTTGTTTGAGATTTATCAATTGGCTAAAGAAGGTGTTGCTCTTTGTATCCTCATAATGTGCTACCATTTCCTCCATAAAAACTGACCAAGTGACAATTTTTTTATGGGAGAAAAGCCATCGATATCATACAAATGTATTTTGTTCTAAATGCAAATTTTATATGTGTACCTTTTGTGTGTTTTGCACATTATTGAGATCAAAATATTGCTCCATCTGTAGTATCCATGTTACAGGATCCTTTCCATCAAACTCCCTCATATCCATTTTTGGAATATGGTGGTTCTTCTCGCCAACATTAGAGTTCATGAAATCACAATTAACATTTATTTTGTTCTCATCATGAGTTTCCTCTACTATTTTTTCACCATTAGGAAATATTTGTTGTATCAAATTTGTCAAACCTTCCATGTCTGCTTTTAGATCATTCTTCATATTTTCCAATTTTAATTGACCTTAGCTTCCATGTCATCCATCTTAGATTCCATGCAACCTTCCATGCCATCTATCTTACCTTCCATGCCATTATTCAAACCATCCATCTTAGATTCCACGCCTTTATTCAAACCATCCATATTAGTTTCCACGCCTTTCTTCAAAACTTCCATGTCATTTTTTGTTGCTCTTTGTGAGAGCGAAATTTGTTGCACTTGCTCTTGTAAATTTGATATGTCATGTTGCCATTCTTCATCTTCATGAGTCATAGTAGAGCCATCTAAAGGCTTAATGGGTGTTGAATTCCTTTTAGGAGGCATTTCAGAACCCAATACTGAAATATATTCTACAATATGCCCCTGGAATCATTTCAACTTGATTCTTCAAACAAGACTTATGCAATTCGGAAAAAAAAAATACACACCTTTTACTTTCTTATGAGGAGCTCGATATCAAAATTGACTTATATCTATACTTGCGTATCCTCAATATCTGAAATTCGACCTTGTAGTAGTCCTTTGAAGCTTCTTTCAAATGCCACAGATCTAACTTGATTTGGATTCTTCAAGACAACGTTATGTCCAATATCCCACAATGACCTAATTATGGACCAGTTCAGTAGAGCAAACTTGTACGACTTGCCACGTGTCATTGTTTGCTCCTTTTGCTCTAAAATTTATAGACAGGAAACTACAGTCTATGTACTTCCAGTCACGTTTTATAGAATTCCAATTCGATGCTCAAAGAGATAGTTATGAAGATTTTCCCACGATCACCTCTTTGAGATGAAATTTGGTAACCTTTGCAAAGATGTTCCTCAGGATTTCGGCTTCGCTCTCTAAAAATTTCAACTTCTGAAACTTTGAAGAAAAAAATTTATAGCGAAAATTTCGCGATGACCTGTTTAAGTGAAACTCAGGAGCCTGCAAAAAGCCCTAACTTCAACATATCATATCTCCTAAACTATTGCGAACCAAGCTCTGAAATTTTGCGACGATGTTCCTCAGGATTTCAGCTTCGCACTCTAAAAATTTTAGCTTCTGAACCTTCGTAGAAAAAAGGTTATAGTGCATGTTAGCCCCCCTATGAAATTCTTGACAAGCAAGCTGGGGGATATGTCATTTTGGAGACCTTCAAGGAATGCATCTCCCCTGAAGACACATCATCCTTGAAGTCTCTCTGTGCTTTGCCTTATACAATTTCCCTCTGCTGATTTCCTATCTAAAGCCTCACTGGTTATGAAATTCTGCTCCTGAAGAGGCCCATCATTGCCCCTTACACCCTTGCAAATACCATATTTTTTCCCCTTGTCCCCTTGGTCAAAGTCCCCTTTTTCTTCCCCCAAGTTTCCCCTTGTTTATCCCTAAAAATCCCCTCTAAAATAGCCTTACTCCTTTCGTTTATGCCTAAATCCCCTCAAAAATCCCTTTAAAATCTCTCAAATACACTTTGGGTAGTTTATTTCCCCTCTCCGCCTCTATCGTTACCCCTTCTAGCCTTTAATTTCATTAAAAATGGGATAAAAACCCACTCCCGACCTTACAATAGGCCTAAGCCCCCTTCGAATAGCCCCCGCCCCTTTTTCTTCCATGCGTCCCGACGCCGTGACCGAAGCGCTTACCCCTGCGGAGGCTTCCTCTATCCATAGGGTCAAACCATGGTACCCCCCGCAGTTGACTCCTCGGGATGTGTGAAGACCCAATCTAATGGCTGTCATTCACCATGGGGGGTCGCTCCAACAGCCTCGTGTCCATACACCTTGGCCCCCCGCAGTTCATCTCCACCATCCATTTAAAGAGCCAGATCTAACGGGCTGCAGTCGAATCATGTCGGGCGCGATCTTGACCGTCGATCTGTACAGATCTCACGGTGTGGAATACGCCCGCCGTAGTGGTCCCCGCATGCCTTCACTGTTCAAAACCCACGTTGTTTTCATCGCACCGCCTTTGGGCGATTGGTGATTTTTCTCCATAGGCCAGCGATTCCACTCAGCGCCTGACACCTGTCCTCCTGTACGATTTCAAAACCGCCAATCCCACCCGTTAACTCCATCCATCGTGCATTATTTTTCGGACACGAATGCCCAGCGAAATTGTCGTAGGCCGTCCAATCTAGAGCGGGCCATCCGACGGCTATCGCTCATCGAAAGTGCACGATGTTTAATGAAGTTGCATGCGCGATAGCTCATGCCATGGCCCACCGTCCGTCATCATCCGCCGTTGATCTCCGCCACGATCAGCGGTCCAGATTTGTTCGCCCGCCGCTGACTTTTCCACTGTCCCCAGTCCCGCCACGTCATCTCCACATGCATCCGCCGTACCTCCTCCCATTCCATTGCATATAATTGGTTCATTTCATGTTTTTTAATGTTTTCATTTTTTTTTCACGTATATTGCTCTGTGTTCCACCAACCACCCACCAGAGCGTGTTTCACCGCTTTCTCTGCAAATTTCTCCTCCATTTCATCATCTGCACAACCATTCCCATCAACCACTGCCTCCATCATTCCCGTCCATTGTTTTCTTAACAGTTTGCGTGTTTTGCAGGGTTATGAGCGGTAGAAAACCGCCGAATTTCTCAGTCTCTGTGACAGTGACAGAGAGCGCCGAAAATATCAGATGCAGAGATTAAATCAGTAAAGCCAAGCCCGGGAAGGTTATGGACAAGACTGCATTTAAAGAACTGGATCGAGAAATCTGCACAATCTTCCCCGGGGCCATTAAAGGCGCATTTTTCTCCAACAGGGATATAAATAGAACAGCAAAGAGCTTAAGGCATGCCAATGAAGATTTTTGAGCCCTATGCAGTGTTTTGAGAGGCAAAGTACCAGTTTGAAGAACCCGAGGATCAAGCAGAAGGTCCTATGTGTCGTAAAGATAACATCAGGGTTTATTCGCCAGCAGAATGTTTCTTCACAAGGAACGGAGCGCCTATACAGCATTTACTATGCCGTGTTCTGGAGAGATTTTCTACCCTGGAACAGTCCCAGTACTATCAGAACATTTACTTCATCAGTATGGCAAATTTCCCCATCATTTATTTATCTTTTGTTTATGCACCAATAGCACCACACAGTACTGCAGTCAGAACACATGGGAGTCAAATCAGAGTAATCCACAATCTAAAGAAGATCATTCGTCCACCTAGGGAACATCAGAAATTAATGCACAGGATTTATACAGAATGGGTTTCGGCCCTCTTTCTTCTCAGAAGTTTAATACTGCATTTAGTTCTCCACCTACCTCCTCTGCTCCTTGGGAGTTATAAATTGAGGAAGAAACTCATTGTAATGGTTGTTGATGAGATATCAGAGAAATGCAAGCATTTTCCTCTTGAGACAAGTTCTCTGTGTAATATTGTAAGATAGGTTGAGATTTGAGGTATTCAGACTGAATGTTCAAGCTGTGGGCAATGTTGTACCTGATTGGTGTTGTTTTTAATATGACAAGCACATTTCTTTGGATCCTGATCTAAAGCAACTGGTGATGTTTTCCTATCTCTGTGTTTGATTTCATTTCATTCCATTTCTACTAGCTCGCATCAGAAGTTTGGCATAAGATTTACCCTTGATAGGTACCTTATGTTGCTGCTCTCCCATCATTTTATGTTTTCTGCTTATATGTGTATCTGAACATTGATTTCAATTGATTTAACCAGTGTAGTGAATGTTATTTCCTGCTCTCTGATGTATGAATTAATGAAATCTATGTTTAGATGTTCTTGTTAGGATTTAGTTGAATGAGTTGAGAACATTGGGAGGTTTAGAACTTTGTCTCTGCCTCACTAGGATCTTTCCATCTCAATTAAGCCTTTCTAAGATCCCTTGTATTGCCTCTAATTTTTTCCAAGCAGGTCTGGAGTTAAATGACCTCTGACCTGATCTATAGACAGAATTGGATGGTTCTCCTCCTTTCATTTTCAGTCCTTAATGTTCCATTTCATCAACCATCCTTTAAGATCCAAATGCTCTATATGACTAGCCCAACTGAAAGCTTGCACATTGAACACAAGTAAATCCTTTCATGACTCCATTGCCCAACGGCCTTGATGTTCTCTGAGTTATCTAACTTTGCCTAAATTTCCTCTTTGCGCATTCTTGTCTTATATTGGACCCTTCTTTCCTGATTCCCAACAACCAAATATAAACGATTAAAATATAAACCTTGAGCCTTAAAAGACATATACCTTTGGCAAACATAGAGAGATCCCTCTCTGGACCTAGGAGGGCTAGATCCTAAGGTCTAAAAGTGGTTCTAATGTTGTCTCATCTTTTGGTCTTACCAACCTGGCCAAAACATGGGAACCCCAACATAATGGCAACTCCGCTGGGGACTCTCTGAGTTTTCCTCTCCTTGATACATCACAAACCCTCAGAAAATCTAGAATCTCTGGTCAGGTTGGTAGTAAAACAGTTACACTTACCTTTCATTTACCTCTTGCTTGTTTTACCCTATACTCTTAGACAAAGTCTGGAAAGGGCCAGGTAGCCTCCGGATCTCATCCTCTTTTCAGAGGTGACATATCTGGTAAATGCCCTCTAAGTCAATCTCTGGTTAGAGTTTGTTGTGTTCTTGAGATATCCTTGAAAGAGGACATCTCATAAGCACTGTGGTGGACAGTGTACCCCTTAGAACACCCTAAACCTTCCACCTGGTGACTCCATAGTTCCTAAATGATTAAAATACTCCACTAGTGATCAGTAGGCCTGTTGATTAACTTGGTTTCACATAAGACTCCACTGGGAGACCATCCTTTGAAACAACATCAAACCACAGTAGAAGTAACAAGTAGGGTTAAGCTACTTGACGAAGAAGACAACATTTTGGCTTTTAGAACCATTCACACAAGAGCTTATCCCAACCCTGACCCACCTGAAATAGTTGACAATCCGGAGAGTATCCTCAAGGGAGCTCCTACACCCAAAAGACCAACTATTTCCAATCACCTTCATAGAGCTAATTCTGCACCTGAAGATCTTACAGCTCTATTAGACCCTTTCCTCGACCTAGACATCCAAAACAGTTTACCTAGAACTAGGTCATTCAGTGTTCTAGACCAGCCAGACACTAGGGACAGAGGGAACCCTCCATCTGCACTTCCTGATATCCACTTCATTCAAAACTTGGGATTTTCCCACCCTAGATCTGCTCAACAAGCTTTTGCTGGTCCAAATATTCCTGTCATCCACATACCAGCTGCTCAGGTTAACTATTTACCTCCTCAGAATATCACCATGGCATCCTGGTACGCACCTCTGGTTTTACCCCAGCCTCTATTACCCTTACCAAATGACTATAAATCAAATATCCCTCATTTCACTGCCAAAGAGTCCATCACAGGTCAGCAACATGTAGATAAGATGGAGGATTCTTTTGACTACATGGAAATAGATGATGATACAGTCAAAATGAGAATTTTTTCCCAGAGCCTAGGGGGTGATGTGAAGAAATGGTTTAAAGGTCTACCCCCTAATAGCATCCAAGACCTCCCTGCGCTATATCAAACATTTATCAACAAATGGGAGACAAGGGCAAACCCTCGCCAGCTCCTAGCAGAATACACGAGCCTTAAGAGAAATGTAGGAGAGAGTGTCCATGATTACACAACAAGATTTAACAGCATTTACAATGCTCTCCCTCCACATATGAAACCTCCACAAGGTATGGCCCTAGCAAAATATCCTGAAGGGTTTTATGCTGACATGGCCTATGAGCTTAGGGATAAAGAGTACACCACGTTGGAGGACATGCAGAAAGGAGCAGTGAACATAGAGGCAAACTTGATTGAGAAAAGAGCGAGGTTGAGATCTGAAAAAAGGGTAACGTATAGGGATGACGCTGTAGCTTCCACTTCAGACCCAAATTATGATAGATTATCTAAGAATGTGGAAAGACTACAGAAAATGATGGAGAAGATGGTTGTCACAGTTAGCAATCAGAACAGAAACTAGAACCAAAATCAGAACCAAAACTTTAGAAGAAATAACAACACTCCCAACAGAAAAAAAGAATCAGATCAGCAGGTTATCCCCCCTTTTCAAAACTTTTTAGATGAAGATGAGGGAATCATAGAAGAGTCTGAAGGGAATACAATAAACATGTTTGAAACATAGGACTCAATCCTCAACTGTGATTCATAGGAAGGCCAGCCCTCACCTTCATATAGGGACGAGGAACGGTTGGAAACTGAAGATTACAGATTAGGATTTGAAAATGCAATGATGCAGGTCAGAGAACAATATGAACTTAGGAGTAAAAAGAACCAAGACAATTCCAAAACCAAGACTCCTAAGGTTACCCTCAATAAAATACCTAATAAAACTTCTAAAGTAGCTACCAAAAATAACAAACCAGCAGCTGAGAGTTCTGGAAAAAAAAAAAAGACAACCAGAAGAATGAAAAACAAGGTGAGCCCGCTAGCAGTACTAGCACTTCAGTTAGTACTCCTGATACAATTGTTCCTAACCCTGTACATAATGAAAAATCCCAAACTGATTCGGTCACCAAGGTGGCTAATAAAACAGAGTTGAACGTTTCCAAGAGTCAGTCCACTTTCAATTTGGAAAGTGAGATTGCAAAAATTAAAATCTCTGTCCCACGCTCTGCGCTGGCCACTCAGGATGTATATAAAGGCCAAATTTTGAAAGCATTGAATTTAAGTGTAAATAGTGACACTGTAAATTTGAGTGATGATCAGCCTGCCCTCTTGTTTGGTCCTAAGATTGAGGGAAAGTTTCAGGAAGGGGTAGTCCCACCTTTTTATATCAGTCTCAACATTCATGACAAAATACTCCACAATGCAATGCATGAATCTGGAGCATCACACAATCTGATGCCTAAAGTAGTAATGGAAAGATTGGGCCTAGAGATAACCCGCCCTTACAAAGATTTGTATTCGTTTGACTCTAGCAGAGTGAAATGCTTAGGTCTAATTAAAGATCTATGTGTGAGCCTTACCCAGATTCCTGCTAAGTGTATGGTCATGGATGTGGTGGTGGCAGATGTGCCACCCAAGTATGGCATGTTACTATCAAGATCATGGGGAGCCAAGCTACAAGGAACCATGCATATGGATGGCTCATACGCCACTATCCCTATATTTGGCCAACTTAGAAGACTGTATAGAGAGTCCCATATGAAATTCCTGGTCAGTAGCCCCGAGAAGCCTGAAAATTCACCACTATACTCTGTACACACAGACCTGGATTCTTTCATCCTCTACAATGACCAATCCATATGAGAAACAGCATCAGAAAACAGAGACACAGACGATGACACACAGCCCATGGATTTCAACATAATGGTTGCCCTAGAAGAATACGATGAAGAGGACCATGGGAAAAACGCTGAAAACGAAACCCTGAGTGAAACAGAATCAAAACACAAGCAGCAAACTAGTTTACTCTCTGAACCCCACACGTGCCATGAAGAACAAGACAGCCCACAGACTAGTACAGCTCCTATAACGCAACATAATGGCGAACCCCTGTGGGAAATGAATTTCGATGGGTCCTGTACTAGGAAAACTGCTGAAGCAGGGGTATGGATACGTAATGCAGAGAGTGATTATGCAGAGAGCCACGCTGTCAATCTGCATTTTAAATGCACAAATAACATTGCAGAGTATGAGGCTCTTATCCTGGGCTTAAATTTGTTGAAAAAATTAGGAGCCCATAGGATAGTTGTGCAAGGAGACTTAGAGTTAGTTGTAAAACAAGTAAATGGTGAGTATACAGCAAAGCACCCCAGGTTGAGAGCATACAGGAATGACACTATGGATTTACTGAAAACATTTGTCGAGTATGAATTAGTGTTCATCCCTAGGGGTCAAAACACTATTGCTAATGGATTAGCTTACCTAGCTAGTTCATATCCTAAAACCCCTAGTGACCAACAGATCATCGTTCAGACCAAATTCAGACCTGCGATGCCAGACAATGAAAAATATTGGTAGGTCTTCGAAGGAGATAAACAGATCGAGGATTTCCTAACAAGCATAAATGAGTTTGAATTTTCTGACTCAGACTCTAAATCTGACAGTAGCTGCCTAGGTGAAGATTCCTCGGATGAGGAAGAAGCACCCTGTAACATAGCAATAAACCTTTTTTCTGATGAAACTGGAAACTCAACCACAGAACGTGAAAGCGCAGATAATGAGGAAATAGAGGTGCTACAGGCCAAAGACAAGAACATACCCAAAGGCCTGACACCCTTAGAGGACCTTTTTGACTTTGATGATGTAGCAAAAAATCCCACTATAGAACATGCAGGCTCAGATGTGGAAGAATGCAACATAGGCACTGAAGATAAACCCAAGATGATCAAACTGGCTAAGTCTTTACTTGTAGACATGAAGGAAAAATACATTAACCTTTTTAAGGAATTCATCGATGTGTTTGCATGGAGTTATGAAGACTTAAAGGCTTATGACACGAATATCATACAACACAAAATACCTTTAAAGGAAAATCAGAAACCCTTTAGGCAAAAACTTCTCATGATAAACCCAAAACAACTGCATGTTGTTGAAAAAGAGATTAAAAAGATGTATGATGCGGGCATTATAGTTCCTATGAGGTTTTCTGACTGGGTATCAAATCTAGTGGTTGTAAGAAAGAAAATAGGGGAAATCAGACTATGTATAGACTTCAGAAATCTCAATAGAGCCTCACTCAAAGATAACTACCCTCTGCCAAAAATGGAACAAATTCTACAGCAGGTAGTAGGCTCAAAAAGCATTTCTCTTTTGGATGGTTTTTCCGAATACAAGCAGGTGTTAGTACTCCTAGCTGATCAACTAAAAACGGCGTTTACAACTCCTTGGGGCACCTTCATGTATGTTAAAATGCCCTTTGGACTGATGAATGTTGGAGCCACCTTCCAAAGAGCCATGGATATAGATTTTGCGGATGAGATAGGACACTTTATTGTCATCTATTTAGATGACATAACAGTCTACTCCAAGACTGAGGAAGAACACCTAGAACATTTGAGGAAAGTATTTGAAAAGTGTAAAAGGTTTGGTCTGTCACTAAATCCTAAAAAGATTGTTTTTGGGCTGCAAGAAGGCAAGCTTCTGGGCCACATTATATCTGAGAAGGGAATTAGGGTAGACCCACAGAGAGTTGAGTGGATACTACAGATCACACATCCCAGAAACATCAAATATTTACAGTGTTTCATTGGGAAAATCAACTTCCTTAGGAGATTTATCCCCAATCTAGCCGAACACCTTAGGAACATGACTAACATGCTGAAGAAGGGTGTGGGAGTGAATTGGACTGTTGGAGCTAAACAATCTTTTGAATCTGTGAAACTTGCACTCACACAAGCTCCGGTTCTGATTAGCCCTGATTTCTCAAAATATTTTCTGATATTTTCATTTGCCTCAGAGCACACCATAGTTGCAGTTTTGCTACAGAAAAATGCAGAAGGTATGGAATAGCCAATTGCCTTTTTCAGTAAAGCACTAAGAGATGCACCCTTGAAGTACAACATAATGGAGAAACAGGCTTATGCTTTAGTCAAGGCCTTAAAAGATTTTAGGGTGTACATTTTACATTCTCATACCATTTCTTATGTGCCTAACATTGTTGTCAAAGATATCTTGTCCCAAGACCCTGATGGGAAAAGGGGCAAGTGGATTGTTGTGATTCTAGAGTATGATCTTGAGATTAAACCCACTAAGCTGATCAAAGGGCAGGGTTTAGCCAAGCTAATGGCTGAATCAAATCTGCAGGCCCTTGACATTAACATGGTGAATGCCTTGGATGAGCAGGAAATCCTACCTGATCCCACTATAGAAGAGAAATTCCAAAATTCTCCATGGTATTCTGATATCCTTTTTGTCCTCACCAATCTGAATGCTTCCCCAGAACTGTCAAAAACTAAAGCCAGGTTCACGAAACTTAAAGCCAGGAACTACTGCATCTTGAACGAAAAATTATATTGGAAAAATCCAAATGGCCTATTGCTAAAATGTTTGTTTGAAACTAAAGCTGAAAATGTCAAACAAGAATTTCATGTTGGAGAATGTGGAGGCCACCTGAGTTGGAAAGCCACGGCAAATAAGATACTCAGGGTTGGTTATTATTGGCCTACTCTTTTTAATGATGTCCATAAATTGATAACTACCTGCCACAAATGTCAGATCTTTGAAGGTAAAAGAAAACTTCTTCCCCTCCCTTTACAACCCATTACAGTGGAGGGTCCTTTCATGCAATGGGGTCTAGACTTTATAGGGGGAATTCACCCAGCCTCTTCCGGACAACACAAATGGATCTTAACAGCCACCGATTATTTCACTAAGTGGATAGAGGCCATCCCCACTAGGAGTTCCACGGACTCTGTCATTATTAGGTTCCTAGAAGGCCATATACTCTCTCGGTTTGGCTGCCCAAGGAAAATAATCACCGACAATGCTGCTGCTTTTGGATCCAAGAGAATGATTGATTTTTGTCACAGGTACCAAATAACGCTTGGACACTCAACTTCCTATTACCCTCAAGGTAATGGCTTAGCTGAATCATCAAATAAGAGCCTAGTGGCAATCATCAAAAAGCTACTAGAGGAGAACAAAAAATATTGGCACAACAAGCTGGTACATGCTTTGTGGGCTGACAGGCTCACCACAAAAAAATCCATTGGCATGTCACCATTCTAGTTAGTCTATGGGACAGAAGCAGTATTTCCTACCAGCCTTGGAGTTCCAGTAATCAAACTTGTTCAAGAGATCCAATCAGAAAAGGACAGCATGATAAGAAGGGTAAATCAGACAATCCATCTTCAGCAAACCAGGGAGGAGGTGTATAACAGAGCTGTCAAAGTTCAGGAAAACATAAAAAAGTTGTTTGACAAAAGAACCAAGGCTGCTGATTTCAAAATTGGTGACAAGGTTCTGAAGTGGGACTCAAGAAGAGAGGACAAGGGTAAACATGGCAAGTTTGACAGTTTATGGCAGGGCCCATACATTATCCAAGCTACTGTGGGCCCAAATGCATTTTTTCTACAAAAACTTGATGGTACAGAGCTATTTGGGGGTCCTGTCAATGGCAGGATGCTCAAGCATTACTTCTGCTAATTTCAATTTCCAGTTTCATTCTTCATTGTATATACCATTGTAGTTTATTTCAGAAAGGAGAAAGGTGTTTCTAAAATTTAAAAAAAAAGAGAGAAATAAGTCAGTTGGTCCTAACATGCTCAAAATCTGGGCCAGCAAAGAAAGAAAAATCAGCTCTAATGTGCCCAAAACCAGAAATGAGTCAAAGAGAAAGAAGTGACTCTAATATGCTCAAAACCTGAGTCACAGAGAAAGAAGGATGTTTCAAAGTTGCAGTTTTCCAGCCTTCGCAGTTTTGTCTTTTGTTTTCTACAAGTTTCAGTCCAGCAAGTCAGACAGTCTAATACTGGCTTGACTGTTTTTCAATTTCCTGTCTTAGAATGTAGGAGAAGAAATCTGTTGGATAGTTTAATCCCAACAGATATTAGATTAGGTAGAAAAGCATATGAGGCCAACTATTTAATCTGGTCTCATGGAGCAATAAGGGTAGATTTAGAATAGGTTGTTTTTTTGTTTTGAAAATAAAATGTAAAGGGTCTGCTAGCTCAAATGCACCCTGAAGGGAAAAATGCTAGGATTGTAGTGTGGGTAGGTAGCTTTGGTTGGGAAAAATGTTTCTACTAATGTAACATATTTATATTATGGCAGCTGATCAAGGAAAGGGATGTGCCAAGCAGCAGGCAACTGGCCTACTCCAAAGATCATTTCTGGTTTCTTGCCTCCTTCAAGAAGAAGCCATCCCCATGTGGAGCCACTGTTAGCCCCCCTATGAAATTCTTGACAAGCAAGCTGGGGGCTATGTCATTTTGGAGACCTTCAAGGAATGCATCTCCCCTGAAGACACATCATCCTTGAAGTCTCTCTGTGCTTTTCCTTATACAATTTCCCTCTGCTGATTTCCTATCAAAAGCCTCACTGGTTATGAAATTCTGCTCCTGAAGAGGCCCATCATTGCCCCTTACACCCTTGCAAATACCATATTTTTTCCCCTTGTCCTTTTGGTCAAAGTCCCCTTTTTCTTCCCCCAAGTTTCCCCTTGTTTATCCCTGAAAATCCCCTCTAAAATAGCCTTACTCCTTTCGTTTATGCCTAAATCCCCTCAAAAATCCCTTTAAAATCTCTCAAATACACTTTGGGTAGTTTATTTCCCCTCTTCGCCTCTATCGTTACCCCTTCTAGCCTTTAATTTCATTAAAAATGGGATAAAAACCCACTCCCGACCTTACAATAGGCCTAAGCCCCCACCCCTTTTTCTTCCATGCGTCCCGACACCGTAACCGAAGCGCTTACCCCTGCGGAGGCTTCCTCTATCCGTAGGGTCAAACCATGGTACCCCCCGCAGTTGACTCCTCGAGATGTGTGAAGACCCAATCTAACGGCTGTCATTCACCGCAGGGGGTCGCTCCAACAACCTCGTGTCCGTAAACCTTGGCCCCCCGCAGTTCATCTCCACCATTCGTTTAAAGAGCCAGATCTAACGGGCCGCAGTCGAATCATGTCGGGCGCGATCTCGACCGTCGATCTATATAGATCTGACGGTGCAGAATACGCCCGTTGTAGTGGTCCCCGCCCGCCTTCACTGTTCAAAACCCACGTTGTTTTCATCACACCGCCTTTGGGTGGTTAGCAGTTTTTCTCCATCGACCAGTGATTCCACTCAGCGCCTGACACCTGTCCTCCTGTACGATTTCAAAACCGCCAATCCTGCCCGTTAACTCCATCCATCGTGCATTATTGTCCGGACATGGATGCCCAGCGAAATTGCCGTAGGCCGTCCGATCTGGAGCGAGCCATCCGATGGCTATCGCTCGTCGAAAGTGCACGATGTTTAATGAAGTTGCACGCGCGATAACTCATGCCATGGCCCGCTGTCCGTCATCCTCCGCCGTTGATCTCTGCCATGATCAACGGTCCAGATTTGTTCGCCCGCCGCTGACTTTTCCACTATCCCCGGTCCCGCCACGTGCATCCACCGTACCTCCTCCCATTCCATTGCATATAATTGGTTCATTTCATGTTTTTTAATGTTTTCATTCATTTTTCACGTATATTGCTCTGTGTTCCACCAACCACCCACCAAAGCATGTTTCACCGCTTTCTCTGCAAATTTCTCCTCCATTTCATCATCTGCACAACCATTCCCATCAACCACTGCCTCCATCATTCCCGTCCATTGTTTTCTTAACAGTTTGCGTGTTTTGCAGGGTTATGAGCGGTAGAAAACCGCCGAATTTCTCAGTCTCTATGACAGTGACAGAGAGCGCCGAAAAGATCAGATGCAGAGATTAAATCAGTAAAGCCAAGCCCAGGAAGGTTATGGACAAGACTTCATTTAAATAACTGGATCGAGAAATCTGCACAATCTTCCTCGGGGCCATTAAAAGCGCATTTTTCCCCAACAGGGATATAAATAGAACAGCAAAGAGCTTAAGGCACGCCAATGAAGATTTTTGAGCCCTATGCAGTGTTTTGAGAGGCAAAGTACCAGTTTGAAGAACCCGAGGATCAAGCAGAAGGTCCTATGTGCCGTAAAGATAACATCAGGGTTTATTCGCCAGCAGAATGTTTCTTCACGAGGAACGGAGCGCCCATACAGCATTTACGATGTCGTGTTCTGGAGAGATTTTCTACCCTGGAACAGTCCCAGTACTATCAGAACATTTACTTCATCAGTATGGCAAATTTCCCCATCATTTATTTATCTTTTGTTTATGCACCAATAGCACCACACAGCACTGCAGTCAGAACACATGGGAGTCAAATCAGAGTAATCCACAATCTAAAGAAGATCATTCGTCCACCTAGGGAACATCAGAAATTAATGCACAGGATTTATACAGAATGGGTTTCGGCCCTCTTTCTTCTCAGAAGTTTAATACTGCATTTAGTTCTCCACCTACCTCCTCTGCTCCTCGGGAGTTATAAATTGAGGAAGAAACTCATTGTAATGGTTGTTGATGAGATATCAGAGAAATGCAAGCATTTTCCTCTTGAGACAAGTTCTCTGTGTAATATTGTAAGATAGGTTGAGATTTGATGTATTCAGACTGAATGTTCAAGCTGTGGGCAATGTTGTACCTGATTGGTGCTATTTTTAATATGACAAGCACATTTCTTTGGATCCTGATCTAAAGCAGCTGGTGATGTTTTCCTATCTCTGTGTTTGATTTCATTTCATTCCATTTCTACTGGCTCGCATCAGAAGTTTGGCATAAGATTTACCCTTGATAGGTACCTTATGTTGTTGCTCTCCCAGCCTTTTATGTTTTCTGCTTATATGTGTATCTGAACATTGATTTCAATTGATTTAACCAGTGTAGTGGATGTTATTGCCTGCTCTCTGATGTATGAATTAATGAAATCTATGTTTAGATGTTCTTGTTAGGATTTAGTTGAATGAGTTGAGAACACTGGGAGGTTTAGAACTTTGTCTCTGCCTCACTAGGATCTTTCCATCTCAATTAAGCCTTTCTAAGATCCCTTGTATTGCCTCTGATTTTTTCCAAGCAGGTCTGGAGTTAAATGACCTCTGACCTGATCTATAGACAGAATTGGACGGTTCTCCTCCTTTCATTTTCAGTCCTTAATGTTCCATTTCATCAACCATCCTTTAAGATCCAAATGCTCTAGATGACTAGCCCAACTGAAAGCTTGCACATTGAACACAAGTAAATCCTTTCTTGACTCCATTGCCCAACGGCCTTGATGTTCTCTGAGTTATCTACCTTTGCCTAAATTTCCTCTTTGCTCATCCTTGTCTTATATTGGACCCTTCTTTCCTGATTCCCAACAACCAAATATAAATGATTAAACAAACAACCTTGAGCCTATAACTAGCCTAAAATCTAAACCTTGAGCCTTAAAAGACATATACCTTTGGCAAACATAGAGAGATCCCTCTCTGGACCTAGGAGGGCTAGATCCTAAGGTCTAAAAGTGGTTCTGATGTTGTCTTATCTTTTGGTCTTACCAACCTAGCCCAAAACATGGGAACCCCAACAGCGCAAATGCCACGATGACCTGTTTGGATCAGCAAAACCCTAGAATCCAAAGCTCTGATACCAAATTTTGTGAAACCAGCTCCAAAAATAGAAGAAAAGAGATATCGACACCTTAGAAATAAGCCACTTCGAGGGTGTAACCTCCAATACATTACATGAATGAAAAATTCTTGGATGATACAAATTACAAAACCTCTTTTCTATATATAGGAGTCCATGGGGCCACAATGTAATATTAGTGGGGCCATAATGTAATCCTAGCCGACCTAACAATAATAATTTAAGGGCACAATAATAACAATATGGGGGTTACAAGCGTACAATAATAACAATAAGGGGGTTACACTAACAACAATAAGGGACTATACTAGTAATATAGGGACCTAACAAATTCCAATTGACGAATCCAATTATCTAGTCTTTCAATGTTAACTTCTCCATTATATGTAGGAATTTCAAATTTGATGTCCAACTTGAGTAACGGAGTCTTACCTTTTGGGATCTTGGAATGAGTATGGGTATGAATTTTTGTAATGGATGTGGAAGATGAAGATGTTGTTGAGGATGATGATGAAGGTGGTGGTGGAGAAGGAGGTGTTTTTCCACCACTGGATTTTGAGCTCCTCTCTTCCTCCTTTTTATTTTTTGAAGATTCTTCTCTGAGGGTGTTTTGAACCTTTTGCAGTTTTTTTTGCCACAAAATCTCCATACATAAGTTTCACCATCCTTTGAATTTATTTTAACTCTTTCTTAACATCCTCTTCTTCAGAATGTTCATGAGTTCCTTCATGGCTTGACATTTTAGCTGTAGATTCAAGCTCTATCTCTGCAACTTGTGTCTCTTCAACCACTTTAGCCTCTTGTGAAATTAATTCCTTTTGTGCTTCAAGTGTTGCCTTGAGTGGTCCTTTGGGTGAGGATGATGCTTTCTCAACCTTCTTCCTTCTTGTCCTAACTTCTGGACTAGCTATCAGTAGCTTCCCTTCTCCTCTCTGCAATCTCAATCTTGTAAGCATCAGTAAATTTTCACTATTAAAACCCTTCAAGTAAAACAAGCAAGCAACCTTGTTCTCTAATACAAACTTGATCTAAAAGTGAATGCTAATTATTTTTGTGCTAGTTTCATTTCAGATATAAGCTTTTCTTTGCATTGTTTTACTTATCCTTCATGATTTTGTTTATGAGCTTGTGACTGGAAAACAGTTTACTTAGTGAAATTATGAGTTTGTCATAAGATTTAAAAAGCATAATTTTAAATGATAGAGTAGAAGCAATATTAAACACAACAAACACACATAACATAGCTTAAAACAAATAATTTTAATAAAGGATTTCACCCCTCCTGGGCTACATCTCCTTGGTCCAACTTCATAGTAAGACCTTTGTATTAGCTTCAAGTGTGCTCAAATTGTTGTTACAAGATTCAAAACCTCTTGGAACCTATTCCAATGAGTTTAAAACATCATAATATCCCAAAAATGACTATTTGTTTGTTGAATTTGGACTCTGGATGCTCTGGAAATGACCCCAACATCTAGTGGCCCTAGCCTTCAAAAATCTTCAAATGCACCAAAAAACCTGTAGATGACCTTTTCTGCCTCTGCAACCTATTCCATTGAGTTCCCATCATGTTAATTATCCAAAAATGACTTTTATTGGGCTCCATTTGTTCGAAAATTGAGTGAGTTGTGACCAAAACCAACTTTGCCCCAATTTCTCCTCCAAAACTGGAGAGACTGCCAGTTAATTTTGTAAATTTATAAATCCCGGCAAGTTTGGTGTGACCTCCAAAATTTCTACCAATTTAAGTGTTGGATTAATTAGCGCTAATCCTAGATTAGCGGGCATATAAGTATGGGTTTAGAGATAAGCATGTTTTATGTGCTAATTTTGTTAAGTCCCTATATTAATAGTGTAGCCCCTTATTATGTTATTGTAGCCCCCCTTATTGTTATTATTGTACCCCTGTAACCCCCATATTTTTATTATTGTGCCCTTACATTATTATTGTTAGGTCGGCTAGGATTACATTGTGACCCAACTAGGATTATATTGTGGCCCCATGGACTCCTATATATAGAAGGAGGTTTTGTTCATTTGTATCATCCAAGAATTGTTCATTTATGTAATGTATTGGAGGTTTCCCCCTCGAAGTGGCTTATTTATAAGGCGTAGATATCTCATTTCTTCTATTTTTGGAGCTGGTTACACAACATTTGGTATCAGAGCTTTGGATTCTAGGGTTTCGCTGCTCCAAACAGGTCATCGTGGAATTTTTGCTATAATTTTTTTTCTACAAAGTTTCAGAAGCTGAAATTTTTAGGGTACGAAGCTGAAATCCTGAGGAAGATTGTCTAAAAATTTCAGAGCCTGGTTCGCAATAATTTCGGAGATATGATCTGTGGAAGTTAGGTATTTTTTCAGGCTCCTAAAAAGGTCATCGTGGCATTTGCGCTATAAATTTTTTTCTACGAAGGTTCAGAATCTGAAATTCATATGGTGCGAAGCCGAAATCCTGAGGAAATTCATCAAAAAATTTCAGAGCTTAGTTCGCAATATTGTTTGAGATATGATCTATGGAAGGCAGTGCTTTTTTCAGGCTCCTGAATTTCATCTCAAAGAGGTGAACGTGGGAAAATTTCAATAACTCTCTCTCTGGGCATCGGATTGGAGTTCTGTAAAAAGTGATCACAAGTATACAGACTGTAGTTTCTGGGATATCAATTTTAAAGACAAAGGATGAAACAGTGACACGTGGAAAGTCGTACAAGTTCACTCTACTGAACCAGTCCATAATTAGGTCATTGTGGGAGATTGGACACAACTTTGTCTTGGGGAATCCAAATCAGATCAGACTTGTGGCATTCGAAAGATAATTTAGAGGGCTATGTTGGTACCAAAATTAAAATATTGAAGTTCTGAAATCACAGAGATAATCCAATTTCAATATCAAGCTCCTCAAATCAAGAAAAAGGTGTGTATTGTTTTTTCCGAATTGCATAAGTCTTGTTTGAAGAATCAAGTTGAATTGATTCCAAGGGCATATTGAAGAATTTTTGTCAGTAATGGGTTATATTATGCCTCCAAAAAATAATTCCATACCCATTAATCCCTCAGAAAGCTATACTATGACGCATGAGGAGGAAGAATTGAAATATGAGATATCAAAATTACGATACCAAGTGCAACAAGTTTCGATCTTACGAAGAGAAATCGAAGATAAAATAGATGGTTTAAAAGAAAAAATGGAGGCTAATTTGGATGGTTTGAAGGATCAAATAATAGCTAATATGGATGATAAATTAATGGAAGATCACAACGAGCATCAACAACAAGTTCTCCAACTCTCAAAGGATAACCCAACTTTGGTGCAGAATCTAATGAAACAACAGGAAGATCAACATCACATCGAAAGAAGTTATGAAGCAGTCATAGAAACAAGAACTCGACAAGTACGATTAATTTCAGAGTATCTCAACAAGTGGAAGAACTTTCCTATAGAATATTTCACATGGGAGGATGAGAATTTTATACAGAAGCATCAAGAAATAATCAAGCGTTGAGGACAACAATTGTTTCAAGGAGAGGGGCATGTTAAGTCCCTATATTAATAGTGTAGCCCCTTATTATGTTATTGTAGCCCCCCTTATTTTTATTATTGTACCCCTGTAACCCCCATATTGTTATTATTGTGCCCTTACATTATTATTGTTAGGTCGGCTAGGATTACATTGTGGCCCAACTAGGATTATATTGTGGCCCCATGGACTCCTATATATAGAAGGAGGTTTTGTTCATTTGTATCATCCAAGAATTGTTCATTTATGTAATGTATTGGAGGTTGCCCCCTCGAAGTGGCTTATTTCTAAGGCGTTGATATCTCATTTCTTCTATTTTTGGAGCTGGTTACACAACAAATTTCATCTTATCGTCACTAATCCATGTTTTAAATTAATTAAATGTGCTTAGGAAAATCTCGTCGATTTAACTGATTGGCACCTTATTCTTGAGCCGTGGCCACATGGGGAGGGGGATGGCCCCCTCTAACCCCCAAACTGTCAGGCGATTAAATTTTAAGATTGGGCGGAGAACTAATGGGGTAAGAAACACCCTGGAGTAGAGATGGTATGATGCATGGTTTGCAGGCCTCAGGGGTTCGAGCTGTGACTCTGCCATAAAATTTTTCACACTAATATAATAGTAACTCCTCCGCTAATTTATCAATCCCACCATTGTAGAAGCCTCTGCCACACTGGCTAGCATACCTCCAAACTTAGTTAAACTCCGTCGTATTTGGTGGTTTTACAAACAGTATAATATATATATATATATATCAAAATAATACCACCACCCAATGTCCACAAATAATTCGACCATTAGACTAATTTCCCATCCAGATAATTCGACCCCCATAAGTTAGGAGGTGGCCCACCACAGAGGACACTTGGCATCCTCTGGTTGGTTTTCACTCCAACCCTTAAAAAAAAAATTCAAATTCCAACTTAGGAAGAATTAGAGGTCATTGGGAAATTTTTCTCTTCACTTAACCCATCTGGAAAATCTGAATATGACACTTGTCAGAGTGTCACTGGCTGCAAATCTGGAGAATATTCCTGCAATGCTGACTATACCTGGCACATAAGCACTGTACCTGTTCTGCTCCTTTTTTGCCTATTTTGGAAAATGAATAGTAGACGATAACTCAGTTATACGAACTCAGATTTTTATGAAACGAGTTGCACCGGAATCCTGGTGACAAAATCTATCCACTCGTTCAAGTTCAAAGCAATTTCAAGCACTTTCAATTTTTAGCTAAAACTTGAGCCTTAGATCATAAGCCTTGAAGCTTCACTCCCTCTGTCTGTCTGTACCATAGACCGTACTATGATGTGCCCCTCGGGTATCTCAGGACATGCTTCCCCTCCTTCCAAAATAGATTGTTAGGCTTAACCATAGCTTGAATCAGCTAGTTAACTGCGTAGAAAATGTCTGGTCTGGTGTTCACTAGATACATCAATGAACCAACTAACTTCCTGTAGACAGTAGCATCCAATACCTCTCCTGAAGTAGCATCCTATTTCCTCCAATTTCCTGGAAGAGGAGTATCCATGGGTTTGCAGCTCTCCATGTGAAACTTACCTAGTATCTCTTTGGCGTACTTACCTTGAGACACAAAAATTTCACCATCCCACTGCCATATTTCCAAGTCAAGGAAATGACGAAGGAGTCCCATGTCCTTCATTTCGAACTCCCTTGCAAGATCCTCCTTGCATGAGTTTATCAGTTGCTCATCACCAGTCAAAATTAAATCATTAACATAAAGAAAAATAATCAATAGCTTACCCTCAACCACAATCTGGTACAAGTTTGCATCTGCTTCCCTTTTGGTGAAGTTTAGTCCAATGAAATAGATGTCTATTTGAGTGTACCAAGCACAAGGTGCTTGCTTCAGCCCATACAGTGCTCTCTTGAGTTGACACACATGCAACTCACTGTTGAAGATCTCGAAACCCTCAAGCTGCTCTATGTACACTTCTTCCTCAATGATCCCATTGAGAAACATAGTCTTCACATCTATCTGATGGATGCGCCATCCCATTTTCACTGAGAGTGTAAGGATGGATCTAATGGAAGAGTACCTTGGAACAGGTGTAAAGGTATCATTATAATCGATCCCCTCGATATGTGAGAATCCCCGGGCCACAAATCTGGCCTTGTATTTATCCACACTCCCATCAGCAGCTTGCTTTACCTTGTAGATCCATCTTGATCCAACCACTAATTTGTTGACCGGTCTTGGGATAATCTCCCATGCACTGTTCTTGAAAATGGAGTGATGCTCCTCCACCATTGCATCAACCCAAGTTGGTTGCTGCACTAATTCCTAAAAGGAAGATGGTTTAGTCACAATACATTTTCTCATAAGAGCCATGTATCTAGTAAACATGTCTAGAGACTATCTCTGTCTACGCTATGAAGTAGGGGCTCCTACATTCTCTGCAACATCAAGTCTCAATCTATCAGCTTCTGTGGTGCGCCTTCTACCATTTCTGATGGATGGCTCTGCATGAGTGTTTTTTTCCACTCCATGATCCTCCTCATGTGGTTGCTCCACAACTTGAGGCTCATCCTTGGGAACTAACAGTTCCTCCTTTACATGCAAGTCCAACTCCCTCTCAAGGGACAACCGCATGGCTTTCTCCTCAACAAATTTTTTATCCTGTCGCACAACAATAATTCCATTGTTTGGAAAATACACTCGATAGTTGTGCAGCATTTCAGTGTACCCCACAAAAATCCCAATCTCAACTATCGGTTCCAACTTCTTCCTACTGTCCTCGGTCACATGCACATAAACAGATGAGTCAAAAATATTAAAGTGTGAAACATCAAGTTTCTTACCAGTGAAAACCTCTTCAGGTGTACTCATGACAAGTATCCTATGAGGACAATGTTTTGGCACAAATACCACAGTGTTGCATGCTTCCGCGCACAGATGCATCGGTAGGCCTTGATCATGCAACATCATTCTTGCTGCACCCACGATAATTTTGTTCTTTCTTTTAACGACCCCATTCTGCTGTGGGTTATGAGGCATTATCAGTTCTCTTCAAATTCCTTCTCTGTTGCAGAATTTCTTGAATTCATTAGAGATGTATTCTCCACCATTATCACTCCTAAGAGCCTTCACTTACTTCGCCGACTCTTTCTCCACCAGTGCTTTAAACGCAAGAAACTTAGAAAATGTCTGATCTTTCTTCTGCATGAAGAAGATCCAACACTTATGAGAAACATTATCAACAAATATCACATAGTACTCATGTTTTGTTGTCCAAGCAACATAGAATATTCCACACACGTTTGTGTGAATCTCTCATGGATCCCTAAAGCTTGGTTCTCCTTCTCATGAAAGGTGGCCTTTACATATTTTCTCATAGTACATCCCTTGCATGTTTCTGACTACCTAAGTGTACCCCTGGGAAGACCAGTAGAAATCTGTTGCATGACTTTCAAGGCTCCATGGTGAAGATGGCCCAATCTCCTGTGCCATAATTCACCCTCATCTAGGCTCACCACTTTGTCCACCTTGCCCATAAATGCTGCACAGCCATCTACATCTGGCTTGTAGATATTCTTAACTCGAATCCCTATCTTCTTGGCTTATCCTATTGTTTTGTGTCGCAGGAAAGCTTTTCCTTCACTAAAAACAACATCATATCCTCTATCCTCCAACATTGCAACTGGGACTAAATTTTTCTTCAAACCTGGTACATGCATTACATCTCTTAATTGAAAGGGTTTACCTGAATGCCTCTGGAAGGTAATTGTACCAATCCCAGTAGCATTGTACCGCCTGACATCACCCATTTCAATATGCATCTAGAGCTCCTTCTCCTCCAAGCTACTGAAAAGTTCCTTGTCTCCCGTCATGTGAAAGGAAGCACCACTATCCAAATACCACACAAATCCCAATGCACTTGACACCATGCATGCGATCAATGAGAATTCAAGCCCAAATTGCGAGGCCAAAGCCTCATTAGCTGCAGATCCTCCAACCTTCTTGTTCTTCTTCTTTTGTGGATAGTTAATATCATAATGCCCATGCTTGTGACAGTGAAAACAAAGTCACCCTGGACATATCCCACTTCTTTCCATCTTTGGACTCAGATTTGGAATGGAATTTCTTCCCCTTCCCCTTCTTCGCCTTGGAAACCAAAGCAAAACCTTCTTCATCTTCATTCTTAGATGAAGATCCATCTCTGGTGTTCCGTCTGAACTCCTCCCGCACCAAATCCAACCACAGTTGTTCCCAATCTGGCAGCTTTTCCCTTCCATTGACAAAGTCTTGATAACTATGCCAGCTCTTGGGAAGTCCTAGAAGAGCCAAGCTCACCAAATCATCATCAGTGACAGTTATTCCAATGCTCCCCAGTTCATCCCGACTTTGGAAAAACTTTGTTAGATATTTTGTTATGGATTCGCCTTTCTCCATCTTGATCTTACTGAGTTCATCTTTGAGCACTAATTTCCTATGCTTGCTATTGCTCTAAAATAGTTCCGTCCAAGCCTTCCACATTGCATATGGTGTGTCTTTCCCATGGAGGCTTGAGACAATGTGGTCCCTTACTCCCTCCAATAGGATTATCCTCGCCTTTGCCACTTTCTTTTTCCATGCATCAAGATTTGCAACATCTTTCACAGTGGGTTTAGGAACATCATAATCAATGAATTCCTTCAAGCCATTTTCTTCGAGTACTGCCTCCATCCTATCCTTCCAAGAAATATAGTTTGAGCAACCCTCAAGTTCATACTCCAACTTCAAGCCATCGAAATCCATCCTTAATCAACTATAGCACCAAGAAAGTATTTCTGCAAATTCAAATTCTATCCAGTCACAAACTCAGCTCCTCCTTCACAATTGTAATTTCCTGTGCTCTGATACCATGTAGAAATTATAAAAAAAGCATGCATATCATGGATTCAATCCGATCTAACAATGTACTAAAATTAAATACTGAATCGCTTCTACAAATATTTTGTGGAATTAAAAACACAATCACCGATCACATGAAGCAAAGAAGAATCAAATCAAACCACAACACATAAAAATTCTCGGGGAAAGCTTGCTGCTCAAAACCCCACTATCTTCTATTATATATTCAACATGGAATCATGAAATAATTACATACAACACTTCTCACAAGATACCTCCTGTACTCAGCTAATTGTCTCACATTGTCACACATAAAACTGACCAATACTTAGCCAATATACTACCTCCAGACAACTTGCCTTGCTTGCACAATCTTTGATGAATGCAATCCCTAAAGAATAGGAATTTTGGCCTTCCTTGACTGTGCAAGTATCATGGGCACTCCAATGGGTGTTTGGTTACATGGGTGAAACCCAATAATCCTACAACTGATAGTCAACTTCCCTTTCACCTAGATCTCAGCTGGGTCTCCATTGGATCTGACATGCATGAAACTAATAAAAGTAATTCCTCAGTTGCATGTTATATCACTGATTGTGAATTAATAATAATTAATTCAATTGATCTTTCACTATTGTATCTAACAGTTACAACTAGCACAATTCATTTTAACTCACTTAACTGAGTTAAACTGATTACAACCTGCATTAACTAATGCACCACTACACTTCAAACTCTGTTACAACTAGAATTACTCTGCATGCCTCACCAACTACCTCTAACTTGAAATTCATGAGCTAAATGAATTTATCACACTTAGTTAACTATTACAAGTTATTTTGAGACTAGATTACATTTTATTTTCCATCTTAATTATGGGATAACTAAAATAGACATGCACCAAATTTAGCCCTGTGGGCCCCACCCTAGTGTAGGTGCTTAATGCACTAGGCATGGGTGCTGAAATTTTGTTGTTGAATTTCAACATGGAATGAGGAATGCGAAAAAATATTGTGTAACAAGGCCAAAATTGATCTAAGGAACCAATCGATACATACACATTCTTCAAAAGAAGGAGCCCTACATGAGATCCTCCTTCTGCGCCATTCTTGGACATGGTCACAAAGGCGGGCATAAAAAGTTTGACAGAAGGAATTCAAGACTTTGGTTCCAATGTCATAACCGAGAGGTTATTGGAAATATGATAAGAAATATTTGGCGAGAGTCAAAAAAGTGGAAAGGGTGACATGAGGTTGGTCGACATACCACTTAACTGTAGCTCCAGTAAGCATGTGTTGGAATAAACAAAGATGAATGGAGTCATTGATAATGGAATTAGAGGAACACCACATGTGAAATGAGAAAACATGATTAGTGGGGTCTTCTCGAGGATTTAATTGAAAATTGGGACTGTCTGAAGGAAGTGTAGTATGCATAACTGGCCAATTTTATTTATGGAGAAGTGAATCGTTGATAAGTTGATTAAAATCTGTGAGATTTAAACTAGCCATGATGGGTAGCAATGGAGTAGGAGTGACCGTATCAGTTGAGGTTCCACTAGTGGTATGACTCAGGGTAGGACACAAGGTACCGCCTTGGTTTCCTGCACCTACATTGGTGCCTAAAATGAGGGCAATATGAGGTAGAGAAGTCGTGGAATCAAATGAATTAGTAGACTCAGAGCAAGAAGGACTCAATGGAGGGTTGGGAGGATGAACTCGCAACTGATGGGGAGGAGCTATACAACCTAACGAGAATTGAGAATGAAGACCTTGAATTCGCCACGACCAATTCCTAGGTGACGCAATGATGTCAAGACAAAGATAAAATTAAAGGACTAAAGGGTGATAGGAAAATCGGAGTTACAAACAACAAGAAAAAACTGTGGTGCCAAGTGTAAACAAACTATATAATGATGCTACTCTAATACAAGTAAAACAATCCTATCAAATAAAATGACTTATAGCCTAAAGGTGATCTAATTCCTCAAACAATCCTAAATATACTATTTTAGATGGCCTTCCAAAGAACTTTGTACTTGAAGGATAATCATCCCCACAAGTAGAGCTATCCAGAGAAAGGTGGGGTAGGGAACCAACTGCTTCCCACAATCAGTCCTATAAGGTGTTTTCTAAAGATTGGTCACTATGGTTACCTTTGTCCCATAGGGGTTGTCAAGTCTTAAGCTTCTTGGTGATCAGACAATGCACAAAATTCCCTACCATTGTTTGGGTAGCCTCGAGGAGAATCGCTTGCATGATGACCTATCCTAACCCCCTCGAATCGAGTTTCTGATGCACTCTGACTTTGACCATGGGATGGTGAAGGATTTTAAGCTCCCTAAAAAATCAAATTTTATGTCTTAATGTAAATGATTAATGAGTGTTATTGGAAGCATATACCACTGATCCTACACCTAACTACACAAAATTTTTGGCCCTGATGCCCAAGTGGGATTAATCTATGTGTGTTAGATTATTATGTATGGTGTTTAAAGTCTTGGCTTGGCGATGTTATCCAAACTCGTGTTCGCTTAGGGTGTGTATGTGTGTGAAAAAATATGTTTTAGTGGATGAGTAAATTGAGCATGTTTTGTGATGCCAGATGGTGTTGAAATTACATGCTAAAATACTGTAAATAATTTTGAAATATGATAGAAAAAATAAACAACGAATCAAGCACAAACCCCACCCAAAGAAGGCTTTCAAACAACTAAACACAGAAAGGCAAACAAGCTACTCAAAAAACACAAAAAAATGCCAACAAGATCTAATGTCAATGGGACTGGGATCTAAGGCTCTATGTTGTTGAAAATGGTGCAAACAAATAGCCAAAAACAGGCGTGAGATATGCTACAAAGGATAGGCAAGAAACTCAACAAACCAAGGAAACTCAGGTGGATCCTAAGGGGGAAGGCAATAAAAAACTCAAAATGAAGTTATAATGGAAAAAGGACCTATCCAAAAGGGCTAAAATAAAGTGGATCACCCCAACAAACTAGTAGCTAAAAGTGATGAAAACCCTAGATTCCTCAGTCGGCCAATCCCTTCCTAAAAAGCTGGAGGATTACTAAAAACCTTAGGGATATTTTTCTTCCTCAAAGAGACAAACTAAGAGTATCTAGGTCTCTGGATGGCTGAAATGAAAGTGAAACAACTTTGACCCAGTACATAGACAACACTCCTATAGTGTTAGAAAAAATCCTGAAAATTTTTTGAAAATATTTCAAAACATATGTACTAAACTGGAAGGGCTGAAAACACTAGTTAGGACAAAAAGTGCATTATGGAGCTAACAGCACAATTTTGGGGCTGAAAAGTGCATTTTTATCCCCACAACTGTTGTCATCAGATCTCATCAAATGTTGCCATCTCCTACTCGGCTAGTACCTGTGACTTGCAGAAAACACCAGAAAACCACCTATAACCGAAAATTTGATAAAATAATGGAGATAAAGCTATAAATAGAAAAAATAAGATAAAAATAGCTATAGAAAACCTTGAATTTCTGAAGCAAATGTCACCTAGGAAGCTGAATTGCCCTAGTGGAGTCGTCATTTATTAGTATGAAATTTCTTGGAAGGTGTACCAAAAATATCTCACTTAAGTCACAGGTGACTAGTGACCCTAACAACAATTGTGGCTGCTTATAATTCAGATCTGCAACAAATATGTGAGAAAAACCTGCAGAAAGATACATGCATGCAAATCTAAAAGAACAAACAACAGAAATAAATCTGATGTAATAACCCAATCTTGGAAAAGCTTTGAAACAAAAATATATTATTAATGAGACTTGTTGAAGGAGATTTACAAAGGGTCGTAAGACCCCCTCAATGGGATGAGTCCTTTGATGTTCTCGTCGCTTCAATATTCATAACTTCTTCTCTCAAATGTGTGAAAACCCAAACAATGTAGAACTAAAAATGGGAGCTCAAAAGGTATGTGACGAAAATGGTGACGATGATAATGATCATGGTGAGAAATGAATGAAAAACCCTCTTATTTATTGCAAAGTATTGGGTTGATCTCGAAAATGGAGAATAATAAAATATTATTGACCAAAATATAGATCTAACTGCCTGTGATACTTTATTATATTTTTGGACAGGGAAAAGATTTTAAAATGGTTAAATATATTTATTTATAAATAATTAACAAATAAAATTATTTATTAATTATTTCACGAATAATAATAAAAGTGTGAAATTAAATAATTATTAAATAATGATTTAACAATTATTCCAAAGATGGATTTAAGAAAATATAAATAAATTATGATATATTTAATTATTCCTAAGTGATTTAGTCAAACGTGACAAGGAATAATAATCTAACAGTGATTTAATAATTATTCCTAGAGAAAATTAAATAGATAAATAGTTTATTTAATTATTCTCATGGGGTTTTATCAAAAATAACTTAATAAAAGTGGTTTATCTTATAGTGAAAGTGATCTTACTGTGGTAAAACTAAACTTACATGATGTATTTCGATCCACCTAGTTAGAAAAGGCTAGGTGATCATTTTTAGGTGATAACAATTAGGAAGATTTAAATGCTTTGGATTCCTTCTTAGTGGGAGTTCTCAAAAGAAGGTTTTCATTTACAAATTGGAGGTGGGAAAGAGGGGATGAATTATGGGTAAGTGATTGGCCTTAAATGCATTTGATCCAAACTTCCTATTTTATAATTCACCCCGGACCTTCAATAATAATGATATAAAGAAAAGGAGAGAGGGGAACCCCTTTACAAATACCACATGATGGGTTAAAATGGGTGGATGGGGAGTGTAGAAATTCCTTGTAGATTCAAACTGCTAATTGTAATTTGCTAAAACAATAGACTTGAATCTACTACACCAATTGCGGAAACAATAAACAATCATGAAGCATACAAGACAAATAATTCAATCAACACATTACAAAATTATTTCATGGGGAAATCCACAAATAAAAAATTCGCTATCTGTATATTTCACTAGTGAGAAAATATGAGAAAATTGCAATTCTTTTCTCAAGCTTGAGAAACCTTTGTACTATCTCTATTTGTCTCACTACTTCCTAGACAAGCCTAGACCAATACTTACCAAATTTTGGCTTTCCCAATTGCCTATTTCCTTGCATTGTCTCCTTGGGAATTAGCCCCTATTAATTGAGGAAATTCCTCATCCACAAGTATGAAATACATCATAGGAATTATTTTGACTACATGCACCACCTGTACAATTCAGATAATTACACAACTGATGGTAAACTCCCCTTAAACTCCAATCTCAACTGGGTAACTCTCAAATCTTACATGCATAATTTATTTATGAGTGAATCATCAATTAACTATTTGAACACATGAAGCAACACCCCATCGTCTGACCTCCTACTAGTTCCTCCAATAGTTGGAACTAGTTTAACCGACTTTAACTTGGTTAAACTAAATTAATTAATTACAACTCAAAATAAAATCAACCAATGATCCTATAAAGTATGAGCCACTCTACATGACTCAATTTAGACCCTCAACTCGAATTAACTAAATCAACTAATTCAAATTAACTTAGTTAACTCGTACTGGTGGTCATGTGATGTGGAATTACAATTTTATTCTAATTTAATTCAAGGGAAAATTAAATTAGAATATGTCTTGGTTCCAAATTTCAACACTCCCTCTCAGCAAGAAAGGGATTATCAGATACTCCAATCTCGCTTCTATGGAACTCAAATTTTCCTCTTGACAATGCCTTAGTCAAGATATTTGCATCATGTTCCTCTGTAGGAATGTACTATAACATCATGATCTTCCTTTGAACACAATCTCTGAGATGGTGGTACCGGATGTCAATATGCTTGGACTAATCATGAAAAAATGGATTCTCGTAGAGTTTGATACAACTTTTATTGTCACATTAAATCATAGCAGTATCCATCTATTGACCAAATAATTCAATAAGGATCTTCCTCATCCAGATAGCCTCATAAGATGCTTGACTATTAGCCATGTACTCTTCTTTTGCTAAACTAGGTGGAATTTATCTCTGCTTCCCGTTGTACCAAGAAACTACCACTGACCCAATACTGAAGATGCCCCCTAATGTGCTCTTCATGTCGGATGGAATCTCTGCCCAATCTACATATATGAAGCCTTGAAGCTTCACTTCCTCTATCCATATGTACCAAGGACCAAACTGATTCATTCCTCTAAGGTATCTCAACAATTGTTTAGTGGCATTCTAGTAGAGTTTTTTTTGTCTTAACCATTACTTTACTAAGTTGCTTAATTGCATACCACATGTCCGATCGTGTTTTCACCAAGTACATAAGTGAACTCATAAGCTTCTTGTAAATGGTAGCCTTTAACAATTCACCTGAAATAGCATCTTCCTTCCTCCAATTCCATGTTGGAGGAGTATCCATGGATTTTCTACACTCTGTGTGAAAATTCTTCAGTATCTCGTAGGCATACTTTCCCTAAGAGATAAACAATTCCCCATCTCCTTGCCAAATTTCCGAACCAAGGAAATAGTGCATGAGCCACATGTATTTCATCTCAAATTCTCTTTCCAAATCCTCTTTGCAAGATTTTATTAGCTTCTGATCACCTATTCAAATTAAATCATCAATATATAATACTATAATCAGTAATTTACCTTCAACCACAATATGGTAAAGATTTGAATTTGCTTCACTTTTGGTGAAGCCCAACCTAGTAAAATAACTGTCGATCTTGGTGTACTAAGTACAAGGTGATTTTTTCAATCCATACAGTGCTTTCTTGAGTCTACAAACATGTGACTCTCTGTTGAAGGTCTCAAATCCTTCTAGTTGCTCTATGTACACCTCTTCCTCAAGCACTTCGTTGAGGAAATTTGTCTTCATATCCATCTGATTTATCCATCCCATATGCGTTGAAAGTGCTAGAATAGATCTAATTGAAGCGTACGTTGCTACTAGAGCAATGGTATCCTCGTAATCAATTCCCTCCACCTGAGATAACCCTTTGGCCACAAATATTTCGTTGTGTTTCTCAACACTCCCATCTGTTTCTTGATTCACCTTGTAGATCCACCTAGATCCTATAACTGACTTGTCCTCTCGCATTGAGACAACTTCCCAATCATTGTTCCTGATAATGGAGTCATACTCCTCTACCATGGCATCAACCCATACTGGCTACTACACTAATTCCTCGAATTAGGATGGCTCTGTCTCTACACTCTTTGCTCATAAGAGCCATGTAGCCAATGTATTGCTCTATGGACCTCCTTTGCATGTGTTGCGATGTGGGTGCTCCCACATTTTCTCTAGCATCATGCATCAATATGTTAGCCTCTCTGGTGTGCCTCCTTCCATCTCTGGATGTCTCTGCATGAGTGGGTTCTTCCACTCTCTGCTCCTCTGTTTGTGGATGCTCCACAACATCCTGAGGTTCTTCCTTTGGAGATAAAATCTCCTCATCTACATGCAATTGAAGCTCCCTCTCAAGGGAACATCTCATGGCCTTCTCTTCATTGAACTTCACATCTATATGAACAACTATCATCCTGTGAGATGGTAGGTACACCTAATATTTGTGAGGTGTATTAATGTACCCCACAAATATTCCTAACTCTATTGTTGGTTCTAGCTTTTTCCTTGCATCCTTGGTAAGATTACAATAAATTGATGAACCAAAAATCTTGAAGTGTGCCAAATATGGCTTCCTTTAGTGTACTCATCTCGAGAATCTAATGAGGAATCCTATTCTACACATATCTTGTTGTGTTGCATGCTTCATCCCACAAGTGAAATGGTAGGCCCTTATCATGTAACATCACCTGTGCAACTCCCATAATACTTCTCTTCTTCTTTTCTATAACCCCATTCTATTATGGGTTATGGGGTGATATCAACTCCCTTTGAATGTCTTCTGATGCACAGAAGTTCTTGAACTCATTCCACACATATTCGCCACTGTTATCACTCTTGAGATCCTTCACTTTCCTCTGAGTTTATTTCTCCACAAGTGATTTAAATTCACAAAATTTTGAGAATTCCTGGTCTTTCCTTTGCATGAAGAATATCTAGCACTTACAAGAGAGATCATTTACAAATATCACATAATACCTGTGCTTGGTCGTGGAGGCTGTCGAGAACAATACACACACATCTAAGTAAAATATTTCAAGGATCACATGCACTTGAATGTTCTTATCATGAAAATTGTCTTTGGTGTACTTCCCCAATATACACCCTTTGCATGTATCACACTGCTCTAGTGCACCCTTGGGAAGTCCTGTAGAGATTTTTTGCATGATATTCAAAGCTCCATGGTGCAAATGACCAAGTATTCTATGCCATAATTCATCAACGTCTCGACTTTGCATCTTTTATGCTTTCATGCTCAAGGTAACACATTATTATACATCCAATTTGTAGAGGTTCTTCACCTGAACCCCAATCCACTTCACTTGTCCCGTGGCTATGTGACAAAGGAACTACTTTCCTTTGTTGAATATCACATTATAGCCACGATCTTCTAACATAGAAAATGAAACTAAATTATTCTTCAAACCAAGAACATGCATGACATATTTTAATGTCATATGAGAACCACACTACCTCTAAAAAATAATAATACGAATTTCGATCGCGCTAGAAATTCCATCATCTCCCATCTCTATGTGCATCTGGAAGTCCTTCTCCTCCTAGTCGCTGAAGAATTATTTGTTGTTAATCATATGGAATGAGGCTCCACTATCTAGGTACCACACTGCCCATCACTGATTTCACCATGCACACAATGATGGTGAAATACAACTCGAATTTTGAAGCAAGGGCTTCACCTACTACTCCTCCCGAGGGCTTCTTGTCAAACTTCTTGTGCAAAAACTACGTGGCATAGTGTCCTAGCTTATGACAATGAAAATATTTAATCTTCGACAATTCCTTATTCTTTCCCACCTGACTAGAATCTCCTTTGGATTGGGACTTCTTCGCTTTCCCTTTCTTTTAATTTCCAGCCAAGGCACAATTCTCCTCATCGTGATGCTTGTATGAGGTTCCATCTCTTGTGTCCCGCCTAATATATTCCTGCACCAATTCAAACCACAATCACTCCCACTCTGGTAGCTTCTCCCTCCCATTTACCGAATATTGGTAGTTGTGATAGCTCTTGGGAATTACTAGAAGTGTTAGGTTGAGCATATCATCTTCAAAAACTATAACACCAACACTTCCAAGCTAATCCCAACATTGGGTGAACTTGGTCAAGTACTGTGGTATTGTGTCACCCTTCTCCACTTTGATTTTTCTGAGCTTTTCCTTCAGTGCCAACTTCATGTGGTCACCAATGTTATGAAACAAGTATGTCAAGAATTTCCACATTGCATATTGAGTCTTCTTACTGTGGAGGTTTGAGACAATATGATCTCGAACTCCTTCCAAAAATATCCTTCTTGCTTTTTCTACACACTTATTCCAGTCTTCTATATCATGTGCATCAGTTGGATTTGGTTTCGGGATGTCCTTCTCAATGAACTCCTTCAATCCATTGTATTCAAAGACTGTTTCCATCCAGTCTCTCTAGGAAATGTAATTCGAGCTACCCTCAAGGGAATACTCTAGCCTCAAACCATAGAATGCCATCCTGATCCTAACGCTAGCTCTGGAGAAGATATCTGCAAAACTTGTTCCTCATACAAGTACAAACTCATATTATTCTCATCTATTTTGATGAGTTAGATCTGATACCATGTAGAAATTCCTTGTAGATTCAAAATGCTAATTATAATTTTCTAAAACAATAGGCTTGAATCTACTCTACCAATAGCGGAAACAATAAATGATCGTGAAATCATGAAGCATACAAGAGAAATAATTCAATCAACATATTACACAATGATTTCCTAGGGAAACCCACAACTAAAATACCCGCTAAAATACTCTCTATCTTCACAAAATATGAGAAGATTACAATGCTTTTCTCAAGCCTGAGCAACCTCTACACTATCTCGATCTGTCTCACTGCTTCCTAGAAAATCCTATGCCAATACTTAACCAAATTTTGGCTTTACCAAGTCCCTATTTCCTTGCATTGTTTCCTTGGAAATTATCCCTTATTAATTAGGGAAATTCCTCATCCACAAATACACAATAAATTAGAAGCCTTCTTCTGACTGCATGCACCACCTGTATAATTCAAATAATTATACAACTGATAATACAATGCACGTGAACTCCAATCTCAACTGGCCAAATCTCAGATCTGACATGCATGAGTTATTTATGACTGAATCATCAGTTAACTGGTTGAACACATGAAGCAACACCCCATTGTATAACCTCCTATTAGTTCCTCAACCAGTTGGAAGTAATTTAATCAAGTTTAACTCAGTTAAACTGAATTAACTAATTACAGCTCAAAATAAACTCAACCAGGGCTCCTATAAAGTAGGATCCACTCTACATGACTCAAGTTAGACCCTCAACTCGAATTAAATGAACTAAATAGCTCAAACTAACTTAGTTAATGCGTACAAGTTGTCATGTGATGTGCAATTGTAATTTTCTTCTGATTTAATTCAAGGGAAAATTAAATTAGAATCTTTCTTGGTGGCATTTTAAACGGGGAGCCATTGAGTAAGTCCTGGAAAAAGGTTTAGGAGATTAGGCTTATGATCTAAAAAATATAGGTCCCACAAAATCCAAAGGTTATTAGAATTTGAGAAATAAATTTCTAGTTTAATATGTTGTATTCTTTTGAAATGTCTAACTTAATGAGCATTCCAGGTTGTTTATTTCTTCACAACAAATGGGTATATTCGTGGGAAGGAACAATACCATCAAGGATTTTACAGCTTTAAATGAAACCTTGATGAGCATGGGTTTTAAGCAATTAGAAATAATATTTCTTGTGATTTTATAAAAAACGTTACACATGGATATATGATGGAACTTATATATAGTATTAGCTTCTTGGTCCTTTGGAACGAAAACTAGGAAGGTTGAATTGAAATATTGAAGCATCACCCTTGATTGCTAATATTCTCCATTTCTTCTTAGATATCCTTCTTTATCATGTACCAAAAATACTAGAAGAAATTTGTAGTAAAACCATATGGCCTTGGAGATTATCCAAAGCCATATCCTTAACTACTTGGTCAACCTCTTCAAAGGATATTGGCTGCTTAATAATCCTATTTTTTTCTTCAGTAATTGATGGCAGGATAACTTCCAAGAATTGTTGAGTATATTTGGAGTGATCCATTGCTTGTTTTTTAAGAAGAGATTCAAAATGTTTAACAAACTCCTTTTCTAAACCCTACTCCGTTTTAAGGGAGGAAATATGATTGGAACTTTTATACTGGAGGAGAGAGTTGAGAAAGAAAATTGTGTCACGGTCTCACTCCTTTAACCATATAAATCTCAATTTATACTTCTATAAGGGTTATTCCTGGAGATACTTTGAATATAAGATTTTCATAGTTGCTTTCTAGGATTATAGATTATTGAAGGTTCACCATCTCTTGTTCCAATTTTATTTTTGATTCAAAGATATTACCAAAAAATTTCAATGTTCCTCTTATTGATGTAATGCTTCACGTAATTTAGGCATTGTTGCATCTGATAATTTTTCATTCCAGAAACAATTTTACTTTCATTCCACCCTTATGCCATACTAGTCATGAAATCTGGCTGCTCCAACTATAACTTTTAAAACTCCAAAGGACATGATTTATAATGGATTTCATCCTACCATGTTAACAATATTGGCTAGTGATTTGAACTAGCAAAGGGTAGGATCTCAACCATCATTGATGTTAGGTCTCCGTAGTTTGCAAGATTGCCAAGTACAAACGCTGCAAAGCCTACGTCAAAACCACTTTGGAATCTGAGGATCTAGCCATCCTAGATTCATAGAGGGATCTCTCTATATATGTGTATCTCGAAGATGTTTCTTTATGCTTAAGTATGATATTAGACTAGTTATAAGACACAAGGGTTTTGTTTGTTTTGGTTAGGATGAACCTCACCAAAATGAAGGAAGTCTTATGAGGGGTAAAGGTGTAAGTAGGTTGAAAATGGTTCAGCTGATAAGATAAGCAAGAAACAGCTTCAATCCATTGGGCTATGGAGTCATAAAGGATTTACTTGTACAACAAGTTTCAAAGGTGGTTCATGGGGCAAGTCATCTATGTCAAAGGATTCTTTAGATTGATTTGATGATATGGAAACATAAAAAGTGTTGTGAGAGAAGTAAACACACAAGAAAAACAAAGGACAGCCTAAGATCAGGTAAGTACTTCTAAACTAGCCTACTTTCTGCATGCATTTAATAGAAAGACACGAAGTAACCTAAGATCAGGTAAGTATTTTTTTAAACTAGCCTACCTTTGATATGCTTTCAAGAGAAAACATTAAAAAAAAAAGAATAGCTTAAGATCAAGTAAATTCTTTTAAATTAGCCTGCTTTCAGCATATTCTCAAAGGAAAACATTTATGATGAACATAAAAAGTAGTCTAAGATCAGGTAAGTACTTTTAAACTAGTCTGCTTTTGACATCTCTCAAGGGAACTTTTCAAAGTAACTTTTGGAGAAGAAATTAGAGGACGGGGCTAAACATAGACTTCCCTAATTCAACTTTACTTAGCAAAATCTTCAAGAACTTTTAAAGACAATATTTCAAGCTACACTAAGCAAAACATGGGCTTACCAACATTCTTTGACTGATTACACTCTATTGATTTATCCTTAAATACACATTTCAGCAGAAAACATAAAGATAAAGATTATTCAGTGAGATTTAGGGTACTTAACAGTAAATCCTAATCTATATTTTTTGTTCTTCATCATAGAAAAGTGGACAGAATGAAAACATAAAGAAAATAACAATTACAGTGAGAAACACATCACCATTGACATAGACCAGGATCACATGAATCAGCTTGTGTATTTGATGTTCAAACCAGTTACAATCTTCAAGTCCAGTGGGTCTTTATAGCTTCAAACTTCTCATCTCAACCTATCCTTCTTTTATTACAATTCAGAGCTTCAGCAGCCTCAAAAGCTATTTACAATTAAAGAGTATTCAAAGACCAACCCCCCCATACTATCTTCTATAGAAGTAGTTATAGAAGAATGAGGAGGTGGAGTGAAAGAAGGATTCATTTATTCAATTAATACAAAGTAATGGTTTCTCGGCCTTTGAAGAGCCATATGGAGAAGTTATCTGATTTTTTAACTTTGCCAATTGATTATTACATTAAAGTTCATCAAATTCAGTCACTTTTGTTGACTTTGGGGGTTTTTGGTAGGCTGGTAGTTAATTCTGAGCTGTCTTTAGAAATATCTCTGACTGTATCATTAGTATGCACTCTGTAGGTGAAATTAGCTTGCAGGTGGTAGTTTTAGGGAGTTATAGCCTCGATGATGTGGCATTCGGAGGCTTCCTTTATTGATTTGTCTGTCCTGGTGGCTTTAAACATTGTTTAGGCCCTAATTCTTGCTTTAAGGCCTTTAAAATCACTTCGGAATATTGAAACCTTATAAGATGACTATGTTCACTGATTTGGCTTTGTCATCTGCCCTTTAACTGTGCTTTAACACTAAAACAGTAGGATTAAGATTTTAATATTTCAAACTTGTGCGTTAACCCTTTTCACTTTGATTGTTCGATGGCTTTTTCTTTATTTGATTTGCCTGAACTATTTATCTTTTCCTTTATCACTATGGACAAGGGGTTTTCACTTCAAAAATCATGATAAAAACCTACAACAAATAACAAAAAACGTTATGAAAACCTGCGATGGAGGGGTTTGACTGCTTAGGAGGCTGACGGCGCAGAGGAGCGGTGCAGAGGGGGGAATATGCAGGCAAAAGAGGTTTCATGAAGATAATAGGCGAAAAATCCGATTTAAAATGATATTTGGCACGAATTCAGGCAAAGCAGGTTTGGAAATACCGCGAATGGTTTTCGCGTTCAATTCAAGTGGTAAGTGGTTTTCGACGAATCAAACGCGATCCAATTGTATCGCGCCACGTGGCCCTTTGCAATACTGCCAGTATCGCGTGATTTTTGTTTGTTAAACTCTGGACAGCAAAATCGCGCGATATGCGATGTCAACTATCAGATGAGGAGGAATAGATCTGACGGTGCAGACTGGGGTGCGATAGAAAGTTGCACGGCAGGCACTATAGTGGGGGACAAGTGTCAGGGCGTGATTTGAAGATATGATCGGGTAATGGAATGTGGGTCCGGAGGGAAGTTGAATGACGGGATGAGTGAGGACTGTTGGATTTTGATAAATCGATGGCAGAGATTCGTTGTAAGGGTGAATGGATGGCAGGATTTGGGCGATTGATGGGTCAAATGTGGGTCATCGGATCCTATGGATCTACGGTGTAGATCACACCAAGTATTGTTGTCAGGGCGGGTAAAAAAAATAAAAGAAAGGCAGGTTTAAAAATAAGAATGCTGATGCGATGGGGGCTTTGGCCCAGACGCTGGGGTATGGTCACGGATAGGAATGAGTGACCAGGGGCTAAGGAGAAGGGGGCTTATCGCATCGAGGGAACTTTTGCAAAGGCAATGCGGGTATTTCAGGAAAAATCCGATGCGATGGGGTTAGAGGGGTTTTTAAAAGCGCTTGGTCATAACGATGGGCCTTATGACGGAAAGGGCAAAGAAACTTAAGCCCTCAGGGGTTGAAGGCCTTAAAAAAGGATGGAAGAAGCTTTTTAAGGGTCTTTTATGCATTTTTTGTGGGTTTTTTATGGCTTTTTTGAAGTCGCAATAGCTATTAGGGAAGGTTATTAAATCACAACAAATGGTTTTATAGCTATAAGAGGGGATTTTTATGAAGTGAAAAGGAAATTTTGAAGGTTTTTTAGGATGATGAAAGGAAAATGAAAGAGAGAAAAGGAGATTTTTGCAGAGGAAAATGGAGGATGAAAAAAAAGGGCCACAATGAGTGAATAAAATGATGAAAATGGGGATGTTTAGGAAACAGATTTCTTTGGGAACAACAGTATTTTGAAGGGAACAACACATAAGGAATAGTATTGTTTTAAGGAACAATAGTTTAGGGAAAAACACTGTTAGGGAATAGCAGACTTCAAGAATGAGTAATTTTCCATGAAAATGATCTCTTGAAGGCTCAAGGCCTATTTTAGCCATCATTTGCTCATGAAAAAATTTACTGATGGCTAACAGTGGCTCCACTTTGGGATGGCAGCTCCTTGGAGGTGTCAAGAACTTCAAATTTTATTTTCTGCGTTGCAGATCTGTGCCTTGATCCATTGAACACCATTTTCTTCTTTGACCATACTGCTTTAAAAGATGATCAATATTTACATCAAACAGAATGATTTATTTCCCAAACAACTACCTACATAGCCTACTTTTCCTAATATTCTTTCTTCGTAAGGTGCATCTGGACTTGCAAACCTTCAACATCAACATTTTATTCTTTTGAAAAACTGGAAAAACTAACCTAAATCTATCCTTATTTCTTCAATGAGTTCAGATTAAACTATTGAACTCATAAATTCTCTACCTAAGCTACTATCTGCCAGGTTTAAACTGTCTGGCAAATTTTATTCTCTATCTTCTAAAACAAAAATTTAAACATGGTCAAATCAGGATTAGGCTGTCTGATTTGCCATGGTGTCTATGGTTGTATGTACAAGCTGCACATAGACTTCATTTTCATAAATTTGAAACAAAACTGTGAAGGCTTAAGATCTGAAAATCAAAAGCATTCTTCATTCTTTTTACAACTCTGGTTTGATCCTTTTTAGATTTGTTTTCTTCTTTTCCTAGTTCAAGATTTTAGCATATTAGAACCAATTCTATCTCTTCCTTCTGGCTCCGAATTTGGGCTTGTTTGAGCCACTATATTTCTATCCTAATCTATTTCTACTGATAAGCCAAGATTGAATAGTTTGGCATATCTTCTTCACTATCCTATCAATAGTCAATTTAAATCTATCTAGTCATGATTAGGCTGTATGACTAAAATAGCAGTGTTGTTTTTGGTAGTGGTATTTAAGCTTTCACACTTTCAGATTTTTCCTTTCTTCTTTTTTGGTATGGGGCTGTACCTTTCTTGTTTTATTTCTGCCCTCTTTTTCTTTTTCTATTGTTTTTGAGTTTTTCCTTTTTCTAAATTGAAAAGCAGTGATATATACAATGAACAAAAGCTTTGAAACTACAAAACATCAGTCAACAGAAATAATGTTTGAGGACCCTGCCATTGATATTGTCTCCAAATTATTCAGCTCCATCCAATTCTTGCAGAAAAATGCATTGTTTCCAATAGTAGATTGAATGAGATAAGGGCCTTGCCATAAATTGTCAAATTTTCCATGTTTGCCCTTATCTTCTTTTCTTGAATCCCATTTCAAAACTTTATCACCAATCTTGAAATCACTTCCCTTGGTTCTTTTGTCAAAAAGCTTCTTAATGTTTTCTTGTAGTTGTTGTACTCTAACGTACACTTCCTCTCTAGTTTATTCTAAATGTATGGTCTGGTTTATTCTCCTCGTCACATCATCATCTCTAGACTGTACTTCCTGGATGAGCTTCATGATTGGCACTCCTAAACCGGTTGGAAAAATTGCATCAGTTCCATAAACTAGCTTGTAGGGAGACATTCCAATGGATTTTTTAATGGTTAGTTTATTTGCCCATAAGGCATGTACTAGCTTATTGTGCCATCATTTCTTGTTATCTTCCAGCATCTTCTTGATAATTTTTACCAAACTTTTATTTGAGGATTCTGCCAACCCATTACCTTAAGGGTAATAAGCCGGGGAATGACCCAATATGATCTGATATATATGATAGAAATCTACCATATTTTTAGACCCAAATGCAGCAACATTATCATTTATGATCTTTCTAGGACAGCCAAATCTGGACAATATATGGTTTTCAAGGAATGAAATGATAACAGAGTCTGTGGCATTCCTAGAGGGGATGGCTTCTATCCACTTGGTAAAATAGTCTGTTGTTGTGAGGATCCATCTATGTTGGGCAAATGAGGGAGGATGGAATTCCCCAATGAAGTCTAGACCTCACTGCTGAAAATGAGCTTCAACAGTGATTGGTTGCAGAGATAAGGGAAGCAGTTTCTTTTTGCCTTCAAAGATTTGGCATTTGTGATAGGCAATAATCATCTTATGAACATCTCGGAACAGGGTGGGCCAGTAATATACAGCTCTAAGGATTTTTTTAGTAGTAGACTTCTAGTAGAGATGGCCCCCACATTCTTCTTCATGAAACTTATGCTTGATTTTATCTGCATCATTCTCAGGAAAACATTTAAACAATAATCCACTAGCATTTTTCCAATATAAACATTTATTCAAAATGCAGTAATTTGCAGCTTTCAATTTTAAGAATCTTTCCTTTGTTTTAGACAAACCAGGAGGGACATTAAGATTGAGCAAAACATACAAAATGTCAACATACCAAGATGAATTCAGAAAATGATCTTCAATAATTGGAGTTGAAAACTCCTCTTGTTCATCTAATGCATTAAACATGTTTATATCAAGAGATTGAAAGTTGGATTCGGCCATAAGTTTTGCTAGTATTTGACCCTTTATGAGTTTAGTGGGCTTGATTTCTAAGTCATACTCTAAATTTACAGCAATCCACTTCCCTCTTTTGCCATCTGGATCTTGGGTCAATATGTCTTTTACAACTGAATGAGGCACAATTGCTATGATGTGGGAATGTAAAATATAAACTCTAAAGTCCTTTAAGGCCTTGACCAAGGCAAAGGCTTGTTTTTCCATTATGTTATACTTCAGAGGTGCATCTCTCAATTCCTTGCTAAAAAATGAAATGGGTTGTTCTTGTCCATTCAAGTTTTTCTGTAATAGGACAGCAGCTACAGTGTGTTCTGATGCAAATGAAAAAATGAAAAAATCTTTTGAAAAATCAGGACTAATGAGAACTGGTGTTTTGGTGAGTGCTTGTTTTACCAGTTCGAATGATTTCTTTGCTTCTAAGGTCCATTTAACTCCTTATTTCTTAAGCATGTTTGTTATGTTTCTAAGGAGTTCAACTAAATTGGGTATGAACCTTCTCAAGAAATTAATCTTTCCAATGAAAGATTGAAGTTCCTTGATGTTTCTGGGATGGTTGATTTGCAATATGCCATCAATCCTTTTTGGGTCTATCCTTATTCCTTCTTCTGATATGATATGCCCAAGAAGTTTTCCTTCTTGGAAACCAAACAAAGTTTTCTTTGGATTCAAGGACAGTTCAAATTTTCTACATTTTTCAAAGACCTTTCTCAAGTGTATTAGATGTTCTTTATCTATTTTAGAATAAATAGTTATTTCATCAAGGTAAGTCTCTATGAAGTAACCTATTTCTTCTGAAAACGCAATGTCCATGGCTCTCTGAAATGTGGCACCAACATTCATTAAACCAAAAGGCTTTTTCAAATACATGAAAGTACCCCAAGGAGTAGTAAAGGCTATCTTAAGTTGATCATTAGGATGTACCAAAATTTGATTGTAACCTAAGAAACCATCTAGCAAAGAAATTCTTTTGGAACCAACTACCTTTTGTAAAATGTGATCCATTTTAGGCAAGGGATAATTGTCCTTTAAGGAGGCTTTGTTTAAGTTTCTAAAATCAATGCAAAGCGTTATCTCTCTTGTTTTCTTCCTAACTGATACAAGATTAGACACCCACTCAGAGTATCTAATCGGGACTATAATTCTAGCATCATACATTTTTCTAATTTCTTTCTCCACCAGAGGTAATTGAACAGGGTTGATTCTGCGCAATTTCTATTTAAAAGGTTTCTGGTTTTCTTTGAGGTGTATCTTACGCTGAATTATTTTTGTATCATATGATTTCAAATCTTCATAACTCCATGCAAACACATTAGAAAATTCTTTAAACATCTCAATGTATTTCAGTTTGATAAGAGCTGGCAGTGTTTTAGACAGTTTGATTTTTTGGGCTTTTCCTTACTGCCTATGTTGCATTCTTTCACTTCAGATTCTATGGGTTCCAACTTTGGCTTCTTGGCCACATCATTCAAGTCACTTCAGATTCTATGGGTTCCAACTTTGGCTTCTTGGCCACATCATTCAAGTCAAACAGCTCCTCTAAAGGGACCAGTCCTTTAGGCAAGCTTTGGTCTTTAGATTGTAGCACCTCTAAGTCTTCATCTTCTAAATCTGTGCTAATTTTTGTTATCTGTTTGGGTTCATTTGTTAAAAAAATTATTTCAGCAATCTCTAGAGACTTTTCTTCTTCAGTAAGTGGGTTTTCTTTAGTAGGACAGTCTTGATCATATTCTGAATCTGAGTTTGGTGTTTCAAATTCATTTTTGGACTGTAGGAAGTCTTCTATTTGTTTATCTCCATCAAAAACTTGCCAATATCTTTCATTATCTGGGACAGCTGGTCTAAATTTGACTTGGGTGGTGCATTGCTTGGTTTTATAAGGTGTGAGACATGTTCTAGAAGCAAAGGCTAAACCATTGGCAAGGACATTTTGGTTTCTTGGGATAGAGATAAGTTGGAATTCATAAAATGTTTTTAACAATTCCATGGAATCATCTCTATAGGCTCTAAGTCTGGGATGTTTAGCACTGTACTCCCCATTTACTTGCCTAATAATCAACTCTGAATCCCCATGGACTTTTATTCTTTTGGCTCCTAGTTTTTTCAATAAATGTAGGCCTAAAAGGAGAGCCTTATACTTAGCTATGTTGTTTGTACAGTGAAAGTTTAATCTGTAGGAATGCCCCTTAGCATGATTGTTTTGAATGTTGTGTAACCATATGCCTGCTCCTGCATCATTTTTAGTGCAAGACCCATCAAAATTCATGCTCCAAAGAGGATTGTTTTCAGATTTGTAGTTTATTTCATTACTGTCCTCTCTGTCTTCTTCATCTTTCTGTTTTATACAAGGATTTGCACTAAGTTTTTATGTGTTTTGCTCCTCGAGTTTTTCAATTTTTTGAGGTTTTACTCCTTGATTTTCATGATCTGTGTTATGCTTATGATTGTTTTGAACTTCAAGACCTTTAACCTATTTGCTGTAAATTTCTAAATCAGCAAACTACTTTTTAGTTTCCTCCTTAATTTCATCTTCATCATTTGCTGCCACTATGTTTGGGTTTGTAGTGACCACTATATTTGCTGATTTTTCATTGACTAACTCTTGCTCTTTAGGAATATCATCTTTGTAAAGGATGAAAGAGTCAAGGTCAGTGTGTATGGAATAAAGAGGAGAATTTTCCGGTCTTTCTTGGCTACTTACCATGTGTTTCATGTGTGTTTCCCTATAGAGTCTTCTAGGTTGACTGAAGACAGAGATGGTGGCATAAGTCATATCCATCTGCATAGTACCTTGCAACTTAGCACCCCAAGACCTTGAAAGGAGCATGCCATATTTGGGCAAATATCAGCAACTACAATGTCCATTACTAAGCTCTTGGCTAGAATTTAGGTTAAGTTAACACACAGATCCTTTACTAGGCCTAGGCATCTTACCCTACTTGAATCAAAGGAATATAAATCTTTGTAGGGTCTAGTTACCTCTAAGCCTAATATTTCCATTATTACCTTGGGCATGAGATTGTGTGATGCTCCTGAATCAAGCATGGCATTGTGTAAAATATTATCATGGATGTTCAAACTGATGTAGAATGGAGGGGTAGTTCCTTCTTGAAATTTTCTTTCAATTTTGGTCCAAATATGAGCTCTAGGGTATCATCATTTAAGTTGACAGTGTCATGAACATATTCTATGTTCAAAGCCTTCAAAATTTAACATCTATATACATTTTGAGTGACTAACTCAGTGAGTGGGACAGAGAATTTGATTTTCGATATTTCATTCTCTAGGGTAAAAGGAATCAAGTTTTTCAAAATGTTTGATTCAATCTTGTTAGTCACTCCTTGTTCAGCAAAATCAGCTTGCTGATTTCTAGTACATATAGTAGTTAAAATAGTTTTTTCAGGAGCATTAGCTGACATGTTGGTGCTGCTGGGGTTAACACTCTGTTTTTCATTGGATTGGGTGTTTTTCCCTTTGTTTGAATCAAAATTTACAGCCACTATTTTATGAATTTCTGCTGTCTTTTTGGAAACATTTTCAGGGCTATTTTTGGAAGATTTATCAGAGGTTTTGTTTCTAAGAGTTTCTTGATTCTTTTTACTTATTAGGTCATATTTTTTAGGTGATCCTATGATGGCATTTTCAGAGTATCGTTCATAATAATCGATTTCTGGTATTTTGTCATCATGAGGTGTATATAGACCCTCCCAGCATGTTTATGTTGTCATCCTCTGTTTGTTCATTTGTCTCCTCATCCTCATTAACATAATTTTCTTGGAAAGGAGGTCTGATCTATTGATCATCCTCCCTTTGTTTGTTTTGAGGTTGATTTCTCCTAAAGTTCTAATTCTGATTTTGAGACTGATTCTTGTTTTGGGGAGCTGATTGGTTTTCTCTAGATTGTGCTCTCTCTAGTATGCTCATCTTCTTCATCGTTTCCTCCATCACTGTCTCCATTTTTGAACTAGATGTGGAAGATGAAGTTTCCTCCCTAAATGATACTTTTTTTTCATTCCTCATTTTAGCTCTTTTCTCAATTAGATTTACTTCTACAGCAAGAGCTCCTTTGTACATGTCTTCTAAAGTCAAGGGATCTCTTTCTCTTAGCTAATATGCCATTTCAGGATCAAATCCTTCAGGAAATTTGGCCAAAGCTGATCCTTGTGGAGGTTTCAAATCTGGGGGTAATGCATTATAAACACTATTGAATCTAGTGCAATAATTTTGAACACTTTACCCAGTGTTTCTCTTGAGGTTGTTGTAATCTGAAAGAATTTGGAGAGGGTTTTTTCTGACTTCCCATTTGTTTAGGAATGACTAATGGAGAGCTTAGAGGTCATTAATACTATGAGGGGTTAAGCCCTTGAACCAATTTCTTGCTTCTCCCCCTAATCTTTGAGCAAACAATCTGAGTTTGACAGTTTCATCATCTATCTCATTTCTATCAAAATAGTCATTCATTTTGTCCACATGTTGTGAAGCAGTAGTAGCATTACTGGCATCATATAATGGAATTTTGGACTAATAGTCTTGTGGCATATTGACTAAAGGTAAAGGAAGGACAAGGGGGGCATACCATGTTGCCATGATAGGAAGTTGTGGAAAAAATGGGGGGTTTACAGGTGGAGGATGTAAGATAGGAGGTGGTTGATGGAATGGAGCAGTTTGAACAGTGGGAGTATGGGTAACAGAAGTGGATGGACCAGCAAAAGACTGTTGAGTAGATCTAGGATGAGAGAAACCAAAGTTATGAATGAAATGAAGGTCAGGTGGAGTAGTTTCTCTACTACCAGGATGTTCACCACTATGAAGGGGTGAGTGTGAAGACTCAAAGTCTATCTGATCTATATAATCAAGTGACCTAGTTTTGGATGGGTTTCTTAAGTCAAATTGTGTATTTTTTAGAGCTAAGAGGTTTTCAGGGACAGAATTAGCTCTGTGAATTGGTCTGATAACAGTTGGTGTTTTAGACTTAGGATATTTCCTAAGTATACTTTATGGATTATCAACTGTCTTAGGAGGATTTGGGTCAGGATAGACTCTATTATAAATTCTTCTAGAAGCCACTATGTTGTGTTTTCAGACACAAATGATAAGAAACGTTTAACCAAGTATGACAATCTTTAATAGGCTAACTGATCTTTTAACAAGAAAACTTAATCCTCAAAGTTTCCTTAACTAAGTTTGTATGATGTTATGAGAGAAATGGGTTTCCCAGTGGAATCTTTAAGTTAATTCAGAATTGTGGAGTCGCTAGGTGGAAATTTTTAGCTTTGGGAGGTAAAAAATTTTATGGTGCACCACCACTAATTGGTCTGAGTACCAATCTGAAATGTTTTGAGTTTTTATGAGTTTTTTATAGTCCTGTGGGTTATGAGAGTGTCCTATATCTGTTTCAACGCTTAGCTATGGTGATGAGACAAACAGAGTTTACTCTGTGGCTTACTTAGCTGATTTCTTCAAGGTTTGATAAGGGTCTGTTAGAATCCTAAGAATTACTTAGATTGCCAATGATTCAGACAAGTCCTATCATGATTACCAATATGCTTGTTAGTGCTTGAAGAAAGCTGATTTTACTCAAGTGAATGCTGAGTATTTTGTTTTAAGGACTTTACTCAGAAATCCCCAGTATGGTCGCCACTCTGTTAGGTCTCCGTAGTTTGCAATATTGGCAAGTACAAATGCTGCAGAGCCTACATCAAAACCACTTTGGAATCTGAGGATCTAGCCATCCTAGATTCAAAGAGGGATATCTCTATTTATTTGTATCTCAAAGATGTTTCTTTATGCTTAAGTCTGATATTAGGCTCATTATAAGGCACAAGGGTTTTGCTTGTTTTGGTTGGGATGAACCTCATAAAAATGAAGGAAGTCTTATGAGGGGTAAAGGTGTAAGTAGGTTGAAAATGGTTCAGCTGATAAGATAAGCAAGAAACAGCTTCAATCCATTGGGCTATGGAGTCATAAAGGATTTAATTGTACAACAAGTTTCAAAGGTGGTTCATGGGGCAAGTCATCTATGTCAAAGGATTCTTTAGATTGATTCGATGATATGGAAACATAAAAAGTGTTGTGAGAGAAGTAAACACACAAGAAAAACAAAGGACAACCTAAGATCAGGTAAGTACTTCTAAACTAGCCTGCTTTCGGCATGCACTTAATAGAAAGACACGAAGTAACCTAAGATCAGGTAAGTATTTTTTTAAACTAGCCTGCCTTTGATATACTTTCAAGAGAAAACATTAAAAACAAAGAATAGCTTAAGATCAAGTAAAGACTTTTAACTTAGCCTGATTTCAGCATATTCTCAAAGGAAAATATTTATGATGAACATAAAAAGTAGTCTAAGATCAGGTAAGGAATTTTAAACTAGCCTGCTTTCAACATACTCTCAAGGGAACTTTTTAGAGTAACTTTTGGAGAAGAAATCAAAGGACGGGGCTGACCATAGACTTCCCTAATTCAACTTTACTTAGCAAACTCTTCAAGAACTTTTAAAGACAATATTTCAAGCTACACTAAGCAAAACATGGGCTTACCAACATTCTTTGACTGATTACACTCTATTGATTTATCCTTAAATACACAATTCGGCAGAAAACATAAAGATAAAGATTATTCAGTGAGATTTAGGGTACTTAACAGTAAATCCTAATCTATATTTTTTGTTCTTCATCAGAGAAAAGTGGACAGAATGAAAACATAAAGAAAATAACAATTACAATGAGAAACACATCACCATTGACATAGACCAGGATCCCATGAATCAGCTTGTGTATTTGATGTTCAAACCAATTACAATCTTCAAGTCCAGTGGGTCTTTACAACTTCAAACTTCTCATCTCAGCCTATCCTTATTCTATTACAATAAAGAGCTTCAGCAGCCTCAAAAGCTATTTACAATTAAAGAGTATTCAAATACCAACCCCCCATACTGTCGTCTATAGAAGTATTTATAGAAGAATGAGGAGGTGGAGTGAAAGAAGGATTCATTTATTCAATTAATATAGAGTAATGGTTTCTTGGCCTTTGAAGAGCCAAATGGAGAATTTATCTGATGTTTTGACTCTGCCAATTGATTATTACATTAAATTTCATCAACTTCTGTCACTTTTGTTTACTTTGGGGTTTTTGGTAGGCTGGTAGTTAATTATGAGCTGTCTTTAGAAATATCTCTGACTGTGTCATTAATATGGACTCTTTAGGTGAAATTAGCTTGCAGGTGGCAATTTTAGGGAGTTATAGCCTCGATGATGTGGCATTCGGAGGCTTCCTTTATTGATTTGTCTATCCCGGTGGCTTTAAACATTGTTTAGCCCCTAATTCTTGCTTTAAGGCCTTTAAAATCACTTCAGAATATTGAAACCTTATAAGCTGACTATGTTCACTGATTTGGCTTTGTCATCTGCCCTTTAACTATGCTTTAACACTAAAACAGTAGGATTAAGCTTTTAATCTTTCAAACTTGTGCATTAATCCTTTTCACTTTGAATGTTCGATGGATTTTGCTTTATTTAATCTGCCTGAACTGTTTATCTTTTCCTTTATCACTATGGACAAGGGGTTTTTGCTTCAAAAACCAGGATAAAAACCTGCAACAAATAACAAAAAACATTATGAAAACCTGCGATGGAGGGGTTTCATTGCTTAGGAGCCTGACGGAGTGGAGGAGTGTGGCAGAGGGGGGAATAGGCAGGCGGAAGAGGTTTCATGAAGATAATAGGCGAAAAATATGGTTTAAAATGGTATTTGGCGCGAATTCAGACAAAGCGGGTTTGGAAATATCGCGAATGGTTTTCGCGTTCAATTCAAGTGGTAAGTAGTTTTCGACGAATCAAACGCGATCCAATTGTATCGTGTCGCATGGCCCTTTGCAATACCGCCTATATCGCGTGATTTTTGTTTGTTAAACTTCGGACAACAAAATCGCGCGATATGCGATGTCAACCATCGGATGAGAGGAATAGATCTGACGGTGCGAACCGGGGCGCGATAGAAAGTTGTACGGCAGGCGCTGTAGTGAGGGACAAGTGTTAGGGCGTGATTTCAAGAGATGACCGGGTAATGCAATGTGGGTTTGGAGGGAATTTGAGTGACAAGATGAGTGAGGACAGTCGGATTGTGATAAATCGATGGTGGAGATTTGTTGTAAGGGTGAACGGATGGCAGGATTTGGGCGATCGACGGGTCAAATGTGGGTCGTCAGATCCTATGGATCTATAGTGTAGATCATACCGAGTATCGTTGTCATGGAGGGTAAAAAAAATAAAGGAAAGGCAGGTTTTAAAATAAAAATGTCGATGCGATGAGGGCTTTGGCGTAGGCACTGGGGTATGGTCACGGGTAGGAATGACTGACCAGGGGCTAAGGAGAAGGGGGCTTATCGCATCGGAGGAATTTTTGCAAAGGCAATGCGAGTATTTCGAGAAAAATATGATGCGATGGGGTTACAAGGGTTTTTAAAATCGCTTGGTCATAACGCTGGGCCTTATGATGGAAAGGGCGAAGAAATTTAAGCCCTCAGGGGCTGAAGGCCTTAAAAAAGGATGGAAGAAGCTTTTTAAGGGTCTTTTATGTGTTTTTTGTGGGTTTTTTATGGCTTTTTTGAAGTCCTGATAGTTATAAGGGAAGTTTATTAAATCACAACAAAGGGTTTTATAGCTATAAGAGGGGATTTTTATGAAGTGAAAAGGCAATTTTGAAGGTTTTTTAGGAGGATGAAAGGAAAATGAAAGAGAGAAAAGGAGCTTTTTCCAGAGGAAAATGGAGGATGAAAAAAAAGGGCCGCAGTGAGTGAATAAAATGATGAAAATGGGGTTGTTTAGGAAACATATTTCTTTGGGGACAATAGTATTTTGAAGGGAAAAACACATAAGGAACAATATTGTTTTAAGGAACAACAGTTTAGGGAACAACAGACTTCAAGAATGAGTAATTTTCCATGAAAATGATCTCTTGAAGGCTCAAGAACTGTTTTAGCCATCATTTTCTCATGAAAAAATTTACTTATGGCTAATAGTTGCTACTCATGCTTTGAACCAAGACTTAGATACTAGGAAGTAATCTAGTTTGATTGCACTCTAGTTGTTTCCTCCCCTCTGATTATTCCACATAAAGAGGCTATTGCTAGTGGGAACGAATTCCAAATGAATATGATCTAAACATTATTTGAATACTTGTATGTCAATATATAATTCAAGAATACCTCCTTGATTTTATTACAGGGAAGAGATCAAGTTAGAATCCCTTGCTACTACTAATGGCTAGTTTTGATAAGAGAGGTTTTGAAGTGATCTAGAAACCTTCTTATGTCTAACGGGATAGAGGAGCCATACATATCAGACATGAAGGCATGCTAACCTAAATCTATAACCTCATATTTTTTCAATAAAATATATCAAGAGAATGCTAAGGGGGGGACATTTACCTTATTTGGATTATATAGAATAGAAAGCCCTCCCACTCCTTTGGTTTTTCCTTTGAATATGACCCTAGATCCTTTCCAAATACTTGTTTTTATTATTTTTATACAAGAAGAGGCACATTTGTTTTCTTGGAGTATTATCCTTGGGTTTCCCTAAGTAGATACACTTTTTCAATACCCTATGTTTCGAGGGGGCATTGAAGCTTTGAATGTTTCATGTGATGATCTTCATTAATTACTGCTTGGTTTAAGTGGTAAAATACTTGTTCTTTAGACGAAGGGTTTTTCTTGATATGATAAGGAGAGATCCATCATACTCCATACTTTAAATAGATGTGTGTCGACCCATTTTTTTTTCTCCCTTTCCCTTTATGACTAGTTTGAGTGGGAGTCTTTTGTTGCCTAGGCTCCCTATGGATGTTTATGAAGCCAATTCTAAAAGAACCTTAGATTTTCCTTTAGAACTTATATGGAAACAAATGATAGGAGTTTTCGTCCAAGCATTTTTGGACTTGGAACTCCTCTTATTTCACCATTAAATCTTGAATATCAATGTCTAGGTTGTCTAATGTTAGCATGCATTATTCACCATCCATTGGAGGGTTAAGCACATCCATGTCCTCCTCCATTCTTATATTGTCCTCTAGAAAACTAGGTTTTATTTCCTCCTTTCTAATTATGTGCTTCTTTTGCTTATCATATTCCTTTATGATATGTTGTCTAGGTTGAGTTAGGTTCCCTTAAGAATATTCTCCTAGAGATGGTTCTCCACCTAATTCTAAAAGTGTTGCGAAACTCTGATTAGGAGTTTTCATTTCTTTACCTTACTACTTGATATTTTTTGTTTGGTTTTGTATTTGGTTGGTACCTTCTTGAACCCTTCCCCATCGTGAGTTTCTTTTGGCTCCTTTGGGACTTTTGGGGGCAATAAGAGGGAAATCCACAAGTAGATGGCCATGTTCATGGCATTTTCTTCAAAAAAAACACATGCTCATAATCAATAGTTTGAATCCAATCCATGTCTTGATAGGATATGACAACAAACTATGCCTATGCACCCTTAACATCCATGCACATATACATGGGAATATGAAGATTAACTAGAAATTTTACTAATATTATAGATCTTCAAAAACCTTCCCAAAGCATTGTCGATCCCTTCTAGCATCTCTAAGTCCCAAAATTATTATAGTAGTGAATTGATCTTGATATAGACTAGAGTAAAGGTAAAAGTTTCTCTCCCAGGGGAGAATCTCTTTATCTAATACCTTACATGTAGGTTTGTCGAATTGAAGAAGTATGACCCTTCCTCAAATACCTTTTCTTTTTCCTCTGTGTAGTGAAAAGTAACTGTAAAGAAGCCTTTAAAATCCAACTTCAGTTCCATTTGGCCTTTTATTTTCTCCCTGAATTTGATGCATTGGAAAAGAGTATCTAAGATGGATAAAGGCCTAGGAACTTTCCTATTAGGGAATGGTCCTTCATATATTGGAATTTCTCACCCACTCTTAATGAGGTAGCTTCATACTTGGGGTTTTTAGGCACCTTATCTAGGCACTAATTTTCTAGGCATCCAAAATCTTCCTGAGCTAGTTAGTTCACTCTATGTGTGGTTTCTTTATTAGACTAGAGCTTCCCTAGAACCCCTATCTCTGACTCTATTGGATGCTCCTAAGAGATCCTTGTTAATAATTACTTGAAAGATGTGGACTACGTCTCCTCTATTATTTTCTCAAGGTTCCTTTCTCCCTAATCTTTTGTTTAATCGATTTGGCTGGTTACCAATTCCATGGATGTAGACTATTACATCATTCTCGTCTTTCCTTTCCATTGTTAAATGTAAGTTAAATACTCCGAATCATGGATCTCTAAGTTGAAACCCCAATGGGGGCCATGCACCTCAATCATCATTCCAATTGTCCAAAAAAAATGTTAAAATAACTATTTACTCTTATGTGCCACTATTATTTTGAATTTTGAATTATTACATTATTGAAATAAGTGTAAATATTTAGTGGATATTATGTAGAGGTATATCCCTACCATAACCTATTAATTATTTGTAATTAAATTAACATTTTGGAAGCTCTATTCCAAAATAGATACACCTATCTTCGTAAATGTAATAAATATCTATTGATACTATGAAATGTTTTTTTGCTTTTTAATTATTTTTAAATATAAAAATGAAATTATAAAGAAAGTTATATATATATACACACACACACACACACACACACACACACACATAAGGGCTTGAAATATGCCTAAAATTGCTTCGTCTTCCTTTGATGTGAGGAAACACATTAAGGGCCCAAGACCTACACACATTTGGAAAGAGTGAAAGCTCCTACCCCTTACATATCACTAGCTAGTCATTCCAGGAAGCATGGTTTTCCTTGAATAAATATGATGAGTCAACCTACATTGGTTATGCTCACTATTTGACAACTGAGTTATGATAGCTTTTCCCATTATTAGAAAAAAATACACACATATAAGTAAATGATAATCTTCCAATTAAATTATTTTAAAAAAAAAATGAAAATATATTATTTACCAATTATAATAATTAATAATATTATAATTTAAATAATAAATCATAATAAATACTATATAATTTAAATAACAATTAATTATTTAAAATAATATTTTATTAATCATCTTAAAATGATCCATAGTCCACTTTATATTTTTTTTTATTTAAAAGTTAAGAGGTTGGATTTAATAATGGAAAATAAATTATTTTTCTTTCGATAAGGTTCAATCCGAATAAACACATTAAAATAATAATATTTTTATAAAGTATAACTATTTGAATCATTTAAATAATGATTGATTTCTTAATACAAGTTAACTAATCTCACATTATTTTTTTAACTTGTTTAACTTACAATCTAATACGAAAATAATATTTAATTTTTTAAAAATATTATTACGCTGTAAAGCGTATTTATTTGACAACAACCCACCTAAAGTGCCACCTGTACAATTATGTACAGTTGATGTTCATGTTAGACGATTCAAATGATTTCAACCTTTGATTGATTATTCAGTTATGAAAACGACTTTAAACTTCTTGGGCGGGCATTTCCACTTAACAGGATGGCGACGATCGACAAAGGATTTCTCAGGCTTCCCCTATGCCATAGCTCTGCTAAATTGTCTCATTTAAACATGGTATGGCTCATCCCTCATCAGTAAAGGCTTGGAAAACGTCATGGTGTTGATTGTCAATGGCATTGGAATCATTCTCGAGCTTCTGTTCGTTATTATCTATTTGAAATTTTCTCCACGCCAATCCAAGGTAGGATTCAAGTCTCATATTCTTTTATCAGCTCATTAGTAATATTCATCAATTTCTCCATCAACTTTAGTGCGTACGTTAAATGTCGAACAAATAGCTGAAACGAAGACTGACTTGAATATTTTTAATTAATTGTTTGTTGTTCAGTTAGCAATGGGGACAATACTCCTGGGTATGATGATGGTGTTTGCCTCCATAGCAACAGTTTCTCAGCTTTCTCTTCATGATCACAAGAGTAGAAAAATGCTGGTAGGGACTGTTAGCCCCCTATGAAATTTTTGACAAGAAAACAGGGGGCTAAAATGTTTTTGAGCCTTCAAGGAATGAATTTCCCTCTGAAAACACATCATCCTTGAAGCCTCCTTGTGCCTTTTCCCTTTGAAGAATCCTTACTATTGCTTCCATCCAAAAAGTCTCACTGATGGTTAAAAATTGTGCTCCAAAAGGCCTTCGTTTGCCCCTTATATCCCTGCAGAATGCCCCATTTTAACCCTTTTTTCCCCTTTGTCAAAGTTCCCCTCCTAACCTCTAAATTCTCCCAAAATCCCCTTTGCAGACACCCCTTGTTTGGACTAATTTCCCCTTTTTCCCTCTATTGTTACCCTTTCCTAGCCTTAAAATGCGTTAAAAAGGGCCGAAAAACCCATTTTACACCTTATATTAAGGCCCAGCCCCTTTCAGCCTAGCCCGCAAACCGTTTCCCCACGTGACCTAGCGCCAGAAACAGGCGCAAAGACTCAAAGCGCTTGTTGCAATCGGAGGTGTCGGGCGAGCACTTCTATGTGTTAACTTAAAAATTTCCGATGTGATTGGGTTTTGGTCTACAAGACCTCCGCCGCAATCTCCACCGTTGATATATCACTTGGATCCGACGGCCCGGCGCTAATCGCACTCCCGCTCCAATCGCAATCGAGACTTTTGCTGTGCCATTCCTCTGTTTCCCCCCGATTGCGATCCCTCGATCAAATCCTAGCCGTCCATCCATTCAGAATCAACGGCCCAGATCCCATTTTCTCCCCTCCCGTCGCTCCTCTCATTTCTCCCCGTCAATTACTTCTCCACCGTCGATCTGGACCCGGATCGGACGGCTGGCACTCAATCGCATCCCCGCCCCCATCGCAATCGCAAAGGTCATGCTGCACTCCCGGATTGCGATCTTCCGATCTAACCTCCACCGTCGATTCCCCTACTAATCCAATGGCCCTCGCTTTCCCGCTCCAATCGCAATCGCAATTTCCAAACGATGCCACCTTCCGCCCATTACGATTGCAATTCCTCAATTCGATCTTGACCGTCCGTTTAATCCAAGATCCCATGGTCATAAACTAATTGCACCATTGTTCATCGGAGTGTCGACCCTCCCATTTCTTCCCTCCTATTGGATCGTGGCCGTCGATCCCCTCCTAAGATCCAACGGCCCAAAACTAATCGCCCTCCGCCACGCCAGGTCCCACCATCCAAAGGCCCCGCTTTCGCTCACTTTTCATCATTTCCCTTTGTAAATCCCCCCGAGCGTTAAACTTTGGGTTTTGCACTAAACGTTATTTCTTCTGCCCATTTGAACTATTAACCCCTCTGTCCATTAATCCCGACCATTGATCCTCGTCTATTCCTTTGATTGGACGGTCTGCAACCTCTCTCCCTCCAAACCTCCATCAGTCACCCATTTCTCACCATTTCACAGTGTTTTGCCTGTTTTCACCATTCCACTGCACTTTCCACCGTTCCCCTTGGCCTCCATAGCATTTCTTCTGCCGCAACCTGGGTTTTATAATTGGTGTATTTCATGGTGCAGGTTTTCGCAGAGTGATTGAATCACCCTGTTTTCCATAATCATAGTTACTGTGGTTTAGAGCATAGAGAGGCCATTACAGCCGCGGCCAGTGTATCAGCAACAGAGATTAAAGGGGTTAAAGCCCGTAATTGAATGCTTAACACTTTAACCCTGATTCAAAGGAAGAGGCGCAGTTCGAAGACCAAAGAGCGCACCAGCAAGTCATATCAGTGCTACATAACAGCAGAACGTGTTTTCTCCAGAGGTACACCTTCCTACTGCAGTCTCCATGCCTCCTCGAGCACAGAAACAGTTAATTACTCTGACAGAAACTTCGTAAAGACTACCAGGACCGCAATTATGGAAGCATGGAGACCTGAGGACCTTTCAGTCACCTTACTTGCTTCATAAGACAGAACAGAGGGCCTTACAACCAGAAAGGACTCCAAAGAACACATCAGAGATCAAAACTGACCTGACAGAGACTCCCAGACCATACTATAGAGTACTTACAGTGAGGCAGATTGCCATTAAGCAGAGTGGGCATGAACTCTTTCTACACTCTGTCTTAATGAGATGCATTTAATGAATATCATCTACTCCTGTTGTTATTTTCTCCTATAAGAATTCCCGAGAACATATTGTAAAGGTTGTTGTTTGGTTGTTGTTGTTGTTGTTAGAGGGATTCATTTTGACTGCTAGACCAGTCTTGGGAGGGAGTAGCAGAGTAGTTTGTAATGTAGTAGGCTGGGAGGAGAAAGTTTGGACTGCGATCAGCCATTGAAGCTTAATGTATGTGACTGGTTTTGCATCAATTAATCAAGCAAATTTCACAGGATCCTAGTCTATTACTACTGGTGATGTTTTTCTTATCACATTGTTTATTACACTTTTCATGCTATTCATTTCTTCTGGTAGGCATCAGAAATCTGGCATAGGATTTACCCTTGTTAGGTACTCTATGTTTCTGCTCTCCCTACCCTTGATGTTTTCTGCTGATAGTGAGATCTAAGGGCAGACTCTCGTGGTTTAACCAGTGTAGCGAATGTTATTGCCTGCTAGCTGATGTGTGAACTTGGAGCTTGTTGCTTGGATGCTTCTTGCTGGGGTCAAAGCAGGGAAGGTTAAAAGTCCTTCTCCGATCTATAGACTCTAGCTCTGTGTTAAACTTATCTCTATTTTTCCCTTGGATTATGCTAAAGCAGACCTGGAGTTAAATGACCTCTGGTTCGATCTATAAGCTGCCCCTTTGTCCCTCCATTGAAAGCTGCCTTTGAGTATGTCCAAGCAGGTTTGGAGTTAAATGACCTCTGACCTGATTTATAGACAGAAATTGGGTTGCTTTCCTTCTTTCACTTTCAATCCTTAATGTTCCATTCCACCATCTATCTAAGAAGATCCTTTAGTATAGATGACTTACCCTCTGAAAGCCTTGGCTAGTTGTTTGCAAGTAATCTCATTTCATGACTCCATAGCCCAATGGATGGCACATTCTTAACCTATCCTCTTTTGCCGAAACATCCTGCTATTTTTCTCCTTTCCTTCCATTACCTTCTCAGTCTATGATCTCATGACTCAACCCAGCAACCAACCAACCAAATCATTTTAAACCCCCCTTTGTGCTTCATACCTAGCCTAACATCTCGTTTTGAGCTTCAAAGATATATATCATTCTTTGTTTTATAGAGAGATCCCTCTCTGGACCCAGGAGGGCTAGATCCTGAGGTCTGAAAGTGGTTCTGATGTTGTCTCATCTTCTGGTCTTGCCAATCTGGCCAAAACATGGGAACCCCAACATAATGGCGACTCCACTGGGGAGAATCTGAGAGTCTATAGCTGCAAACATTGGTCTATTTCCCATTGTCGTCACCAACACATGGCGACTCCACTGGGGAGTAAGGACCAATCAGCCTTGATTTGGTAAATCACTGTGGTGGATAGTAAAATTGTAAATCCTCCACCTGGTGACTCCACAGTTCCTAAATGATTAAAAGACTCCACTGGTGATCAGTAGGCCGCTGATTATCTTGGTTTCACGCGACTCCACTGGGAGACCATGTCACAGTACAACATCAACCATGTTAGAGACCAAGTCACATCACTAATGGAAGACTTTGAGCTGTTTGCAGAAATGCATCCAAGTTTCATAGCAGAGTGTCGTGATACGATATCAAGTGACTTGGCAAAGCTGGAGGTGGAAGACCTTCTAGGGGCTATTCTTCTCAGCTCAAATTTCAAACCCGTGCTCAGGAAAATCTTCTTAGAATTGGTGGTTGAAAGATATGAAGCTGAGATCGAATTGCTAAGATCATATCAGTTCAGACACCCGAGAGCCTTTTTGGAAAGTCTCCCTCCTCCTAAAAGAGAGGAGATTCCACTGCTTTTCGATGTACGAGAAGAAGATGATCGGGCTTTCATGAGCCACACTGAGGACACAGTGGAAGAAACAGTAATCAAAGCTGCCTAGGATGAAGACAGCCTACCAGTCATGGCAGGCCTGAAAGAAGAAATTGTACATCAGATGTTCTTCGATCCTGTGGTAGAGTACATGGAGGCCCTGATTAGCTCAAATTTTCCAACATTGATCCTTCGCAAGGGCCAGATTCGTCAGGATTGGTCATCACTGATGGTGAGCGCAATTTTGAAGAACCACATGCAGAGCACCCTGTGGTTGTCTCTGATGAGCAGTCAGTGCTTATATCCTTTTTTGTTGCTGCTTGACTGGCTGCACTAGCAATATTGTATCACCTAGAGCATCAGAGATTCCCAGGTTAGAGTAGGGTAGGTAGGAAAAGCTCAATAAAGCTTAGTGTGTGAGCATGTAGTTAGTTGTTTTTAATTTCTGCAAAGTCCAGCAAGCCAGACAGTTTAATCCTAGCTTGGTTGTTTTTCAATTTCTGTCTTAGAATGTAGAGAAGAAATCTGCTAGACAGTTTAATCCTAGCAAATAGTAATTTAGGTAGAGAAACTATGAGGCCAACAATCTAATCTGGTCTCATGGAGTAATAAGGGTAGAAATAGAATAGGTTTATTTTTCCTGTTTGTAAAAAATTGATGATGTAAAGGGTCTGCAAGTCCAAATGCACCCAGAAGAAAAATGATAGGACTATAGTCTGGGTAGGTAGTTGTTTGGGAGAATTTTTCTGCTCATTTGATGTCTTCATGATTTGTGGCAGTTGATCCAAGAAAGAAATGAATGAGTCAAGTACCAGGCATCTGGCCTACACCAAAGATCATGTTCTGAATTCTTGACTCCTTCAAGAAGAAGCCATCCCCATGTGGAGCCACTGTTAGCCCCCTATGAAATTTTTGACAAACAAACAGGGGGCTAAAATGTTTTTGAGCCTTCAAGGAATGCATTTCCCTCTGAAAACACATCATCCTTGAAGCCTCCTTGCGCCTTTTCCCTTTCAAGAATCCTCACTGCTGCTTCCATCCAAAAATTCTCACTGATGGTTAAAAATTATGCTCCAAAAGGCCTTCGTTTGCCCCTTGTATCCCTGCAGAATGCCCCATTTTAACCCTTTTTTCCCCTCTGTCAAATTTCCCCTCCTACCCTCTAAATCCTCCCAAAATCCCCTTTACATCTTGCACACACCCCTTGTTTGGACTAATTTCCCCTTTTTCCCTCTATCGTTACCCTTTCCTAGCCTTAAAATGCGTTAAAAAGGGCCAAAAAACCCATTTTACACCTTATATTAAGGCCCAGCCCCTTTCGGCCTAGCCCGCAAATTGTTTCCCCACGTGACCTAGCGCCAAAACCAGGTGCAAAGACTCAAAGCACTTGTCGCAATCGGAGGTGTCGGGCGAGCGCTTCTATGTGTTAACTTAAAAATTTTTGATGTGATTGGGTTTTGGTCTACAAGACCTCCGCCGCAATCTCCACCGTTGATCTATCACTTGGATCCGATGGCCCGGCGCTAATTGCACTCCCACTCCAATCGCAATCGGGACTTTCGCTGTGCCACTCCTTTGTTTCCCCCCGATTGCGATCCCCCGATTGAATCCTAGCCGTCCATCCATTCAAAATCAATGGCCCAGATCCCATTCGCTCCCCTCCCATTGCTCCTCTCGTTTCTCCCCTCCGATTACTTCTCCACCGTCGATCTGGACCCGGATCAGATGGCTGGCGCTCAATCCCATCCCCGCCCCCATCGCAATCGCAAAGGTCGCGCTGCACTCCCTGATTGTGATCTTCCAATCTAACCTCCATCGTCGATTCCCCTATTGATCCAACGGCCCTCGCTTTCACGCTCCAATCGCAATCGCAATTTCCAAACAATGCCACCTTCCGCCCATTAAGATTGCAATTCCTCGATCTGATCTCGACCGTCCATTTAATCCAAGATCCCACAGTCATAAACTAATCACACCATTGTTCATCGGAGTGTCGACCCTCCCATTTCTTCCCTCCGATTAGATCGTGGTCGTCGATCCCCTCCTAAGATCCGATGGCCCAAAACTAATCGCCCTCCGCCACGCCGGATCCCACCATCCAAAGGCCCCGCTTTCGCTCATTTTTCATCATTTCCCTTTGTAAATCCCCCCGAGCGTTAAACTTTGGGTTTTGCACTAAACATTATTTCTTCTGCCCATTTGAACTATTAACCCCTCTATTCGTTAATCCCGACCGTTGATCCTCATCTGTTCCTTTGATCGGACAGTCCGCGACCTCTCTCCCTCCAAACCTCCATCAGTCATCCATTTCTCACCATTTCACAGTGTTTTGCCTATTTTCACCATTCCACTGCACTTTCCACCGTTCCCCTTGGCCTCCATAGCATTTCTTCTGCCGCCACCTGGGTTTTATAATTGGTGTATTTTATGGTGTAGGTTTTCGCAGAGTGATTGAATCACCCTGTTTTCCATAATCACAGTTACTGTGGTTTAGAGCATAGAGAGGCCATTACAGCCGCGGCCAGTGTATCAGCAGAAGATATTAAAAGGGTTAAAGCCCGTAATTGAATGCTTAACGCTTTAACCCTGATTCAAAGGAAGAGGCGCAGTTCAAAGACCAAAGAGCGCACCAGCAAGTCATATCAGTGCTACATAATAGCAGAACGCGTTTTCTCCAGAGGTACACCTTCCTACTGCAGTCTCCATGCCTCCTCGAGCATAGAAACAGTTAATTACTCTGACAGAAACTTTGTAAATACTATCAGGACCACAGTTATGGAAGCATGGAGACTTGAGGACCTTTCAGTCACCTTACTTGCTTCAGAAGACAGAACAAAGGGCCTTACAGCCAGAAAGGACTCCAAAGAACACATCAGAGGTCAAAACTGACCTGACAGAGACTCCCAGACCATACTATAGAGTACCTACAGTGAGGCAGATTGCCATTAAGCAGAGTGGGCATGAACTCTTTCTCCACTCCATCTTAATGAGATCCATTTAATGAATATCATCTACTCCTGTTGTTATTTTCTCCTATAAGAATTCCTGAGAACATATTGTAAAGGTTGTTTTTCGGTTGTTGATGTTGCTATTAGAGGGATTCATTTTGACTGTTAGACCAGTCTTTGGAGGGAGTAGCAGAGTAGTATGTAATGTAGTAGGCTGGGAGGAGAAATTTTGCACTGCGATCAGCCATTGAGGCTTAATGTATGCGACTAGTTTTGCATCAATTAATCAAGAAAATTTCACAGGATCTCAGTCTATTACTACTGGTGATGTTTTTCTTATCACATTGTTTATTACACTTTTCATGCTGTTCATTTCTTCTGGTAGGCATCAGAAATCTGCCATAGGATTTACCCTTGTTAGGTACCCTATGTTTCTGCTCTCCCTACCTGTTGGGGTTCCTATGTTTTGGTGGATTTGGCAATACCAAAAGATAAGACAACATCAAACCACTTTTGGGCCCTAGGATCTAGCCCTCCTGGACCCGGAGAGGGATCTCTCAAATAAAGCAAAGAATGATATGTCTTTGAAGCTGAAAAGAGACGTTAGGCTAGTTATGAAGCACAAAGGGGGTTTTTAAATTATTTGGATGGTTGGTTACTGGGTTGAGCCATGAGATCAAAAACTGAGAAAGTAATGGGAGAAAAGGAACAAAACAACGGGATGTTTCAGCAAGAGGATAGGTCAAGAAAGTGCCATCCATTGGGCTATGGAGTCATGAAAGGAGAATTACATGCAACAACTAGCCGAAGCTTTCAAAGGGCAAGTCATCTACACTAAAGGATCTTTTTAGATAGATGATGGGATGGAATATTAAGGATTGAAAGTGAAAGAAGGAAAGCAACCCAATTTCTGTCTATAGATCAGGTCAGAGGTCATTTAACTCTAGACCTGCTTGGACATACTCAAAGGAAACTCTCAAAGGAGGGACAAAGGGGCAGCTTATAGATCGGAACTCCAGCTCAGCTTTAGCACGCTCCAAGGGAAAACAGAGATAATTGTAACAGAGAGATCTTAGAAAGGCCAACTGGTCACACAAGGATCCTAGTGGACAGGGCTAACTCTAATCCCCAGTGTTCCCAAATCTTCCAACTTAGACCCAACAAGAACAACTAAAGACAGATTCCATTTAACTCATACATCAGCTAGCAGCATAAGGAACTGCTACACTGGTTAAATTAATTGACATCAGCCCTTAGATAATCACATTTAGCAGAAAACATTAAGGTAAGGAGAGCAGAATCATAGGGTGCCTAACAAGGGCAAATCCTATGCCAGATTTCTGATGCAAGCCAGCAGAAAATGAAACAGTATGAAATGTAATAAACAGAGTAAGAAAAACATCACCAATAGTAATAGACCAGGATCCTGTGAAATGTGCTTTGATTAATTGATGCAAAACCAGTCACATACACTGAGCTCAATGGTTTTTACAATCCAAACTTCCCCTCCCAGGCTACTACAATACAAGCTACTATGCTACTTTCTCCCAGAACTTTTCTAACAATCAAAACAGAATCTCTCTAACTATAACGGAAGCAGCCGAACAACAACCTTTACAATATGTTCTCGGGACTTCTTATAGGAGAATGAGAATAACAGGGGTGGATACAAATTAAATGAGTCTCATTAAGACAGAGGATAGGTAGGTCGAATTCTCATTCTGCAAAATGGCTCTTCATTAACTGTGCGTACTCTGGAGCGTGGTCCAGAAGTCTCGTTAATAACTTCAAGTGTGTTCTTTTGAAGAAATCTGACTGTCGGTGCTCTGTGGTAGCCTTCTGGAATAAATGAACTGGGTGGAAAATCTGCAAGGTCTCCATGCTTCATAACTGTTGTCTGACAGTCGTAGGAACTTTTGTCACTGTATTCATCTGTTTAAGGGCTCAAGGAGGCATGGAGATTTCTTGTAGGAAGGTACCCTGTCTGGAGAAGAGTACTTTGTTGATATTAAACGCAGATAAGACTTTGACAGTGTGCTTAAATCTTCAAACTGGGTCCTTTCCTTTGAATGCAGGGTTAAACATTAATTACGAGCATTAACCCCCTCTGAATTTCTTCTACTGGTCTATCAATACGTGCTGAAATGGCCGTCTCTGTGCTCTCTGCACAATAAAATAAGCCTGTCACAAACCCGGGCAGTGGTGGAGGAATGCAGTGGAGGCGAAGGAATGGCGGTAGAGCAGTGGAGAAACAGTGGAAAGTGGCAGAAGAAATAGTTATAGTGTAAAGGCCCAAAGGTCTTCACTTGAGCGAATTACAAAGAAAAACAGGGAGAAACAATGAAGCAGAGCCACCGATGTGGGACCCGGAGGGTACAGATGTTTCTGATTAACCCACGCGCAGCTCCACGGAGCGGCCACCGTTGGATCAACTGCCCCAAATCGAACGATGTACGTGCATTTCGCTAAGCATCCTGTGCCGAAATTTAACGCGCGATGAGCAGACGGTTTTGAAATAGTGCTCCTGCCACGCGTCGGATGCTGTATGGAATCGCTCCACCATCGGAAAATACCGCCCATCGCCCAAAGGCAGTGCGATAGAAACCGGGCGGTTTGGGCAAAGTGCGCGGGCGCGGGGTCCACAAGCGGATGAGGTACGAGCCGTTGGATTTGCGGGTAAATGAACGGTGAATGGGTCAAACAGTGGGATGATATATAAATATGGGCGGAATGTACAAAAAAGGGGAAAACCTTTATTTAATGGATGGGCGAAAAGAGTTAAGTGGTGGGACCGGGGGTCTATCGCATCGGGAGAACAGAAGTTGCGATTATGCAATCAGGCGGATCAGAGCGGAGTTGCGATGTGATGATCGGAGCGATTTGCGATCGAGCGGTGGCGCAATCAATCGCATCGCGAATATTTGCGATGGATGATCGGAACATTTAAACACAGCGTGCGATTGCGATATTGCAATCGGCCCCCAAGGCATTAAGCGCTTGGTTTTGGGTAAGGGTTACGTGGGGAAGTGGTTTAAAAGGGGCTGGTGGGAAAGGGGCTAAGCCCTATTATAAAGCGGAAAGTGGGTTTTTGCCCATTTTAATGCATTTTAAGGCCAAGGAAGAGTAACGATAGAGGGAATAAGGGTGAATTAGACCGAACAAGGGATAGGGGTAGAACTTAAAGGGGATTTTGGGAGGATTTAGAGGGTTAGAAGGGAAATTGAAGGGGAGATAGGACGATGAAATCCGAGGTTTAGAAGGGATGACATAAGAGGGAAAAGGAGGCCTTTGGGCATTTCTTCACCAACAGAGAGGCTTTATAATGAGAATCAGCAGAGGGGAATTTATTAAAGGACAAAAGGCACAAGAAGACTTCAAGGATGATGTGTTTTCAGGGGAAATGCATTCCTTGAAGGCTCAACAACATTTTAGCCCCCTGTTTGCTTGTCAAAAAATTTAAGGGGGGCTAACAGTGGCTCCACATGGGGATGGCTTCTTCTTGAAGGAGTCAAGAATTCAGAAATTGATCTTTGGTGTAGGCCAGATGCCTGCTGCTTAAGCCATCTTTCTTCTTTGCTTTTCAGCTGCCAAAAATTATGAAGACATCATATCAACAGTAAAATTTCTCCCAAACAACTACCTACCCATACTATTGTCCTAACATTTTTTCTTCTAGGTGCATTTGGACTTGCAGACCCTTTACATCATCAATTTTTACAAACAGGAAAAATAAAATATTCTACTTCTGCCTGTACTCCATGGAATGAGTTAATTTGTTGGCCTCTTGTTTATATAATCTAATATATAGGATTAAGCGTACAGTAGTTCTTCCTGTACGTTCTAGTGATTGAAAAACGATTAAGCCCGGTTAGATTGTCTGTACTGAACTTTGCGAGAAATTAAAACAACTAACTACAACTCACGAGCAGTGTTCATGGGACTTCCTCTATCCTTGGGCTCTAACATGAAAATCCTAAGTGTTATAGGGTGATAAAATAATGCCGATCGACCCGGCCAGCGGTAACAAAAAGGATATGAGCACGAGCTGCCTGTCAGAGATAAAGATGACCACGGGGGTGTCACATGTGGTTCTTCGAAACTGAGGTCACCATCAGTAGTGACCACTCCCGGTGAATCTGGCCCGTGCTAAAGATCAATGCTGGAGTATTTCAGCAAATTAGAGCCTCTATATACTCTGCCACAGGATCAACGAACGCATGATGTACACTCTCTTCTTTCTGGCCCGCCATGATTGGTAGGCCGCTTGCGTCCTGGGCAGCTTCAATTATTTCATCTTCCACTACATCTTCAGTGTGGCTCATGAAAGCCAGATCCTCTTCTTCTTATATTTCGAAGAGCAACGGAATCTCTTCTCTTTTGGGGGGCAGGAGACTTTCCAATAATGCTCTGGGGTCTCTGAACTGATATGATCTTTCCTGTAAGTTCAAAAGTTCAATCTCAGCTTCATACCTCTCAACCACCAAAACTAGAAACATTTTCTTAAGCCAAGGTTGAGTATCGAGTTCTGGGCTGAGAAGGACAATCTTTGGAAGGTCCTCCCATTCAATTTCTACCAGTACACTTGCTACTCCATCCTGAAACTCTGCTATGAGGCTTGGATACATTTCTGCGAATTGTTCAGAGTCTTCCATTAGTGAAGTGACTGGATCTTTAGCACGGCTAATGTTGTTATGCAGGCTAGTCTCCCAGTGGAGTCTCGTGAATCCAAGATAATCAGCAGCCTACTGATCACCAGGGGAGTCCTTTATCATTTAGGAACTGTGGATTCACCAGGTGGATGATTTAAGATTTCACTGTCCACCACAGTGGTTTACCAAATCGAAGCTGACTGGTCTCGTTCCCCAGTGGAGTCGCCATTATGTTGGGGTTCCTATGTTTTGGCGGATTTGGCAATACCAAAAGATAAGACAACATCAAACCACTTTTGGGCCCTAGGATCTAGCCCTCCTAGACCCGGAGAGGGATCTCTCCAATAAAACAAAGAATGATATGTCTTTGAAGCTCAAATGAGACGTTACGCTAGTTATGAAGCACAAAGGGGGTTTTTAAATGATTTGGTTGGTTGGTTACTGGGTTGAGCCATGAGATAAGAAACTGAGAAATTAATGGGAGAAAAGAAACAAAACAACAGGATGTTTCAGCAAGAGGATAGGTCAAGAAAGTGCCATCCATTGGTCTATGGAGTCATGAAAGGAGAATTACATGCAACAACTAGCTGAAGTTTTCAAAGGGCAAGTCATCTACACTAAAGGATATTTTTAGATAGATGATGGGATGGAACATTAAGGATTGAAAGTGAAAGAAGGAAAGCAACCCAATTTCTGTCTATAGATCAGGTCAGAGGTAATTTAACTCCAGACCTGCTTGGACATACTCAAAAGCAACTCTCAAAGGAGGGACAAAGGGGCAACTTATAGATCGGACCAGAGGTCATTTAACTCCAGGTCAGCTTTACAACGCTCCAAGGGAAAACAGAGATAAGTGTAACAGAGAGATCTTAGAAAGGCCAGCTGGTCACACAAGGATCCTAGTGGACAGGGCTAACTCTAATCCCCAGTGTTCCCAAATCTTCCAACTTAGACCCAGCAAGAACAACTAAAGACAGATTCCATTTAAATCATACATCAGCTAGCAGCATAAGGAACTGCTACACTGGTTAAATTAATTAAGATCGGCCCTTAGATAATCACATTTAGTAGAAAACATTAAGGCAAGGAGAGCAGAAGCATAGGGTGCCTAACAAGGGCAAATCCTATGCCAGATTTCTGATGCAAGCTAGCAGAAAATGAAACAGTATGAAATGTAATAAATAGAGTAAGAAAAACATCACCAATAGTAATAGACCAGGATCTTGTGAAATGTGCTTTAATTAATTAATGCAAAACCAGTCACATACACTGAGCTCAATGGCTGTTACAATCCAAACTTCCCCTCCCAGGCTACTACAATACAAGCTACTATGCTACTTTCTCCCAGAACTGTTCTAGCAATCAAAACAGAATCCCTCTAACTACAACGGTAGCAGCCGAACAACAACCTTTACAACATGTTCTCGGGACTTCTTATAGGAGAATGAGAATAACAGGGGTGGATACAAATTAAATGAGTCTCATTAAGACAGAGGAGAGGTAGGTCGAATTCCAATTCTACAAAATGGCTCTTCATTAACTGTGCGTACTCTGGAGCGTGGTCCAGAAGTATCGTTAATAACTTCAAGTGTGTTCTTTTGAATAAATCCGATTATCGGTGCTCTGTGGTAGCCTTCTGGAATAAATGAACTGGGTGGAAAATCTGCAAGGTCTCCATGCTTCATAACTGCTATCTGACAGTCGTAGGAACTTCTGTCAGTGTATTCATCTGTTTAAGGGCTCAAGGAGGCATGGAGATTTCTTGTAGGAAGGTAACCTGTCTAGAGAAGAGTACTTTGATGATATTAAACACAGATAAGACTTTGACACTGTGCTTAAATCTTCAAACTGGGTCCTTTCCTTTGAATGCGGGGTTAAACATTAATTACGAGCATTAACCCCCTTTGAATTTCTTCTGTTGGTCCACCGATACGTGCTGAAATGGCCGTCTCTATGCTCTCTGCACAATAAAATAAGCCTGTCACAAACCCGGGCAGTGGTGGAGGAATGCAGCGAAGGTGGAGGAATGGCGGCAGAGCAGTGGAGAAACAGTGGAAAGTGGCAGAAGAAAGAGTTATAGTGTAAAGGCCCAAAGGTCTTCACTTGAGCGAATTACAAAGAAAAACAAGGAGAAACAATGAAGTGGAGCCACCGATGTGGGACCTGGAGGGTACAGATGTTTATGATTAACCCACGCGCAGCTCCGCGGAGTGGCCACCGTTGGATCAACTGCCCCAAATCAGACGGTGTACGTGCATTTCTCTACGCATCCTGTGCCGAACTTTAACGTGCGATGAGCAGGCAGTTTTGAAATAGTTCTCCTTCCACACGTCGAATGCTGTATGGAATCGCTCCGCCATCGGAAAATACCGCCCACCGCCCAAAGGCGGTGCAATAGAAACCGGGCGGTTTGGGCACAGTGCGCGGGCGCGGGGTCCACAGGCGAATGAGGTACGAGCAGTTGGATTTGCGGGTAAATGGACGGCGATGGCCTGATCGGGATGGTGAATGGTTCAAACAGTGGGATGATATATAAATATGGGCGGAATGTACAAAAAAGGGGAAAACCCTTTATTTAATGGACGGGCGGAAAGATTTAAGTGGTGGGACTGGGGTTCTATCGCATCGAGAGAACAGAAGTTGCAATTATGCGATCAGGCAGATCGGAGCGGAGTTGCGATGCGATGATCGGAGGAATTTGCGATCGAGCAGTGGCGCGATCAATCGCATCGCAAATATTTGTGATGGATGATCGGAACATTTAAACACAGCGTGTGATTGCAATATTGCGATCGGCCCCCAAGGCATTAAGCGCTTGGTTTTGGGTAAGGGTTACGTGGGGAAGTGGTTTAAAAGGGGCTGGTGGGAAAGGGGCTAAGCCATATTATAAAGCGGAAAGTGGATTTTAGCCCATTTTAATGCATTTTAAGGCCAAGGAAGAGTAACGATAGAGGGAATAAGGGTGAATTAGACCAAACAAGGGATAGGGATAGAACTTAAAGGGGATTTTGGGAGGATTTAGTGGGTTAGAAGGGAAATTGAATGGGAGACAGGGGGATGAAATCCGAGGTTTAGAAGGGATGATATAAGAGGGAAAATGAGGCCTTTGGGAATTTCTTCACCAACAAAGAGGCTTTATAATGAGAATCAGCAGAGGGGAATTTATTAAAGGACAAAAGGTACAAGGAGACTTCAAGGATGATGTGTTTTCAGGGGAAATGCATTCCTTGAAGACTCAACAACATTTTAGCCCCCTGTTTGCTTGTCAAAAAATTTAATGGGGGCTAACACTACCCTCGATGTTTTCTGCTGATAGTGAGATCTAAGGGCAGACTCTCGTGGTTTAACCAGTGTAGCGGATGTTATTGCCTACTAGCTGATGTGTGAACTCAGAGCTTGCTGCTTGGATGCTTCTTGCTGGGGTCAAAGCAGGGAAGTTTAAAAGTCCTTCTCTGATCTATAGACTCTAGCTCTGTGTTAAACTTATCTCTGTTTTTCCCTTGGAGTATGCTAAAGCAGACCTGGAGTTAAATGACCTCTGGTCCGATCTATAAGCTGCCCCTTTGTCCCTCCATTGAAAGCTACCTTTGAGTATGTCCAAGCAGGTCTGGAGTTAAATGACCTCTGACCTGATCTATAGATAGAAATTGGGTTGCTTTCCTTCTTTCACTTTCAATCCTTAATGTTTCATTCCACCATCTATCTAAGAAGATCCTTTAGTATAGATGACTTGCCCTCTGAAAGCCTTGGCTAGTTGTTTGCAAGTAATCTCCTTTCATGACTCCATAGCACAATGGATGGCACATTCTTAACCTATCCTCTTTTGCCGAAACATCCTACTATTTTGCTCCTTTCCTTCCATTACCTTCTTATTCTACGATCTCATGACTCAACCCAACAACCAACCAACCAAATCATTTTAAACCCCCCTTTGTGCTTCATACCTAGCCTAACATCTCATTTTGAGCTTCAAAGATATATATATCATTCTTTGTTTTATAGAGAGATCCCTCTCTGGACCCAGGAGGGCTAGATCCTGAGGTCTGAAAGTGGTTCTGATGTTGTCTCATCTTTTGGTCTTGCCAATCTGGCCAAAACATGGGAACCCCAACAGGGACTTCGGGAATGATCGTCAATGTGCTTATGTATGCTTCTCCACTTTCCATCATTGTAAGTATATTTCACGGTGTTGTTACATTCAGCAGTGGAATTTATAATATAATATTTGAATCAAATGCCCCTTGACGAGTACTCTATTGTTGAACATGGACAGAAATTGGTGATACAGACTAAGAGTGCGGATTTTATGCCTATCCATCTCTCCCTGTTCACATTTATTAATAGTTTTTTATGGATGACTTACTTCCTTTTGCAGAAAGACCTCATCTTGGTGGTAACATCAATATACAACAGCCTTTTCTACATACTTTCTTGTATCTTTTACCGAATCGTAAATAAAGCTATCTATAAAACCTGAGTTTCATATTGTGTTAGGGTCAATGCAGTGTCCAAATATCGTTGGTCTACCATTGGGAATAAGTCAGATAGTGTTGTATTGTATGTACCGGAAGCAACAAATTCATGAAGAGCAAAAAGTACTCGACCAACTTGACCCAAAGATTGGATTGAAAGAGACCCCCAATTCAGACGAAAGAAATTCTAACAGCCAACCGAACATGGAAATGCAGACCAAAGTGCCTGAAGATAAACCCAGAAGTGGTTAAGAGATGCACTCGAATAACCAAGAAGTCTAAATATGGAGGAGCCTGCAAATAATTTGCGGCACTATGCATCCTGTGGGTTTCACTGCATGCAGCTTTTTATCGGTATTGTTTCGGGGCCATTGTCCTCTTTGTCACAATAATTTATTTTAGGATCTCATAATACAGTTATAAGCCTTTTATGGATTTAAATGGTCTTTTAGATGGCCTTACTGTGTTGAGGAACTCCCTTTAATGATTCATACTCATAATACAATTATAAGCCTTTTACGGATTAGAGATCCCCAATTCAGATGAAAGAAATTCTAACAACCAACCGAACATGGAAATGTGAACCAAAGTGCCTGAAGATAAACCCATAAGTGGTTAAGAGATGCACTCGATTAACCAAGAAGTCCAAATGTGGAGGAGCCTGCAAATAATTTGCGGCAATGTGCATCCTATGGGTTTTACTACATGCAGCTTTTTATCGGTATTATTTCTTTGGTAGTATCATGTCCACAGCCATGCAGGAGATGCTAACCCAATATACATAAATGCCATGTCGATGACATCTGCACCACCCATTATTAAAAAAGTGATATTAGATGCTGTTCAAGAATCACCTTATCATCCGCACTAATAGTTTGGGCAAAACCTGTATGTAGCCCTTCCTCACAATACAAAGACAAAGATGGAGAAAAAATAGGAGAGAATTAAAGAAGAGAATTACATCGAGAAAAGAGAGGAACAAAAATAAATTCAAGAAGATGTCAAGTAAAAAATGAAATATTCAAGAAGATGTGCAGTAGAAAATGAAATATCCCCTGCGTAATGAAAAATCTCTCTCGCTGGTGTGCCGCCTGGTGAAGGCAGTTTTGGTGAAATGACAGTGGTCATCGTCTTTAGGTGAGAGCGCTGGAGCAACTCTGTCACTGGTGTGCCGCTTGGTGAAAGCAGTTCTCTCTCGCTGGTGTGCCGCCTAGGGAAGGTAATTCCGATGAAATGGCAAGTTGTTCATCTTCTTCCTTTCCAGTGAGATCGCTAGAGCAACATCTTCTTGCATGAGATAGATTTGACTCTATCAGCTTTATGCTCCTACTGCTTTAAGAAATATTTCGTTGATCAATTTATTTCATGGTGACATTTTTTTCATTAGAGTCATTTTCTTATACGTGGAATACATGTATCAATTGATTATGTAATTCTTTTGAATGAAGATACGTAACGTGGCTTTTTCAATTGATTATGTAATTTTTTTAATGTAAATAAGTAACTTATCTGGCCAGAGCAGCATGGAAATCTCGTTAAATTAGTTTCATTGTAAAATTCTTTTCTCTCTCTACATAATTTAACTTGTGATTTCTTAACAGGAAAAATAAAAATTTTAAAACTACAAGCTTCACATGTAATAAATCTAAGACTATATAGCTATAAAAAGATTAAGATTATAAAACATTATTTATAAAAACATTAAATATGAGCTTCTTGCCACGCTGAGCTTGCCTGCCAGCGTGGGTAAGGTGTGCAGAGGGTTATACAAAGTTATAGATCATTTGTGACAGTTCAGGTTACTGATCATTTTTTTCATCAAATCGTTCTGAAATTATTTTCTATTAAATAACTTTTTTGGTTATATATTTGAAAAAGTGTAATATTTCCAATTTTATAATTTATATATTTTTATGAAAAAATTTTGGTTTTACGAAGTAACAAAAAAAATTATATTTCTAAATAAAAATAAAAATGAAATATCTATAATTTTCTAATTATAATAAAAATTTAGAAAAAAATATTAATAAAAAATAATGTTTTTTATTTAATTAAAAAAATATAACACTTAAATATAAATATTATTAAAATTGTTATTAAATATAAATTTAAAATATTATTAAAAATTAAGTTTAAAAATAATTATAAAACATTACTATTCCTAATATAAATTATTAATGATATCATTTTATTAAGAATTATCATTATTTTTTATAAGAAAATAAATTTTCAAAAATGATAATTATTATTATTATTATAAAATATTTGAGAATAATTTTCTCATCATAAAAAAATACTATTTATAAAAATATTAAATATAAAAAATATATCTAAATATTAATTTATTTTAAAATTTTAATAAAATTTATTTAATTAATTATTTGTGAGTATTTTAAAAAATCTAATATCATAATACTAATTTATTAAAAAAAAATACTATTAATATAATATTGATAGAAGAAACAAATTTTTAAATATTTAATTATAATACAAAGATTATAAGAATGTTAGTTATTAAATTTATTTTTATTATAATTTTTTAAGATATATTAAAAGAAATATATTTTATAGTATTATTTTCATAAAATTTACTCACCTATTGAATTTTATGGTTATGGTTAAATATTTAGTTATTTAATTTATTTTTATTATAAATTTTTAAGATATATTAAAAGAAATATATTTTATAGTATTTTTTTCATAAAATTGAGCCTTTTTGTTGCTTGTATGGCTATGGTTAAATAAATATTGCAAAAAATAAGATTAAAAAATGTAGATGACAAGAGGATTCCAAAAGCAAAGATTGACAAATATGCCAAAATTTTTAGGGAATACATGAAGATGACATCTTGCAACACACTAGTAATATTAAAAGTATTATTACATTTGTTTTTAAGGAGTTTTTTGGTGCAAAGAGGAGCAAGGAAAAAAAAAAAAATTTATAAAATAATACAAGAAAATGGTCCATCTTTATCTAAAAAATAAAAACTAAAATTACTTTTTGGTTTTGACTAGCATTAAGAATAAAATCAACTTCCCTGAAATATGAACCAACTCCCTATCTTTTTAGTATACTCTTATTATTATTGTTAATATAATGTTGATACAAGAAACAAATTTTTAAATATTTAATTATAATATAAAGATTATAAGAATGTTAGTTATATTAAAAGAAATATATTTTAGAGTAATATACATAAATGCCATGTGATGACATCTGCACCACCCATTATTAGTAATATGTTTTGTGATAGTTTTGAAATTTGATTGTGAAAGTGGACTTTTTTTAATGATATAACTTGTAAATCTATTATCCCTTTTTATTTTTTTAATGATTAATTTAAGATTAACATTTGTATGTTGTCATGAGGATATTTTTTTATTTCCATGTCAATTACCTTTTATAATTTTTGGAGGTTCTTAATATTGTCTTTTTTTTTTTAATAAATGAAACTAAATTATATATTTAAAAATATGATTATGTATTTTAGGATTATAATTTTTTTTGGGTCCAAGTTGATAATGTGAATGCTTATTTACCTAAAGTTGGCTCCCATGTTCAATACCTCCACATGGGGTTTGAAGATAATAGGTAATGAAAATTGAATGACATATAAAACAAATAATTTAGACGTCAAAAAATTAGTTCTATATATTATAGTAGTTAATGCTTGAGTAATCTTTCAATTTGGCATTCAATTCTTTATTAATAAAGTTGTTTTACTTAGTAGGGAGTACAATAATTTTGTAATCAAATAATAGGATAAAACATATTCACAATATAATTTATTTGAATGAATAGATGTGTGTAAAATATTTTAATAAGAAATTAGATTTGTAATTATAAAGTATAAAACTATAACTTAAATTTGTGAAATTACTTTGTATTTTTTTTTCTTATGTATATAAAGAGACTAAACGAAGTTTGGAGTTAAGAAAATAAACCATAACATGAATAACAATATCTCCTTCAAAAAATGTCTCCATATTAAAATTACATTCACTTTCTTGTATACCAAGACTATTGTTCTTCATATACAATTTATGACAAGCATGCAATTGGCAAGATATGTAGATGAACATGGAGTAAACTCTATTTTTGTTAATAAAAATTATCTTTATTTATATCTATGCTAGATAGATTGTACTTGAATGTATTTAAAATATCTTATGTGAGTTACATGCTCATTTCATGCTTTTTTCGGAGGATTATTAATCACCAAAGGATTTTCACCCCAATTTTCTATTTCAATATCTATAACATATATGTGAACAGATTATGTTGGTTTACATATATGTTTTCACCCACAATTACCTATTTCAATATTTATAGCAAAATTTTCTAGTTGATAACTCTTATAATCAAAATCTTTGAAACCTCCACAACCTGCTTCCATGGATGAAAAATATGCCTTTCATTCCTTCACGATGGCTCCTTCTCTACAACAACTTATTTCACTATGTTTACATATATGTTTTCACCCACAATTGCCTATTTCAATATCTATAACAAAATTTTCTGGTCGATAACTCTTATAATCAATATCTTTGAAACCTCCATGACCTGCTTCCATGTAAGCAAAATTTGCCTTTCATTCCTTCACGATGGCTCCTTCTCTGCAACAACTTATTTCTTCTAGGCTACTCTTTCCTATGCTATTTCCTTATGGCATTTCTTTTGCAACATATGGTGCAATTGCTAAGAAATAATGTTATCTTAACTTAGTTAAAACTTCATTAATATATTTTTTGCTTTTCTCATTATCTAGTTGATAAGTAACATATAACAAATAGCTGAAACGAAGACTGACTTGAATATATTGAATTAATTGTTTTTTGTTCAGCTAGAAATGGGGACAATACTCCTGGGTATGATGATGGTGTTTGCCTCCATAGCAACAGTTTCTCAGCTTGCTCTTCATGATCACAAGAGTAGAAAAACGTTGGTAGGGACTTCGGGAATGATTGTCACCGTGCTTATGTATGTTCTCCACTTTCCATCATTGTAAGTATATTTCTCGACATTGTTACATTCAGCAGTGGAATTTATAATATAATATTTGAATCAAATGCCCCTTGACGAGTACTCTATTCTTGAACGTGGACAGAAATTGGTGATACGGACTAAGAGTGCAGAGTTTATGCCCATCCATCTCTCCCTGTTCGCATTTATTAACAGTTGTTTATGGATGACTTGCTTCCTTTTGCAGAAAGACCTCATCTTGACGGTAACATCAATATACAGCAGCCTTTTCTACATACTTTCTTGTATCTTTTATTGAATAGTAAGTAAAGCTATCTATAAAACTGAGTTTCATATTGTGTTAGGGTCAATGCAATGTCCAAATATCATTGGTCTACCATTGGGAATAAGTCAGATATTGTTGTATTGTATGTATCGGAAGCAACCAATAGGATTCTAGGGAGGTTGTATCATCTAAGTTATAGTTGTTTTCGAGGACTTTATAATCTTCTCCATTTCCAACCCGACAATGGCCTTCCAACATATCAACAAATTATATTATGAGTATTCTTGGAAGGTCTTCTAATGAATTAGGTTCATTGTACTTTTAGAGGATAACTTAGCTTCATAGACCCTTATTTGATATGAGCCTCCATATGCATCTAGCTACCAAAGCCTTCCCAAAATGATGCATATTCTTAAGCTCCAACTCCTTCACCACCTTAAAGCTCAACTTACTCTATACTACTATTTCCTTAGTTATTGCTTTACAGCGTTTCCTTTGCAACGTATGGTGCAATTGCCAGTTTTATTTGTTAACTATCAATTTTAATTTGCCACATAAAAATTTAAAAACTATTATTAATTTTAGTGGTTCATACGTAAATTCTAAATTAATGTTGTAATTGTTTTTTTTTTCATTTTATTAATATATATTAAAAATATCTTATAAATAATAAAAAATAATTTATCTACTATAACATTCAGAATTTTATTTAATATGTTGCAAAGCATCCAAAATATTACATAATATAAAGTATATGTTAAAGCATTATACAAGATGGTAATATATGAGGTGAATGACTAAGGGAGCGATGGAGAGCATAGAGGGAGCGGGAGGCCTGGCTGAAACCTACCTGCTTACGCCACCTGTTTAGTGGTGCCCTTTCTCTTTCCTCTCATTCGTGCTCCGTTGGGCTGTGTTTCGGGCCGCTTCCTGGGCTATAGCTGTTATTGTTGGTTTTTTTGTGGATTTCTGCAGCCTTTGTGCTACGTTCTTGGTTCTTTGTTTTCTCACTGATGTGGCCTATGGTTTTCTTGAGTGGCCCCGGGCGTTTTAGTATTATTTGGAAAATAAATTTAAAAATAAAAATAAATAAAATAAAAATTGAGATGGTATATGTACCTTATTGTTTTTTTTAAATAATGAAAAAAATAAGTCATAATTTGTTTAAGCATATTCAAAATGTAATTTTATGTGATAAATAAAATTATTAAAATAAAAAACAAAAGATAGGAAGTTGAGGGGCAACTCACTGTGAGCATCATTAATGAAGCTGCAAAGGCCTATTATGAGAACACAACTGAAGATATAAGAAAATTGATGGGAGGCAGATTTAAATAGCCAAGCAGACTCAATGGAGACAGAAGCAGTCGATTGGAAAGTCTTAGTGCCCGTGGAAAACTCGTGGTTGTGGCTTTAAGTAAACCCTCTTTCTGTATTGGTCCATGAAAGGAATTTTGGGCAAGGCTCTAGAGCAAATATCCATGACTCTAACCACGATAATATAGGACTTCAAATTTGAGAAAATCCAATTCTAGATGCAAAAGCAAGATGGGAGCCTCTCGCCATCCAAAACAACCTCCCATGCATCCTCACTCCCACATAACTCCCTGGAACTAATGCCCTAACACCTGTGAAATTTTCCTAAGCTAAGGAAGCATATTAGTAATTCTGATGTTTTATGGTATTGTTTTGTGTTCACTCTTTACATGCATATAGCTTGATTCAGAACTTATTGTGTTTGGATGACATACCACCTTATAGGTGGCCAAGAGACTTAATTTCCTGCACATGTCAAGTTGAGGCCACTGACAATCTTCATCTCGTTATAACTTGCTCCTAAAATTAATGAAAATGGAGATAATAACAAGCTTACAGTTAAAAAAAAAAAAACCAAGATGATAATATCTACCTTGCTCAGAGAGATCTGATAGTGGGAATGAGAGCACGATGAGGTAAGATGTGCGGGCAAAAAAGGTGGACAGGGTCAAAGGCGGTTTAGATCTTGGCCGTTGGATCAAGGAAATAAATGGTTGAGATCTGTCGATGGGGGAGAAACGAAAAGGGCGGAGGTGAGCCACCGAGTTCATTGTGGACCGTCAGATCTTCAGAATGGACGGTCAGGATTAAAAGTAGGAGCGCCAGTGTTTCTGAGGGGAAGAAGGTTAGATGGATGGGCAGAATAGATCCTGGCCGTTAGCAATGGCAGTGCTATAGGAAGCATGATGCAGCAATTTAAGAGGGAGTTGCAGTACAGATGTAGCAGTGACTGTGGAAGATTCATGGGCAGCAGTGTCGAAAGCAGCAGCATAGTGGATGGAGGGCAGCAAGCCAAGCATCAGCAGCGCAAGGGACCAATGCCAGAGATCAGAGTAATGCTTCTAGAGTGAAGTGTTGCTAGAGCACATTCTTTGCTAAGAGGGAGTGCTGAGATTTCGGGTAGCATCATATGTGCTCTAGCTCAGAAACTTTGTGGAGGGGCTAGAACACATGAGATCTCCAAGACCTAGAAATTGTTTGGAGAAATTCCACCCGATGTAAAAGACATTCAAATAATTAAATTTTACAATGGGGACCCTAAGTCTAACTTAGGGAAATTGAAAAATTAAATTGAATTAATTTACACGTGAGAATGTTTTAAGTGACGTGGACCAAGCTTTCTCTAATCTTAGTCATTGATTAGTGATTAGATCACGGTCGTTGATTTCTCAACAAGAAAAGTATTAAAGGAAGGCTTGGGGTCAGTTGGAGAAATGCACACATGGCAGTAGCACTTGAGCTAACTCGAAATTTTGGGGTGTAATTTGTTGAGAATTCTCGAGAGAGCTTGCAGTGTTAGAGAGGGGCAGATCGGCGATGGATTACACTGATCTGAGGCTGAGAATACATACATCAAAGAGGCAAAAACGTAAAAGGCAGCACAGAGGCTAGCAGGAGGGATGCAGCCCAGCCGCTGGAGTAGACATAGTGCAGAGGGTGACGCAGGGGTAGCCTATGTTGTGCAGAGGTTGCACTAGGCAAGAGAGGCTAACACAGAAGCTGGAAGAGCTGTGTTGCGGTTCCAGTGGGCCAGAAAGGGCTCGTATTCAGTAATTCCTAAAGGGTTTGAATCAGCCATATTTTCTGTCTCCGAGTGATAAGATACAACTGTCGTGAAATTCTCTGTCGGGCAAACCACTACTAGTGCCGTTGATCTATTCAGATTTGCTTAATAATAAAACCCTCTAAGAGTTGTTGCACTGGTTTTCCTGCATTGGGTTTAACCAGGGACATTGTCCAAAAAATCATGTGTGTCCTTTGTCATATGTGAGCTATGTTTTAGTAAATGATCTGTATATATGTAGGTTGCAAATTGTGTTTACTTTGATGTTTTTCTGAATATCTCAGTTAAATAACTTGTGTATAATAAAACAAGTAGGAGAAGTAAATCAATATTCTGCAATAGGGTTTCTGTGTTCAGAAATTTTCACAGTTTCTCATATAGCTAGCAAGAACATAGCTAGGGAGATATGGGATGCCTTGTCCATGCTATACGAAGGAACTTCTGAACAGCGGAAGATGTACTTGGAGCAGAAGCTCCAGATGATCCAGATGCAGAAGGGGGAGTGCATTGCTACATAAGGGCTTGCTATAGAATGAAATTTGGTTGTCTTTATAAATCTCCTCAAACCAGTACTTCCCACAACAATTCCTGTGTGAGAACAAGGTAAGAAAGATAAAAATATTAAAAAAAGGTTTATCAACTAGGGTGGAATCCTTCACCACCAAAATTGATAGGAAAGAAGGGTTCTTAAAACACTCAGAGCTATTGCTCAAGAAATCAGATGAATTGATCCACAATTCATGATCCGAAATAAATTCATCCTTCTCATATTTATAGATTTCCTAAAGGGGTCTCTTCATCTAAAATGATTGGGTGAACTTTACTCCAAACCCAAATTTTTGGTTTCTTCACCCAGTAGTCCCAAAACTTTCCCAATAGTGGGAATTTTGGAGTTTTTCCCCTTTATGATGGACCATAGCCTAGACGGATTGATAGGCTATTTCATCCCGAGGCAACCAATTTCCCTGAAACATTACAGTCCCCCATTTCTAACATTGCTTGTCTTCAAGCAATGGAAAGCTTCCTTGTTTCCCCCTTTGTTTCCCTTCTTCGGCTTGATACTTACTTTCAACCTCTCTTTCCATATTGGAAACATATTCATCATAACCATCAAATTCATATTCCCCACCATGGGTGATTTCTATAGCATCCTTTGTAGATTGCTTGTCTAATCCATGCTTGGTGCTTCCAGGAATTTCCTTAGTGGCGTTTATATCTTTTACGCAAGCATCAATATCACCAATAGTCACAGCCTTGTAGGAAAAATTGTGGGCTATAGAGCTGCAAAACAATATGGTACCTAAGACTCCTAGAGTGTGATTTCTTGAAGGATTCCCTCTTGGAGGATCAAACTTGATAGTTGGTTCTTGTGAAACAGGAGTAGGTTCATCCTTACAACTGTCTGGCTTAGGACGTTTTGTGCCTACATATTCACTCTGAGTGTTCTCTTCTAATGTGGTCAACATAGAAGGCTCTATCAGCATGTTTGAATTACTTTGATCAACAAGGGAAGGTGTAGCTTCAGTCTGACAACTTCTGTCACCTTCTTGCAGCAGGCCATCTGCCGCCCTCTCTTGACTATTACTGTCATCGTTTCAGATAACAGTATCAGATAAGATCTGCAAAGAGCTATCATTTCTAACCAACAGCAAATCACAACCATTTTCTGCTCTTTCTTTATCCTGTTCAGGAGGCTGTGGAATTACCTGCGTGGAATCTTTGAACGCATTTTCTCCTACTTGTTCATAAGAGTAATGTCCATTCTGAGACAAATAACAGTTTTCAGTACAAGAAGGTGTGAAAATTTCTTAATCTAAGAAACCCTATTGTTAATTCTCGATTTACTTCTCCTACTTGATTTAATACACAAGTTATTAATCTGAATATTCAAAATAACACTGAACTAAATACAAATAAAAACCTACATATATAGATCATTTACTGAATAGCATGCTCATATGACAAAGTGACAGATTTTTCGGACAAAAGTCCCCAAAAAAACCAATGCAGGAAATCAATGCAGTTAGATCTGGAGGTTTTTATTATTAAGTGGATTCTGAATACAACAATTTCTGGGCACCAGACATGGTTGGCCCTACAGAGAAAAACATGGCAACAATACCTCCTTAACTCGGAGACAGAAAATATGGCTGATTCACACCCTCAAACGGGATTTACAGAACTCAAGCCCTTTCTGGCCCGCCAGAAACCCCAGCGCTGCTCCTCAGCCCTCTGCGTCAGCCTTCGTGGCATGTGTCATCCTCTGCGCTGCTCTGGAAGGGCTTGCATCACCCCTGAAGGGCTTACGCTATCCCTGTGCTACCCTGACTGGGCCTGCGCTAGCCCTGCGTGGCTCCTGTTGCCACTGATGGACTACGTGGCTCTAAGTTTCCTTTGCGCCGCTCGGTATGCTACCTCTCTGTCGTTGTTGTACTCTTGGCCTGTGACCATATAATCCCCTTGCCAATACTGCCCCTCACTACACTGCAAACTCCTCCTGAAATTCTTAGCAAACTACGACCTAGAATTTCATCTTAGCTTCAATGCTCCGCTAATGTGTGTGTTCTCCAATTGACCCCAAGCGCTTCTCTTATACTTTTTTTGTTGGGAAACCAACGGCCGTGATCTAATCTCTAATCAACGTCTAAGATTAGAAGCTACTTGATCCGCATCACTTAAGTCATTATCATCACATGTTTAATTTAATTCACTTTAATCTTTTAACTTTCCTAAGTTAGACTTACGGTCCTTAATTAAAAAGGTTAATTATTTGAATATCTCTTAAACCTAATGGAATTCTTCTAAACGCTTTTTGGGTCTTGGAGATCTCATGTACTCCAACTCCTCCACAAAATTTGGGAGCTAGAGCACATCTGATGCTACCCCAAAATCTCAACACTCCCTCTTAGCGAGGAATGTGCTCTAGCAATACATCAACCCCGAAGTACTGCTCTGATCTTTGGCATCGGTCCCATGTTGATGCTTGGCTTGTTTCCATTCATCACAACGCTGATGCTGCTCTCTATACTGCTCCCCATGACTCTACCACCGTCACTGCTACATCTATATTGTAGCTTCCTCTCAAATTGTTGCATCGTACTGCCGACTATTGCACTACAACTCAGTTGCTGAGAGTAAGCAACTGAAGGACCCCTGCCCAAACACTAACAGACAAGTCAGTCGCACTACATCTCATCACTGAAGCCCCTTATGCTATTGCTCTACGCTATCCTCCTGAACCCACTGCGTTGTTGCAGCTCTGCACTGCGTAAGCATGCCTCCTTTGCACTGCTGAAGTCCCATCAACCCCTTTGCGTTGTTGCCTCTACATTGTTGCTGCCTCTGCACTGCACTGCTCCCTATACAGCGTCCAGCTCTGCCTCTGCTCCATCCATGATATTTTGCACCCACTTCTCTAGTCATTCCTGCTACTGTCTTAAGGCTCTCGTATCACGGATGTGATCCAAGAGTTGGGCTACTCAAGGATCTCGCCACCACTCTGTAGTTGCTCTACACATCAATATCACCCACCTCTTCTCTCGAGGTACATAAGCGCTCACGGCTACGTCAGCGTTGCAGTCATTGTCTTCTTTAGGTGCCGCAGCCTTGGAACTAGAAACTTCCTTGTCCTTCTTCCTTAGAGGACAATTGCTAGCAAAGTGTCCAAGTTCACCACACTGGAAACATTTGATCTTAGATAGATCACACTTCCTTTTCCCTTGCTGCTTCTTAGATGCTAGGGCTGCATCTTCCTCTTCCTCCTTCTTCACTTTGCTTGATCCGGTGCTGGTTTGTCTCTTGGTCATTCGGCGGATTTCCTCTTGTCAGGGGATAGCCCACATTTCGTCCCAGTTTGGAATGCCATGTCTGCCCAAAATGCTTTGGAAAAATGTTTCCCAATCCTCTGTCACTACATTTAGAGAAGTCCTCACCATGACATCATCTTCCACCTTGACCCCCATGGCAGTCAGCCGATCTCGAATCACCTGCAACTTGAAGAGGAAATAATCGATTTCCTCTCCCTTAGTCATCATAAACAACCTCATTTCATTCCCCAAAAGCATCTTCTTCTGGACAGATTTCCCTTGATACAGTGTGGTTAAAGCTTTCTACATTTCATTAGTCATCTTCTTCTCGGCTATGTGTGGTACAACATGATCCTTAACCCCGTCCATGATGAAGCACATGGCATGTGTCGCTACTTAATTATGCTTCGCAAGAAGAGTAGCATCAGTTGGTGTAGCCAAGACGCTCTCTACATGCTCACATATATTGTATGCCTCCGGAACTGCAGGTTTCTGACCTTCCAGATAGAAAAGTTGGACAGGCCATCCAACCTATCCTAATCACGCAGTAGTGTGGCGCCATCTGCTCAGAAATAATCTGTCGAAACAGATCCTCTTCTCCCTATTTCTGTTGCTACCCTCACCAGAAACTTGGATCTACGGTCCTTGGCGAGAAGGGTGTTGAGATTTTGGAGTAGCATCAGATGTGCTATAGCTCCCAAATTTTGTGGAGGAGCTAGATTACATGAGATCTCCAAGACCCAAAAAGTGTTTATAAGAATTCCATCAGGTTTAAGAGATATTCAAATAATTAATCTTTTTAATTAAGGACCCTAAGTCTAACTTAGGAAAATTAAAAGAGTAGTGTGAATTAAATTAAACATGTGATGAGAATGACTTAAGTGACGCAGATCACACAGCTTTTAATCTTAGCCGTCGATTAGAGATTAGATTGCATAACAAGTTTACTTGGGAGCGGGAGCGAAAATGGGGAGCAGGAGCAGGAGTGAGAGAGCCATTTTCAGAAGCTCCCGGTCTAAGAGCATTTCAGGGAGTGTTTTTTTGTAATATATATATATATATATATTGATGCATATATGTCAACAAAAGCATGTAGAATGATGAATTAGACATTAAAAAAAACATAAAAACATAGATTGAACCATATAACATCAATCATCTAGAAGTTATAATCTTCTAATCAGAAGTTATGTTTCTAATCTAGAAGTTAGAAACATACAACATATTGACTCCTGAGTCTCATGTTTCATCGATCTTAAAGTTTCAAGCTTCAAAATTCAATATATAACATTTATCATCATCGATTCATTGATCACCATAGTTGTACTTGTAAGCTAAGTATAACATTTACAACAAAGAATATTTAACATCAAATGAAATGTTATAAAATGAAACGAAATGAAACAACTTTCAAATTTCATGAAGCATCATATTCATAATTCATAATGAGTTATAAACTTATAACTGCCAACTTCAAAGTTTCAAACTTCAAACTTAAATTGTCATATATTGTTTACAAAAAATATCATAACAAATATGAAATAGTCAAGTTTCAACGGTTATAAAAAGTTAAAAACTACTAGAAACTAGAAAAGACTAGTAAATCTATTTTATCTATTGCTTGGCCTCTTGCCACGAGAAAAGTCTAATTTTTGAAATTTGAGCAGATCGTGGTAATGGTGGTCTTCTAAGGCTTGGCCTTAATGCTTGTTGACATTGTCTCCCCTCAGAAAATATAATTAAAAAAAATGTGAATAATTTCTCTAGAAATGTTAAAGGGTATTTGTAAAGATGTAAGAATGAAGAATAATTTCTCTAGAAATGTTAAAGGGTGTTTGTAAAGATGTAAGAATGAAGAGAAGATACTTTATGTCAGACAACCACTTAAAGATAATGATCCAATAAAATATTCACACAAATTCCCAAGATGTAACCTAGAAGAAATTAAAAAGCTCTAACCTGTGGTGTGTCTTGGATGCAATAATGTGCAAATTGTCAACGATAGAAATCTAGATGATTGTAAAGATTTAAAAATCTTAAAAACGATGGCGTATTAATAAACATTGAACACATTGAGAAAATCACATGATACATCTAGTTTTTGGAACATCATCCTAAAAGATACGATAAGATACTGTAGCGTTGGGGTCATAATAGGTAGCTTAAACTGGGGCTTTGATTTTGATATCATTGTGCAAGACGCCACATGTTTTTTTATGTGATGGCCGCTTAAGAAAAAAAAATGGGATCTTGCCTAATAAAATATAATAGAGTTAAAATCTTAGAGTCGTAAGTCAATCCTTGTAAATTTATGTAGATGTTCTATGCTTGATGCAACTTTACTTTCTCTTCAATATTAGACAACAATCACATAAACAATAAAGTAAAATGCTGATAGAACATGCGAGTAGATCGACAGAAGACAAGCCAGAAATATATAAGTCTGTTGGTGTATTACGGCGGTCAATCGGATGCTTCAACCAGCAAAGTCTCAATATGGTCAGCTAACCAGCAATGTCACACAACCCTCAGGACAGCCAAATGGTCAACTCAAAAGTCAACCCCAGAAAAGTCAACGTTGTTAGTCAACGGTCAACACAAACAGCAGCAGCAGCTAGGTCAATGCTAAAAATTCAAAGTCAACGTCTTGCCTCGAAAATAGTGCCAAAAAATGCGGATTAGGGAAATCGAAGTTCTAGGAGAGTTTCAAGTCAAATTGACCTTGCGTTGACCAAAGTCAACGCTGGTCAAACTTGTTGCAGAAACCCTAGACCAAATTCAGAAAATTGTTGTTGCCAGATTTCCCACGTGTGGAGAGAGAAGAGACTCCAAGTGATCGAACCAATCAGATGAGGAGAGAGAGATGTGTGAGGATGAGATGAGTGAAATGTCCTCCAACGTTGACCTTATTTATATCCATCATTGAGGTGTGTGACACATCTTGTTGGGGTACAAAACCTTAAAATCAACCTGTACATATTTTGAATAGATTAAAAATAAATTCAAAATAAATATTCTGCTCATCGGATCAAGATGATCTTTAGATCGATCTTGCACCTCTCCGAAAGAGGAACTCAATAAAAATATTGGTATCTTCATCTGAGCATCACAACATGGAGTTTGACCTAGTTTTCCAAAATTAACAATCCCCAAGGGGGGAATGGGATCTTCACTTTAGCTGACTGCTTAGGTATTCGTCATGTCCAACAGGTGGAGAACACGTAAAATGTGTTGCTAAGGAATAAAATAATTTATTTTAAGGAAATGGGAAATTCAACCTAGAAGGCATATCATTAATTATCCAAAGTTTAAGCAATTGCATTTCCATCATCTTGTTACCCACTTTGCCATTAAGGTCGTAAAATCTCTAAGAAACAGTAGATGGGAAAATACACAAGCCCCCATATCATGCAAGCAATATGGCCATGACCTAAAAGGGTAGAGGCATTGATGAAACATCGACAAATATTTCAGTCATCCATCACTGTCAACAATAAGATGGCATATCTTGATTACAAAGGACTGTCAACTTGGTTTCAATGTGAGAAAGGAGTAGGTGTAAGGCGTTAACAATAGTACAAAGAATGATTTCATAATATTTAGGTCCTTTTTACAGCGGAGAGAAATTGTTGTTGAATTAAATACTGAGTTTCAAAGCGTCATATATTATGCTTATAATAACTACAACATAATGAGTCTTAAAGCTAAGCTTTTTTTTTTATTCCTTAATGAAAATTAGCTTTTACCCATATCTTGACAGTTGATCCTTGCATAAAACGAATATGATGTATGCTTTTCAACTAGTTTGAAAAAAATACATTCCACTTTATGGTAGGAAATTTTGTCTCAAGATTGTTAAAGGATATACCTTTCTTGAGTTTACAATAAAATAAAGGCCATTACCAAATAGAATTGTAACATAATATGTTAAAAAATAGTTGATATACATATTATATTGACAGTATAGTTAGGTTGGCAAATGGATAATATAAGCAAATGGAGAGCAAGTAATTTGATTTAGGACCAAGTCTTTAAGCAAAAAAAACGCTCCTGAAAATGCTCCCTCTAAAAAACATGCTCCCTCCCTAAAATGCCCCTTCCCTAAAAAAAACGCTCCCTAAAACATCCCTCCCTAAAAAACGCTCCCAAAAACACTAAATGAAAACCAAGGAGCGTTTTTCCTATTTAGAGAGTGTACTACCGATGTGCTCCCAAAACGCTCCCGCTCGAAGCACGAATTGGGAGCGGGTTCGAGGGAAGGGGGGGGGAGGGGGGAGCGCTCCCACGCAACCCTATAATAGTTGTTGATGTTTCAACAAGAAAGGTATAACAGAAGGGCTTGGGGTCAGTTGGAGAATACACACATTGGTGGAGCACTGAAGCTAAGCTGAAATTCTAGGGCGTGGTTTGCTAAGAATTTCAGAAGAAGTTTGAAGTGCGGCGAGGGGGAGTATTGGCAAGGGGATGGTTTGATCCCAGGCCAAGAGTACAATAGCGGCAGAGAAGCAGCATACCAGAGCAGCGCAGAGGCAACCAGGTGCTACTCAGTCCAGCCAGAGCCCAACAGGGGCAGCGCAGAGGCAACAAGAGCCACGCAGGGCTGACGCAAGCCCATTCAGGGCAGCGCAAGGGCAGCGTAAGCCCTTTAGGGGTGATGCAGGCCCTTCCAGAGCAGCACAGAGGCTAGCACAGGCAAGGAAGGTTGACACAGAGGGCTGAAGAGCAGCGCTAGGGTTTCTAGTGGGCCAAAAAGGGCTTGAGTTCTATAATTCCTGTTTGAGGGTGTGAATCATTCATATTTTCTGTCTCCGAGGATAGAGGTATTGTTGTCGTATTTTTCTCTATAGGGCCAACCAAGTCTGGTGGCCAGAAATGTTGTATTCAAAATCTGCTTAATAATAAAATCCTCCAGATCTAGCTGCACTAGTTTTCCCGCATTGGGTTTTTTCCGGGGACATTTATCCGAAAAATATGTGTATCACTTTGTCATATGAGCATGCTATTTAGTAATTGATCTGTATGTGTAGGTTGTTATATGTATTTACTTAGATGTTTTTCTGAATATTCAAATTAATAACTTGTGTATGTAATCAAGTAGGAGAAGTAAATCAAGAATTAGCAGTAGAGTTCCTTAGATTAAGAAATTATCACATGGTATCAGAGCGATTGCATATCAAGCTGGATCTCCAGCAAAGTGGTTGAAGACATATTTTGCTGGGTAGCAGCTGAAGCAGCAGAAATCCAGCGAGGGCAGCGCAGCATCGGGAGGACGTAGTTCCAGCAGAGGCTATGCAGGGACTGACGCAGTCCCAGCTAGGTGACGCAGATACAATGCAGTGCCTTCCAGAAGGACGCAGGAGCAGCCTGCATTGCGCAGTCACTGCGCAGAGGTTGCGCTGAGCCAATCTGCTCATGCAGAGCCCAGCCAGGGTGACGCAGTCCAGTTTTGAGTGTTATGTACATTTTTCATGGTCCGGAAGCGAGGCTTCAAATCTTCAGCAATTGCTGGTGGGGTGGAGATTCCACTGGTGCAGATCGTGCCTAAGCTAAGTTGACAAAGAGCGGGAGGAGAACAGCTGCTCGGTAGATTTCATTGGCAAATAAATCTGAGGATCGATCGTAGGGTGATCAAAGAGAGATGATTCATTGTATTTGGCGGATTTCCAAGGGATGAAATCAGTTTTCAGAGCGAGCAGAAGGTGCCTTTCTCGCCAAGGACCCTAGATCTGAGTTTCTATTGAAGGTAGCAACAGAAGCGGGGAGAGGAGGATATGTCCCGACAGATTATTTCTGAGTAGATGGCGCCACACGAACTGCGTGATCAGGATAGGTTGGACAGTCGGTCCAACTTTGCTATCTAGAAGGCTAGAATCCCGGTAGTCTTGGAGGCATACGGTTTACAGGAGCATGTACAGACATAGCCAAGAAGAAGATGACTAATGAGATGTGGAAAGCTTTAACCACACTGTATTAAGGGAAATTCAGCCAAAGGAAGATGCTTCTGGAGAACTAGCTGAGGTTATTAATGATGACCAAGGGAAAGGAAATCGATCCTTTCCTCTTCATGTTGCAAGCGATTCGAGATCAGCTGACTGCCATGGGGGTGAAGGTGGGTGATGATGTCATGGTGAGGATTGCTCTAAATGCAGTCACAGAGGATTGGGAAACATTTGTCCAAAGCATCTTGGGCAAAGTGGACCTTCCAAACTGGGACGATATGTGGGCTATCCTCCGACAAGAGGAAATCCATCGGATGACCAAGTGACAAACTAGCACCGGATCAAGCAGAGTGAAGAAGTAGGAAGAGGAAGATGTAGCCTTGGCATCTAAGAAGCAGCAAGGGAAAAAGAAGCATGATCTATCTAAGATCAAATGTTTTCAATGTGGCAAACTTGGACACTTCACCAACAATTGTCCTCTAAGGAAGAAGGACAAGGAAGCTTCTAGTTCCAAGGTTGTGGCAGTTAAGAAGACGATGGCTCTGACAATGACGTAGCCATGTGCGTTCATGAAACACGGAGGTGGGGCGATATTGATCTGTAGAGCAGCTACAGAGTGGTGGTGGGATCCTTGGGTAGTCCAACTCTTGGATCACATCCGTGCTACAGGAGCCTTAAGATAGTAGTGGGAATGACTAGAGCAATGGGTGCAAAGGATCACGGATGGAGAAGAGGCAGATTTGGACATTATAAAGGGAGCAGCGCAGTGCAGAGGCAATAGCAGCGCAGAGGGGTTGATAGGACTTCAGCAGCACAGAGGAGGCATGCTTACGCAGTGCAGAGCTGTAGCAACGCAGTGGCTTCAGGAGGACAGCGCAGAGCAGTAGCCTAAGGAGCTTCAGTGATGAAATGCAGCCCAACTAACTTGTTTTTCATTGGGCAGGGGTCCTTTAGTTTCTTACTCTCAGCAATTGAGTTACAATGAGACAGTTGGCAGCATGATGCAGCAATTTGAGAGGGAGCTGCAATACACATGTAGCAGTGACAGTGGCAGTAGTACAGAGATCAGCAGTAGCACAGTGATGAAGGGCAGCAGGCCAAGCATCAGCGCGGAGACCGATGCCAGAGATCACAGCAGTACTTCGGGGTGATTGTATTGCTAGAGCACATTCCTTGCTAAGAGGGAGTGTTGAGATTTTGGGGTAGCATCGAATGTGCTCTAGCTCCCAAATTTTGTGGACGAGCCGGAGTACATGAGATCTCCAAGACCCAAAACGTGTTTAGAATAATTCCATCAGGTTTAAGAGATATTCAAATAATTAATCTTTTTAATTGAGGACCTTAAGTCTAGCTTAGGAAAATTAAAAGATTAAAGTGAATTAAATTAAACATGTGATGAGAATGACTTAAATGACGCGGATCAAGAAACTTCTAATCTTAGTCGTCAGTTAGAGATTAGATCACGGTCGTTGATGTTTCAACGAGAAAATTATAAGAGAAGGGCTTGGGGTCAATTGGAGAACACACACATTGGCGGAGCACTAAGGTTAAGATGAAATTCTTGGGTGTGGTTTGCTAACAGTTTCAGAAGCAGTTTGCAATGCGGCGAGGGGAAATATTGGCAAGGGGATGGTTTGATCCTAGGCCAAGAGTACAATGGCAGCAGAGAGGCAGCATACCAGAGCAGCACAAAGGTAGCCTGGTGCTACGTAGTCCAGCCAGAGCCCAACAGGGGTAGCGCAGAGGCAGCAGGAGCCATGAAGGGCTGACGCAGGCCCAGTCAGGGTAGCGCAGGGCCACATAAGCCCTTCAAGGGTGACGCAGGCCCTTCCAAAGAAGCACAAAGGCTGACGCAGGACAGGAAGGCTGACGTAGAGGGCTGAAGAGCAGCACTGGGGTTTCTGGTGGGCCAGAAAGGGCTCGAGTTCTGTAGATCCCATTTGAGGGTGTGAATCAACCATATTTTCTATCTCCAAGTCTGGTGCCCAAAAATGTTGTATTCAGAATATGCTTAATAATAAAACCCTCCAGAGCTAGCTGCACCAGTTTTCCTGCATTGGGTTTTTCTGAGGACATTTGTCTGAAAAATATGTGTCACTTTGTCATATGAGCGTGTTATTCAATAATTGATATGTATGTGTAGGTTGTTCTTTGTATTTACTTTGATGTTTTTCTGAATATTCAGATTAATAACTTGTGTATGTTATAAGTGCGAGAAGTAAATCGAGAATTAATAGTAGGTTTTCTTAGATTAAGTAATTTTCACAAAGGGCACCCTCTGCTCCCTCTAACAATTGATTTCCTCCCTTGGAAATTTTCCAAATCTTCTGAATCAGCCCTTTTCGATCACCCTATGATCGATCCTCAGATTTCTTTGGCAAAAATCTGTTGAGCAGTTGTTCTCCTCCCACTCTTTGTCAACTTAGCTAGGTATGATTCTGAACTGACAGAATCTCCACCACACCAGCAACTGCTGAAGATCTGGAGCTCTACTTCAGGAACATGGCAACTCTTCACAGCAACTCAACACTGGACTGCGTCCCTCTGGCTGGCCTCTGTGTGAGCAGACTAGCTTAGCACAGCCTCCGCACAGTGATTGCGCAGTGCAGGCTGATCCTGCGTCCCTCTGGAAGGCTCTGTGTTGCCTTTGCGTCACCCAGCTGGGAATTCGTCAGCCCCTGCATGGCCTCTACTGGGAGTTGGGACTGCATCCTCCTGGTGTTGTGTTACCCCCTCTGGATTGTTTGTTGCTTCAGCTGCTCTCTGCAGCACAAATTTCTTCAGTCGATTTGTTGGAGATCCAACTTGATCTGCAATCCTTCTAATACCATGTGAAAATTTCTTAATCTAAGAAACCCTACTGTTAATTCTCGATTTACTTCTCCTACTTGATTAAATAAACAAGTTATTAATCTGAATATTTAGAATAACGGCGAATTAAATACAAATAACAGCCTACACATACATATCATTTACTGAATAGCACTCTCATATGACAAAGTGATACAGATTTTTCAGACAAAATGTCCCCCAAAAAACCTAATGCGGCAAAACCGATGCAGTTAGCTCTAGAGGGTTTTATTATTAAGCACAATATGAATACAACAATTTCTAGGCACCAGACATTGTTGGCCCTACAAATAAAAACATGGCCATAATACCTCTTTCGCTCAAAGATATAAAATATCACTATTCACACCCTCAAACGAGATTTACAGAACTCGAGCCCTTTCTGGCCCACCGGAAACTCTAGCGATGCTCCTCATCCCTCTACGTTAGCCTTCCTAACCTGCGCCATCCTCTGCGCTGCTCTGGAAGGGCCTGTGACACCCCTGAAGGGCTTACGCTGCCCCTGCGTTGCCCTGACTGGGCCTACGTCAGCCCTGCGTGGCTCTTGCTACCTCTGCGCTGCCTCTCAGTAGCCTCTGCTGGACTGTGTGGCTTTGAGTTGCCTCTGTGCTGTTCGGTATGCTACCTCTATGCCGTTGTTGTACTCTTGGCCTAGGATCAGATCATCCCTTCGCTGCACTACAAACTCCTCCTGAAATTCTTAGCAAACCATGCCCTAGAATTTCAACTTACCTTCAGTGCTCCACCAATGTGTGTGTTTTCCAACTGACCCCAAGCCCTTCTCTTATACTTTTCTCGTTGGGAAACCAACGACCGTGATCTAATATCTAATCGATGGCTAAGATTATAATTTGTTTGATCCACGTCACTTAAGTCATTCTCATCACATGTTTAATTTAATTCACTTTAATCTTTTAATTTTCCTAAGTTACACTTAGGGTCCTCAATTAAAAAGATTAATTATTTGAATATCTCTTAAACCTGATGGAATTCTTCTAAATTCTTTCTAGGAATTAGAGATCTCATGTACTCCAGCTCCTCCACAAAATTTGGGAGCTAGAGCACATCCAATGCTACCCCAAAATCTCAACTGAATGTCTATGTTTGTGTGTTTCCACAATTAATTTCAATTTGAAATCGGATCGACAAATCTTCAGTTGCAGGTGTAGCATGGTCTGAAACGCAAGATTGCATGAAATTTGTACTCTCAAAAACATCTACAAAGGAAGCAATGCCAACATTATCCTCTGATAGAAGGTTGTGAGAACTACTATTGGTATCACTACAAGTATTATTGAGTCTACTTGAAGATCCTGCAAATCCAAACAATCATGCACTTGTTGCAACCTTCTTCCCTGATGTGGATGCCACTACATTCAATACTTCATCTTACATTTTAGAAACAACATGACACAATGCCCCCAGAAAAAGGAAGGGCTTGGTACCTCCTGTCTATTACAAAGAAGACCATATTGGTTTGATGCTGGCATGCTATCACTGCTGTTTTCAATTGGAATTCCTCCCATAATTTTCAGGGAACAACAATTACAAGGTTTCATAGCATGAATTGTTCTTCTAGATGCTTGAGAAATTGAATTTTTCTTTGAAGTCATAAGGTGTGGGCCAGTTCCTGCTCCAGCATGGATAGTTCTCTTGGACACTGACCCACCTGTATTGCTTTCCACTGTTTCCTTTGCCAAACATTGGCTCCTTCCTGAATCATGGCCATTAATTATTTTCCTACCTAGATAAAGTCTTTGACTGTCAGGCTGCTCCAAGACTTGGTCACTGCATGAAGAAACATTAAATGAAAATGCATCAGAGTGCAGACTTTAATAAGAAGAATAACAAAGGCAAGAGACTGATTCTGGATGGTATTAAAGACCATTGCATTCCTCATGTGAGAGGAAAGAGACTTTCTCATGAGATGTGGACAGCCTTGACCAATCTCTACCAGAGTACCAATGAGAACAGAAAAATGGTCCTAAGAGAGAAGCTGAAGGGCATTAAGATGGAAAAGACTAATAGTGCTACTGCATACCTCACAAAGATCACAAATGTGAGATATGAGTTGGCAACAGTTGGGGAGGTCGTTCCACCCACTGAGTTGGTGCAGATTGCAGTGAATGGCCTTCCCAGTTCATGGCTGAACTTTGTTGATGGGATTGTTGCACGTGAGAACCTTTCCACTTGGGACAGGTTCTGGGATGATTGCATACAGAATGAAATCAGAAAGAACCAACTTGGGGCAGCCAACCCAGTTGACCAGGATGAGGATGTAGCACTATTAGCATGAGGCAAGAAAGGCAAGGGAAAAAAGCAAGCTTCCACAAGTGGCGGTGGGGGCAAAGGCAAAGGTAAAGGTAAGCAGCTGAACAAGGAGAAGGACTATTCCAAGGTGAAGTGTTGGAATTGTCAGAGGATGGGACACTATGCAGTTGTGTGTCCAAAGAAGAAGAAAAAAGGGAAGAACAAGACCATGGCAGCATCAGCAGAGATAGAGGACTTTTCGGAGAGCTTTGACCAGGAGTTTGGGTTCATTACTTGTGAGTCCACTAGTGCAGGATCACCTGCCACAGAGGGTGAGAGGGAGTGTGCATTTCCCTCCACTAGCGGAGCAGCTTCAGGTATCTGGTATGTTGACAGTGGGGCTTCATGTCATATGACAGGAGTCCATGAGTACTTCTCAGAGCTTTCAGAGAGTGGCACTGATATAGAGGTAGTACTCGAAGATGACAACGTTGTTAAAGCAGTCGATTTGGGGACATTGACATTTGATAGGGAACCATAACCTCCCTTGAAGGTGTCATATGTTCTATATGTTCCAGGGATGAGGAAAAACCTTATATCCGTCTCAGCATTGGAGGACAAAGGGTATGAGTTATTGTTCAGTAGAGGACAGGTGCTTATATATCCCAGGGGCACTCCAGCTGAGTCAACTAGAGTGATTGGTGTACGCCATGCACAGGTGTACAAGTTTTCATTTCAACCCCTTTTGGCATTGAGCAGTAGTACTGGCAGCAGAGCTAGCAGTTCAGAGTTGTGCGAGACTTCGCACCGCAGTATGGGGCACATGTATCATGGAGCCTTAAGGACATTGCAGGATATCACTATAGGTGTGCCAGATTTCAGTACTGATCACCTAGAGGATGTGCGATGGGCAAGTTTGCCAAATCCCATTTTCCCAGCAGTGACAGCAGATCAACTGGGATATTTGATTTGATTCATACCGATGTGAGCGGACGGATGTCTCATGTTTCCTTGAGTGGATATGAGTACTATGTTTTATTCATTGATGATCACTCCAGGAAGACCTATATTTATTTCTTGAAGACCAAGAGTGAGGTCTTCAAGCGATTTCAGGAGTTCAGAGCTCTTGTGGAGACTTAGACAGGTCGGAAGATCAAGTCCCTGAGGTCAGACAATGGAGGGGAGTACACCCTTGGTGAGTTTTTTTATTATTGTGCGGAGGCAGACATTAGGAGGGAGTTCATAGTTCCTTACAACCCCTAGTAGAACGGGGTTGCGAAGAAGAAGAACAGATCCATTAGAGGGGTTGCCAAATCCATGCTACATGATCAGGGGTTACCATTGTTTTTATGGGCAGAGGCCTGCAACACTACTGTTTATTTGCATAACAGGAGTCCGCATCGTGCCTTGAGGCATGTGACTCCGGAGGAGGATTTTTCTAGGAAGAAGCCTGATGTTGGTTATCTTTGTATCTTTGGGTGTATTGCATACTCCTATGTACCCAAGGAGCAGAGGACCAAGCTAGAGCCCACCGAAGAAAAGGGTAACCTTGTGGGCTACAGTGAGACCTCAAAAGCCTTTCGGATTTATATTCCTGCACGGAGGAGAGTTGTTGTCAAGCGGGATATGAAGTTCGAGGAGGACCGGGCTTTCAAGAGGTCACAGTAGTTAGAGTATCTGGATCAGCCAGGCCCTCAGGAGTAGCTGAGTCAGGCATAGGGATCTAGTGGGCAGGGATCAAGAGGTACATCAATTACGGTGTCAGGTCCATTAGTGAGCAGTGGCTCGCAGAGTCAGAGGGGTGGTGCTTCGGGCAGCCTGCAGAGTAGTTCACAAGGTATTCCACTGATGGACAATTCAGATGGTACTTCAGCATCTACAGGTTCAGGTTCAGATAGGAGGACAACAGAGAGACATTCATGAGTTCAGGCTCTTGATGAGGAGGAGGAGTTTCATTCTCCGGTGGGTTAAGTGTGCTCAGGGAAGAGGAAGCCTAAGTGGCTTCGGGATACCTTGAGAGAGGCCACATCTATTGCTGGGCCAAAGAGGTCGGTTAGAGAGAGCAGACCACCTGAGAGGTTTTGTAGCTATATGGCAATGGTTTCCAACATCATTGACTATGAGCCTTCTAGCTATGAGGAGGCAACTAGCCAGCAGGTCTGGAGAGAGGCCATGTAGGAGGAGTATTCTTCTATCATGAAGAATGATGTTTGTGAGGTGGTTTCGAGGCCTAAGGGCAAATCCGTGGTTACTTTCAAATGGCTTTACAAGGTAAAGCATGCTGCAGATGGCAGCATTGAGAAATTCAAGGCAAGTTTTGTGGCTAGAGGGTTCTCCCAGGTAGAGGGAGTAGAGTATGAGGAGACCTTCACTCCTGTGGCTCGATATACTTTGATTCGCTCCATCATATCAATAGCAGCAGAGATGGTTTGGAAGATCCACCAGATGGATGTGAAGACTGCATTTCTCAATGGCTTCATACAAGAGGAGGTGTACGTTGAGCAGCCACAGGGCTTTGAGGTGCATGGGAAGGAGTCCCATGTGTGCAGACTAAAGAAGGCTCTTTATGGCCTGAAGCAACCTCCTAGAGCTTGGTACTTTAGGATTGATACGTACTTGTAGGAGATGGGTTTCACAAAGAGTGATGCAGATTAGAACCTATACTTTACTGTGATAGGTGAGGAGCCTCTCATTCTGGTGCTGTATGTGGATGATTTGGTCATTACAGGCGCAGAGAGACTCACAGAGAGATGCAAGAGAGATCTTGCGTTAGAGTTTGAGATGAAGGACATTGGCTTGATGCATTACTTTTTGGGTTTGGAATTGTGGCAGGAGGAGGGGCATTTCTTCCTGGGGCAGGAGAAGTATATTGTGGACATCCTTGGCAAATTCCACATGGAGGATTGTAGACACGTGTCGACACTGATGATCACCAATTGGAAGAAGCTTCACGCTTCAGATTCCGAGTTGGTGGATCCCACTTTGTATAGACAGTTGATTGGTTCCTTGATGTATTTGGTCAACACTAGACTAGATATATGTTTTGCGGTCAACACAATGAGCCAGTTCATGTGTGAGCCCAGGAGGGTGCACTGGGTTGTTGCAAAACACATTTTGTGGTACTTGCAAGGGACAGTGGAGTATGGTCTGGATTATAAGCAAGGAGATGGAGTGAGATTGGTAGGTTACACTGATTTTGATTGGGTAGGATGTTCTTTTGATAGGAAGAGCACTTCAAGGTGCTATTTTGGGTTGGGTTCGGCAGTGGTGTCGTGGTTTAGCTGAAAGCAGCAGTCAGTAGCATTGAGTTCAATGGAATCAGAGTACATGGCAGCCAGTCTAGCTAGTTGTAAGGTCTTATGGCTTCGCGAGATGTTGTTTGGCTTATTTGGTCAGCCTTTGAGACCTTTAGTGATATACTGTGATAATCAGAGTTGCATTAAACTCACGGAGAATCTAGTATTTCATGACAGGTCAAAGCATATCGAGATCAAATATCATTTCATCAGAGACTATGTTCAGAAAGGAGCTGTGAAGCTTGAGTATATTCCCACTGATGAGCAGGTTGCAGATATTCTTACCAAAGCCTTACCACGGGGCAAGCATGTCTACTTCAGAGACAAGATGGTTGTGGTGAGGAACACCTTCCTCGGTAAGAGGGAGTGTTGAAATTTGGTTACCGGAGGACAGGTGGTTCCCTAAGGCTTTGATCTTTGGCCTAAGGAAAAGTGTCCAAAAGAATTTAATTTTTCTCCTAAAGTGACTTTATAAAGTTATAAAGTCAAATCTAATTTAAAAGTGACTTTAAGTGATAAAGTTACTAAGTCTAATTTTAAAGTGACTTTAATAAAGTCAATGTGATATTAGAAAGTGAAAATTGTCTTTGGAAATAAATAACTAAGATGGTCTTTATTAAAGTGGGGTGAATTAAAAAATAGAAAGTGAGATTTAAATAAGCATTTAATCTCAGCCCTAGATCTAAAGCTATCTCAGCCATTGGATTTAGGGATTTCCCAAAAGTCACTTAGGGTTAGGATAAAGGATCAAAAGGAGAGAAAAAATCATTCAGTTTTCATGAGAAAATTGAGAGAAGGAGAAGAAGAGAGCAAAGGAGATTTCTGAGCAGTGAGGATGTAATATCCCGAAAGGGAAATAGACAGTAATACAAAGCATACAACAAGATACAAAATGCTAAAAACTGAACATGAAGCAAATACACATGAAATAGAGAGAATACTAAGCCATTTTATTATACTGAGAAATAGAAATGAGTACAAGAGGTGATCAGAGTGACGGCACCTCGACTTGCACCAGGAAAGTGTAGGAATACTCTCAGAATATCAGTGGAATGGCTGCTCTCTGCTCTGCGTCCAAGCTGCTGGAAAACTGCCGTGATGCTGCTTCTGCTAGAACAAAATGAGTTTTTGGGGCTGCTCCCCTACTCATAAAAAGCTGAGATTCTGGAATCGGCCTCTACTCACAATACCCAAAAAATACCAGAGAGTGTTTCTAAAATGGTCGACCCCCGAAAATGCCTCCCTTGAGGATCTACGCTATCCTCCCAGGGGCCACGCCGGTGCTGAATGAAATCCTCCAAAATATGGCCTCCCACTCTGCCAAATGCCTCCAATAGGCAAGGGTTGGCCCCTTGCTCAATCCTCCGGCCAAAATCCTCCAAAATAGTGCCACTCCAGAGCTCCCTCAAGATGGACTGCGTCCTCCCTCTCAAGACTGCACAGTCTCTAATGGCTCTGCTCCTCCCACGAAATGCAAACACCGATCCTCCTACAAAATACTGATGAAACTACCTCACCCGAGCAAGCACTCGAAGTTTCCTGGGGCTGAGGGTGGGATCTCTGAATAGAGACACCCGATGCACTGAACAGTGCTGCAGACAAGCTAAACAACCAATGTGCTCCAAGTCGAAATGACTAGCTCAATATGCATAAACATGAATGACCAAATGAGGGGGCTCTCCTCCCTTTTATAATGCTAGGCCTCTCTCTCTCTAGGCCCCACCTCCTCCACGTGTTCCTTGGCCCACGCTGTCTCCCTCATCTGCGTGAAGTAGGCCCCACGCTGCCCACGTGGTCTGTGTCCCTCTCCTGCGCTGTCCACTTGGCCACTAGGCCCCACACTCTTTAATTTTGATGTGGACTTTAGGAAAGTGTTTTATCCTAATTGAGTTAATTATTATTTTACTCACTTTATTCATGCTCTGAATATAATAAAGCAAAATTGGTCAAAATTAATATTTCCAATTAGTTATCGCTAATTGGGAATATTACAGTCTCCCCCGGAAAAATGTTGCTTGACCCCAAGCAACTGCAATGACAGATGCTGCAAGATCTTCTCACTCTCCCAAGTGGCATCCTCATTCGGCAAATTCTTCCACCTCACTAAGAATTCCCGGACTGTCCTGTTCTGCAATTGCCTCTCCCTGATATCAATAATGGCCTCTGGTTGCAGCACCAAATACCCCTCATCATCCGTAGGTGGAAGCTCCTTTGTCACTGTCACCTATTGTCCCAAAGCCTTCTTCAGGCACGATACGTGAAAGATGTTATGAATCTCGCTGCCTTGGGGCAGCTCCAACTCATAGGCAACCTGTCTAACTCTATGTATCACCCTGTAATGCCCATAAAAACGGGACTTGAGCTTCTCAGCCCCCTTCTATTTCAGAGTCGACTGTCGGTATGGCTGCAAATGTAGGTAGACCAAGTCCCCTGCCTCAAACTGTCTCTCCACCCGACCCCTGTCAGCATACAGCGTCTGCTGGTTCTGTGTTGTAGCCATGTTATCCTTGAGAACTCGGAGGATGTCCTGACTCTCTTGGATCCAATCCTTGGCTCTCAGATCCTTGCTGGCACCAAACATCACATCAATGAAAGATAAAGCATGATAACCATATAATGCATAGAACGGAGACATACCAATAGACATGTGATGTGTGTTGTTGTAGCAGTACTCTCCTAGGTGCAGCCACTTCAACCATGCTCTTTGCTACCCACTGACATAGTTACGCAAGTAGCCCTCCAGCCACTTGTTAACTATCTCTGTCTGCCCATCTGTCTGTGGGTGGTAGCTGGTGCTTGGTGTCAACTCTGTCCCCACCAGTCGGAAAAGCTCCTACCAAAATCCGCCCATGAAGCGGTTGTCCCTGTCACTGACAATGGTCTTGGGAAGAACATGTAACCTGAAGATATCTCGGAAGAATAGCTCTGCCACCTGTGCTGTTGTATAGTGTGCAGATATGGCAAAAAAATGTGCATATTTCGTCAGTCGATCAATGACGACGAATATACAGTCCGTGCCCTGCACCATGGGAAACCCTGTGATGAAGTCCATCGAAATACTCTCCCACTTCCCCTCTGGAATGGGAAGAGGCTGCAACAAACCTGTTGGGTGGTTCATCTCCCCCTTGTTGCGCTAACAAACCTCACACTCCCTGACATGCTAGAGTACATCCTCCTTGAGGCCCTTCCATGAGAACCTCTCCCTGATGGCCCTGTAGGTTTTGGTAAACCCTTGGTGGTCGGAAAATGGTGAATCATGAGAAGCCTGCAATATCTTCTACTTGAGTTGAGAGCCCTCAGTCAAGAAGATCCTATCCCTGTAGTAGATGATCTCATCCATCACCCTGTATCTATCATCTGTCACCTGTCCATCCAGAACCTCACAAGCAAACTTGTCCTTGGAGTACTCTACCAAAAGTTGAGCCCTCCAATCTGCGTCCAAACTCATCAGAGACAACGCGGCTGGTCTACGTGAAAGTGCATCAGCCACCACGTTGTTCTTCCCTTTGACATACTCAATGTCAAATTCGTAGGCTTGGATCTTGCTGACCCACTTCTACTGCCTCTCCTATAGTTGCTTCTACTCTAAGAAGAACCTGAGGCTGTTGTGGTCAGTCCTCACCCTAAACCTATTACCTACCAGGTATTGCTGGAATTTGGCCAATGCATGCATAATGGCCAGCATCTCCTTGTCGTATATGGCATATAACCGCTCATGTGGAAGGAGCTTCCGGCTCTCAAAAGCTATCGGGTGGCCTCCCTGCATCAATACTGTGCTGATCCCCTCTCCTGATGCATCACACTCTAGAACAAATGGCTTTGTGAAATATGGAAATGCAAGTACTGGACAACTGCTCATCACCTCCTTGAGCCTGTCAAAGGCCCGCTGCGTTGTATTTGTCCAACTGAATGCCCCCTTTTTCTTCAGATCAGTAAGGGGTGCAGCAAGCAAAGAGAAACACTTGACGAACTTCCTGTAGTAGGTGCAGATACCCACAAACCCCCGAAGTTCCGTCACGTTTCTCGGCTCTGGCCAATCCCTAATGGCCCTGATCTTCTCCTCATGGACCCTCACTCCATCCACACCTATAATGTGTCCCAAATATAGCATCTCCGTCAACCCAAACTCACACTTGGAGAGCTTAGCATAGAACTGTTGCTCCTCCAAAATACGCAACGCTGCCTCTATGTGCTGGAGATGCTCCTCCCATGTCCTGTTATATATCAGTATATCATCAAAGAAGACCAACACAAACTTCCTCAGATGACTGCGAAAGATGTGGTTCATGCACGACTGGAAGGTAGCTGGCGTGTTGGTTAGCCCGAAGGGCATCACTAAGAACTCAAAATGGCCGTAATGGCACTTGAAAGTGGTCTTGGGAATGTCCTATTCCCTCACGTGAATCTGGTGGTACCTGGATCTCAAAGATTGTCCAAAAGATAGGATGTACTAGATGATGAAGTAATCCCTTTAGTCCTGACTCCCCATAGACTATTCAATAGCTACAAAGGATGAACTCAAAGTTGTTTGACATTTGTATAGGTGGACCAACACAAGATGGAGATGTGGAAAGGTTCACTACAACTAGTTGCAAGTCATCAACAAGCAACCCAGCAAGAGAAGAAGAGGTATGTTCCATGGATACATGCTCATGTCATCACCAGAAAAGAGCTATAGAAGAGATCCTAGTAGTCACCATGAAAAAGCTCATCAAAGATAGCATCATGATGCTTAGTCACTTGGTGAGAAGGGGGGGTCATAGAGATGATACCCCTGAAAAGTTTCATAGTAGAAAACCAAATTCCTATGAGGATTCTAACGGACAGGTGATATATCATGTCTTTCATGATACAAGTGGGTCCATCCAAAGAACCTAAAATGTGAGATAGAGAACTTCCACCCGTGCAACTAATAAGTTTCTGACCTTAATTTTGCATCAAGGAAGAATTTGGGCTGGTCATGGAGATACTATTATCTACAAAAGTTTTAATGTTGTAGATCGTCACATAATTTTAATTACCATGGGGAGAGCACTACTATTTCCAATGTAGTGAGCTACGAATTTACCAGTTAGAGATTTGATGTCTCAAACAATTATAGGAACATATGATTTTACTTTTTGGTTTAATATGGTTGTTGGTAATCCAAATATTTTAATGAGATATTGAACTTAGGTGTTGGTCAAAAATCCTATTTCACTGATCTCAAATACTAGGCTATCAATTGGGTCTAATACGAAGGAGGTCAAGGAATATCTCAGTGTTGTCCCAAGGATACGATCACACTTTGAAATTTGGATGGAAAATTAGAGTCAACAGTTCGATTATCATTTCAGGAAGAGGCTCGGATAAGGGTACACAGAATCTCGGTCTAATTTCTGAGATTACAATGCATACTGGAGCAGAGAAATTAGGAAAAATTTTGGTGATGCCACAGTGACATTCCCTCACTATCTTGGTACTATAACACGGTAAGGATCTCGGTGTAATTCGGTGCCACCTTAGTTAATTGATATCGTAGTTTGGTGACTATCTTAGTCATGATGATTCTACAGTCTTAGGCCTTGGCACCATGATCCTCATAGATCTCGGTTCTATCCAATTCATGGTGTTTCTACAATCTCAGTGTTATCCCAAGGATAATATCTCAAAGTTATCTCAGTGTTATCCCAAGGAGAAGATCTCAATGCTATATTAGTGTTATCCCAAGGATAAGATCTCAGTGCTATCTGAATGGTATCCAAAGTGATGTCTCAAATAATTATAGGAACTGGTGATTTCACTTTTTGGTTTAATATGGCTCTTGGTAATCCAAATATTTTAATGAGATATTGAACTTAGGTGTTGGTCAAAAATCCTATTTCATTGATCTCAAATACTAGGCTGTCAATTGATTCTATTGTGGAGGAGGTCAAGGAAGATGAGATTGTTCATCATCAGCAGCAGGATGTGGAAATGTCAATTCTAGATCAGATACCTATGGGAATTTTGGAAAGGGTTGAAGTTAGTGGTTATGATAGATTGTTATCATTGAGCAGTGATAAGGGGTTTTACAGGTCTTATCTAGTGGCTTTATAATGGACCATGATCATCCTAGGAAATTCCCATTATGTGAGACCATTAACATTCACAAAGCTTAAGGAGGCAAAAAGATTTCATCCCTAATAATAGGAATTATTTTTTTCTAATACTAATAGGATGCATTCCGAGGAATTATTGTTTCTAGAAGAATCTAGAAACACTGAGTATGGCTTCATTTGGACCTCGTATTGTGGAGTAGGTCACGGAAGATGATACTATTCATCATCAGCAGCCAGATGTGGAAATGTCGATTGTAGATCAGATACCTAAGGGGATTTTGGAAAGGGGTGAAGTTAGTGGTTATGATAGATTGTTATCAATGAGGAGTGATAAGGGGTTTTACAGGTGTCATCTAGTGGCTTTATAATGGACCACGGTCATCTTAGGAAATGCCCATTATGTGAGACCATTAACATTCACAAATCTCCAAGGAGGCAAGAATATTTCATCCCTAATAATAGGAATTAAATTTTCTCTAATATTGATAGGATGCATTCCAAGGAATTATAATTTCGAGAAGAAGCTAGAAACACTGACTATGTCTTCATTTTGAGAACCTTACCCCCTGAGTAGGTTGACACACATAACTGCTGAACAATATTTCTCTCTGCCCAGTTCGCCCCCCTCGCCATTGGTCATCAAAAATAGGAGCCCTTAATATCTTTACTCCGTTTCCAGATCATCTTATCTCACTCATTCTTTCTTGGAAGGCTACTGATTATTTTGTACTGTGCCACGGCCTTTTATATGCGTGTTGTGGCAGCACTACCACTTGTTGCTTTCTTTCTTATGTTATTTCAACATTTTCTAGGAGCTGCACTTATACTCCCACATTGTATTCATATTGTTTGTACTCTTCTTCAGTCCCCCAATTGACTTACTTTTATGGTCATTTTCTGTAAATTAATAAAATTATCTTATCTTATTAAATTATTATTTGATTTGGGATAGGTCCAGGAGGGATCTTGTAGCAGAGATCAAAAGTTATAATGATATTGATGAACATTTAGTGACAACTCATAGTGTTGAAGATTTAGTGAGAAGGGCTCTTTATAATGAATATTCCTTTTCGTCCAACGTCTCATCAAAAACACAGAGAAGCTCCTTGAATTTAAATATGATGCAATGTACTACAACACCCCGGGAAAGAAGAAACCAAAGTATTGATAGTTCTATGAATTATTTTCTTCTGGATATTCGATTAGAAGATGTTGGAGATACTGGAAATGTTGTAGAGGCAGATGCATATTTGAGAAGTAAACATGGTATGCAAGGGAAATGCATGAAAAGGATTTCATCATCTGGAACAATAGATTATAGAGAACATTTAAACTTGTATAATTTGAGCATAAAAGTAAAAGACATAGCTCTTCTACTCCAAATGGAAGGGTTACTAAGTCCACAGAAATTCCAACTGACACTCTAGACATTGTTGATCACAGTAAGACTGAGTTCTCCAAAATGCATGGAAGAAATAGGTACATTTATGTAATTATTGTATCTCAATGACTGTTCAGAGGTAAAATTGAGTTTTTTTTCTTATTTGAATAGAATTATGCACACTACATCCATTGTCTAACAAAGTTGGCTTAAATAGGAAACCATATTCAAGTTATATCAGCAAAAAGAAATCTATTAAATACGTGGCTCTATTATCTGCAGGTGTAATTATGAGGGATGCAAGGCTACATTTGATCGTTGGCATTATATATCAGATTGGAAAATGAAGTTTCAAAAACATTGTTGTTGTGATTGTCAAAATGTTTTTTTTGTTAAGAATACACAAATTTCTCCTCATGTTCCTCTTGGACGGTGTGGTCTAGACACCAACTGTCTTTGTCAAGCTTTCTTCCACTACTTGCCTTTAGAGGTACATAAAAAACTTGAACATATTAATAAACTTTGTGTGAGACCTTATGCATCTGGTGATTATTTTTCACATGAGAAGAAAAGGAAACATCCAATTTTGAATAATGCATTAAGTCACTCAAAGAATAAATTTTTTTAACCTGTCCAGAAAGAATAGCATACTTGAATCTCATAATGAACACCATTAGAGTCACAACATTGCAAAAGATCCATATCCCCCAAAATTAGACCTGGAATATTCCAATGACTCAACCAATAGTTCTCTATCAGATTAAAGCTAATCTCCTTCCTTATCAAGATTCAAGTAGTTGCTCTAACGGAGCTTCATCTATGTAATTCGAAGATGGCCAGAAATTTTCCACAATGACATCCCTGGTCAGTAGTCTATGTAAATTCATATTATATTTGTTTGTTATATTGTGCGCATATTCAATTTTACTTAAATTGTGATATTATAATTATTGTGCTGGAAAGTGGTCTCCTTTTCTTTGATTTAAACCTTTTATTTTATATGAAATTTGCATTGAAATATTATTTTATTTCATAGAAGGGGGATTTATTTATTTTTATAACAAATTGGAAATTACAAGAATATACCATGTATAATTAATAGCTTTACTCTCTCTATCAATTCGAACTAGGAGGAAACATGTCTAACTGATTACCATAATTAGTTCCTAGCTACAAATATGTCTTTAATGACAACATTTTGTTCCATAGAAAATGCTTCCTTTAACTATAAATAAAACCAAAAAAGCAAATGAGCAGTTCTTTCCAAAAAAATTGGGTTGCAAGAGTAACCATCACAGGCACTATCCCTTAAGGCTTTAATATTCCCTATATAAACAAAACTATGCTTTGATTTTCCACTTAATATTTTACTGCTGCAGTGGCTTCTTGACCTCATAAATCACTAGAGCCATAGTAGCACCAATATCATCTTTTTCGAGGCCAACTAAGCTGAAACTCTTGATTATCTCTTACCATATGATTAGCCTTGTTTCAACACTAACCACCACTCCAAAGGGTCTTCTTTGAAGGAACTGAAGGCACTGGAGATGGAGAAGGAAATTCTCGACTTATGGCTCAAGGGGCTCCATTCCAATCGTCCAAGTGTTGTCATAGGGGAGCAACATCCAACTCGACTCTCTAGATTTGAACTATGATTTGGAAAAAATTATCATCATACAAAACCACCTTGTCAGAGCAAGAAGAAATATATCTGTAAGGGGTTTATCAAAAATTATATACTTTTTTTTTTCTTTTTCTTTTTTTTCTTTTTTTCTTTTTCGATTTATAAACGAGGTTCCAATTCTAACAAGTTTCCATGCAGTTTAGAAATTAACAGAGAAAGGTTTTTTATTCTACATAAGATGTGGGGGTGAAAAAGTATTTCTTGGGTTCTAAATGTTATTTCCCAGTAGTCCTTATTATTGGACATACAAAGTAAAGTGATTTTCTTGGAATTGAGCTGCAAGATTTTTTGTTCAATCGGGCATCTAAAAATTGCCTCCTTGCTAATCAATGATAGTTATCCACTTGTTATACAAAATGAAGGCCTAGATATGCTCCACTTTTGATCTTTCCACCAATTTCTAGGTATGAATTCCAAACTTATATAGAAAAGAGCTAGATCTTATCTCTAAACATTGTCAAGTGCTAGACTATCTACATTATTCAGTTTGACCTTTTCCTTCATTTTGGGTGATTGGGTTTATCCCTGGTTCCAACATTAAAAATATCCAATATGATCTTAATCTCTCCTTAATCTCTTCCTGGTCTGCAATGTAAATCTTGTTTTACAAAGATTACCTACCACCTCCATATATGCTCAGCCAATATTGGAACAAATTTCATAAAATTCCTCAAATTGAAGGTGTTAATTTAACTCCCACAATGACTTTGTATACACTATCATTTAACTACACCAAACTGCAACTCAATGTCATTTGAAATACAATGCCTTTTAACTCTTCTCACTTTTCTTGCATTATCCCACCTGCCATCTGCAACATGAATGCTTAATAGAAGTTCATAAAATTCAGAATCTCTAGGCTCTAAGTTGCAAAGGTGTTCCACTTTAACTCACCTACATCAAAATTCAATGAATTTGGGATGCATCAAACAAGGATCTACATAGCAGGATCATGTTATAATGTCATCTTTCTTATTAAAGTCTTGAGTCTATCTGAAATAATATGTGTGACCAAGATGATCAACTATGCAAAAATAATATTTCTGGCACAACACTTCTGAATTTTTTTATATCAATTTTTTCCAGCTCTCTTCATCGAGTCTTGGATGACTGTGAGTACACAAAAGTAAAAGAGATTAAATTGGTAAAAGAGAGAAATATTTACATCCTTATACTCGTTACAATAGATATAAATTCAACATCAAGTCTAAGAAACTTCTAAATCCATGTTGATGTTAATATGGTATTAGCACCAACTACAGTCAATACTCCGAATTAAATTAATTCTTAGTTAGAAAGGAAAGAGGGAAGTGATGTTAAGATTCTAAAATAAATTAAGAGCACAATAAAAATGTATCTAAAAAGGTGGCATATCCTTCAAAAACAAAATTAGTCATCTAGGTTGAAGCGCAAACACCTAGCTATAGAACTCCACAAAGGAGGTCGTTGAAGATTCCGAAATACATTAAAAGCACAATAAAAATTAACTGAAAAGTAGACATTTCCTTCTAACACAAAATTAGCTATCTAGGTTGAAGCAGAAACACCTAACTATATAACAACACAAAGGAGACCGTTGAAGTATGTCAAGTGGAGGGATGGAATATTGGGAGCAAAAGATCAAATTAATGAAACATATCAAAGGTTTATGTTGAGCTTAAAAGATTTAAATATCTGAAGGGTATGGATAGCCTAAAATAATATTCCTATCATTGACCTTTGGAGAGTTCAATTCACATAGAAATCAGCCAAATTTTTTATGGTTGCTTAAAAAGTAGCCAAATGGTGTTATAACAAGCGGATATGTTGATGAAGGACAAATAATCAACTAGAAGAGCTTGAATGTTTGTTATTTAATTGTAACTGGCCTCCAAGTTCCAAATGGGTAAGAACCACAATTTTTTCATGCCATATTTATTCTTTGCGCTAACGGAAGAAAGGTGCTTGATAGTCTAGGGTGGGGGAGATCCCCATGTGTGGTTGTGTCACTAATAAAATAAAATGAAAAAAAAAAAAAGACCCGGCGTCTTATTTATTTAAAGAACTCAACATAAAATAAAAATGAAATGACATCATATTTATTTCAATTTCTATATTTAAATTTTAAGCAACTATAAACTAACATAAATCCATCTTATCCTTCAATTTATTATACATCGATAGGGATAAAAAGGGTAAGGTGAAAACATCAAACATTTTTTCTCACAATAATGGATATTGTTTGAACTAAAATTAGGGGATTGCAGTTGTACCTATACAACTTGTTACAACAACAAAAAATGGGAGAATTATATCAGCAATACTCATATCCATCCATCTCCATCTCAAGATGGGCAGGACGGTTAATTTTTTTTTCACAAAATCCATGCTCTAACATGGCCACTTGGAAACTATTTTACAAACTAATTAGATAACAAGATACAGAAATAGATCAAACCTAAATTTTCAATAGGCCTCAAAGGAAGTAGCCAAACCTTGAGAGCGAGCAAGGATTGTAATCCCGATGCTTTGTTCCATTTAGATTCTTACATTCCGCATTTGTTCCCATGTTTCCTCCTCTTGTTGGGATATTCGAGCACATGGGAAATGGTTAATAATAATTTAGTCTGAGTGTGGGATTGGGTAAAGGTGTGTTTCTTTACCGTGTACATTTGTAACTTATAATCCCAGAAGCGGTCACGATTTGTAGTGATCTAGCAGTTTATCTCTCACCTCGGTATTAACGACACTTCGATGCGTCGGCAACTTGCAAATTGGTCCATGATCTCTATCTAAAGAGCATGGAGGGTCATTTGTCCGGTAACCGTTGTAGAAAAACATATGTAACTTTTCTTTTTATATTAATAAATTGCACAAGTGGCCGCGTTGGCTCGAGTCTCCATTAAGGTATTTTCCTCTTTGAGGGTTTTAACCACGCTGACTATGCGTTGTCTTGATTTGTAGTCTGTTTGTGAGTGATATTATTTTGTTCTTGATCTACGGAACTTATCCTGTAAATTCCTACATGGTATCGAGCTATTTGAGGGGCCGCATCGAATTTGTTGATCAAAATCCGAGCGGGATTTGTTGCATGCGAATGTCGTTTTTAGATCTACTATTTACGAACATTTTTGGGCTTGGAGAACTACTCTTGTTGTGTACGGAGCGTACGTACGATTGAGGAACACATTTCATTTCATGCGAAAAGGGTTTAAAATTTGCCAAGTTGTAATAGGTTTAGATATGGAAGTATAAACGCATCTTTTTGTGACTATATTTGTTAATAGTTACGCACTTATTTCGGTTTAATACTGTTTATTTTTGGTTTATAGGTTTTATTTATTTGCCGAATCTGCACCCTCTTCTTTGTGTATGGTCTTTATTGTGCGCTGCATGTGATCTCAGCAGGCTACATATTTCTTCCATTGGGATAGGTTTTGTGCATCAAATGCTTGTGGTTTTGCAACATTTGTCTTAATATGTTGTCATCCAACAAAGCCTCCATGTGATCCTTCCATGTAATGAAATTAGAGTTGCATTCTAATGCATACTCTAGTCTCGGCTTGTTGAGTCATCTTCCCAACTCTATAGAGATCACCCTTTCCCCGATGAGCGCAAATTCGATCCTCCTCGAGAAAAAAAAACTTTGAAATTCATGTTCTAATGTAGATCCTTCTGATACCATGTAAAAATTATGGTGTGAATTTGCAATTTATTGCTCACAAATTTCAATCAAAATCACAAGACAAAAACCTACTCTACGCACAAGGAAATTTTAATTCACAATTTTAGAATATCAATCACAAGCATGTAATGAGAAATAAAACACGTCCACAGTATTTTCGAGGAAAGAAATTCTAAAAACCCTTAAGCTTGCTTACATTAATACGATGAATAGATATGTATTACAAATGCTAGCTCAATTTGAAGCTCAACTTATGATGAATAACCTATCTCTCTACTCAATGAGAAGCTGCGACCCAAATTTAGTCAATTTTTTTCCTACTTGAGCTCCTGTTCCTTGTACGGTTACGAGAAATTAGCCTGTTATATAGGAATTTCCTTCAATTGATTGCTCAATTCCCAAGCTTGGTCATGCGATTGCATGCAACACATGTACCTCAAGACAAGTCTACAACTAATGTGAAAATTGCCATGAGATCTCCCACAACAGCGGGGACCTCGAATTCTGCATGCACTAGCTGTTTTGGGTTGATTGATCGGTTAACTAGATGATCACGGTTCGATTGAACTCCTACTACTGGCCCGACCTTCACTTTGGTTCCTCCAACAATTAGAACTAGTTTCTTGAAAACAACTTGAAATAAATCACCTTTATTGCTACAAATTAATAATCGCACATGCTTAGCGGAACTCGACTCCTCGACTCGAATTCTTGAATAAACTAAGTGACACGGTGGACACAAGCCATGTCACACAAGTTAACCACGTCTAAGTTGTCTAATAAGTGGAAATTCAAATTTTCTAAATTTGACCAAGGCTAATAAAATTGACACTTTCTTACGCATTTTTAAATACATAGGCATGGAATAGTTAAGAAATTGTCACCATTGTGGTGTTATAACCCGATGCATTCAAAATGTTAAGTGGGCATTGTATTGTTATCACTTCTTCGATGACATCCATGCTAGTTATGATCATATGGGCACGATCTCCTTTGTGATTCAAATAATGACATAGTCGGCCATATTTGTATTTGAGGAACCTTCATGTTGGACACCTTTTCAATCATGTCGATGCTCTTGAAACCTCTTAGCTTTGGTCTTTGCTTAGGGTCCATTGTGGCCACAAGGTGCATGACCTTGGACTCCATAACATTGGGGTACATGCGTGATTTTGTATCATGGTTTATGAACATGATGGTATAATTGGTCACTATGTCGTACATCGTCCCTCCTTTATGAGATCCTTGTGACAACCACATTGAATATGTTCACATTGGGCCTTGTCCAACACCTTGTTCATGATGGTCAAGGCGAACAACGTTGTATGCTTTATGACCACATATATTCCTTTGCCTCGTGCGCAGGGCTGCTTAATCTCATCGGGGAAAGAGGTGTGCGGCTTTCCTCACCATCATGGTTGAGAATAGGCTGGACTCCAGTCCATGCCCTACCCTCGAAGCTCTGACTTCTCTATGATGACAACCTTGATGTTGGGGTTCTTGCTTTGAGTTCATAGGTGCATGGGGAAGCTTAATGAAGCACACGGTAATGATCACCATGTTGATGTTAGCATGAGTGATGATTTCCATTATGTAGTGTTGGATAAAATACCAAAAATTGATGATTCCATGATGGTACAAACATGGGTCATATTTATGGTTGGTGTATGAAAGCAATCATAGGTGTTGCTGCGTGCGCCACCATAGAGGGTCGCGCAAAGACAAAGAAGGAGGTGCCATGGACATATGAGCATGAAAATGATGAGAATCGAACTTCAAGGACATCAATTTGGTCCTCGAGGATCGAACCCATAACCAAGCGTGAGCATAGGCAAAGGATGTTGTAGCAAACGTCGTTCCTCTTCTCTTCTGCGGTGGTGGCTAATATTCAGAAGTGGATGTCGTGGCTAAAAAAAGTTTCAATAGATTAATAGTAAGACATGTTTTGTGGATTTTCCATATCAATTTCAAATACGAGTGTGACTCTGTGTGAGCCTTCATCCATGCTTGTTGTCCTTTTTTGTTGTGCATAAAGGCATGGATGTAATCCCCCTTGTTGCATGACAAAACTAGAGAAACAAATCCCCTCTTGTTTTCTCTAGCTTGTAAAAAATAGTTATTTTTTTCTAGAATCATAGTAAATTGAATTTATTTTTTATGAGGAATGAACAAACAATTACTTTGTCAGTAGGTGATTACACTTGCAAAATCAAAATGGATTTGTCTAAAAAAAGCTTGTTGTTGATAAGCTATTTGCTACTAAAAGCTTATGATCTTGGTTGGGGAGTGTTTTAATAAAGTGTAAGAGGGTTTGGTCGAGTGATTAATGAAAAAAAAGGTGTTTAAATGCATTCAAGGGAAGTTTCAAATCCATAATTAAATGTGTTTCAATGGGACTTTAGTCCATTTTGATGGAGGACTTGCGCTCTTGGTTAATGGAGAAAACTTGGTAGGTCGCCATGAAAGCACCAAATGTGGAAATATAGAAAAAGTGTTCCTGACCTAAGAAGATATGATAATCCATTGTAAACCCTTAAAAACATAATTTCCAGGGAGTCATAACTCGCTTTGATATCACTGATACGAATGTTGGGAGTTAAGATCTGAGAACACTGCGAGAGAAGAAGAAAACACATAAATAAATTATAAATAAATTATATATATATATATATAAAGAATTGTTGCAGCTACATTGTGTAGACCAATTTGTCCTTTTACAAAGTAAGGCTCGATATTTATACCCTTCTTGTAACACCCCACCCCACATTTATATACTTTAACCTGCTCACCAAGGTAAACATGATATGAGAGTTACTATGCATGACCCGATTTCCAAGATGCACTTATGGAAAATGGTCCACATGTCCCAAAACTAACTACAAACACCAGGTGACACATGATCTACTTTGTTATCGGTCTAAATAGATTCAATACAATTTCCTTTCGGTTTGTTTCCTTAAATTTAATACAACTTTCTATTTTTGGTAGTTTTCGTGTCCTAAACTTAAGAGGCCATTTTGGGGCCTAAAAGACATTTTCGAGAGAAAAAGAGAGACTAGAAAAATGCTAAATTGTGCGTCATAGGTTTTTGGTCTCTCTTGGAAATCTTGAGAAACGAGGTATTATGATAGTCAGAGCTGGAGATAGTATACCAAATTTACAATCTGCAGAAGTTGGTGGTCCAAATTATTCATTTATACAAACATTTTGTGACTATGGTATACGCAGGTCATGAATGCATATTTTGTTCACTTTTTGCATTAGTTCATCGGATATTCATCGAAAGGCCAGTGCCCTCTCACACTATACGCAATAGAAACACGGATTATCACATGCATTCGTATAAATCAACCATGAGTCATCAAACCATGAACAAGATGTAGATCAAGAGAGCATCATACAATAAGAAATATACCATGCATGTAATCAAAATTTTAACCATGGTAAATCCATGACGAACCAGTCACAAAATCACACATTAAACCATAACATGTGCTCAATGATCTCAATAATAAATAACATGTAATAACATAAGCATAGTTCCAACCAAGTTAGAAACTTCCATGTACCACCCGACCATAGATTGATACTAAACCAAATCTCTCTTTCAGTCAATCACCAACGTGACATATTTCAATCATGAATGTGGGATCACGTGGGATAAAACATAACAAAACCAACCAGGGAATCCAAAGATTAAACCACCTCCACCCTCAAACCACATTGATTTCACCTAAATCGGTCCAGAAATAACTAAAACCAAAACAAGCTTGGATGCCTTAGGATTCATTCACCATACCCAGAGGAATTTTCATGTCTCCATCCATCTATCAAGAGGTTCCCAGAGAAAACCATCTCCACCCTCAACCCTTTGTATCTTCCTGAGACCGCCTCAACCAGATCCAAAATCTATTGGCAATCCAAAGCTTAACCAAAAATGGGAACCCACTGCACCATGGCTATCCAAGAAGTGGTAAAGGCAGGGCTATATACCATTGTCAATCCAGGAAAATCCCATGCCAATGACATCAAAATGACCGATAAACCAAATGCATGAACCATGCATTCAAACCCCAACAAGGTGAAGATACATTTAACCTGTTACATGCAAAATCCCCTTGTTGGTTGCTCTTTCTCTGCTTGATTTATGCCCTTGCTTATTGTTGTCCAAATTTCTTCTTTCCCTCCCTTGCTTGTTCCTTCCTTGCTTGTGTCCAAGTGCTTGTTCTCTCACTTGCTCTCCTCTTCTCTAACTAAATGCTAGAATTTCCAAGAGAGTGTGTGAATGTTCCCTCTCCTTTTTTTATTATTTCTTTTTCCTTTCCTTTTTTTTTTCATTTTCCCTTGCATGCATATTCTTGTCCCTTCATCTTCCTTTTCTCCTATTTTCCTTTATTTCTTATATTAAATTTCCATTAATTTACTTTTTCCTTTTCTAATGCAAATGCCAATTTCTATAGCCAATAATAAACCACAAGTGGATCCCAATATAATGTTTTCCTCCTCTATTTAGCTTGGAATACATGTCCCATGACCTGGTTTTATTTTTTCCTTTTATAATTCCCATTTATTACATGGAACTTTAATGAGGGGTTGTTACACTTCTCGTGTTACAATCATGCCACAAAGTTATTTGTGGCTACAAACAAACCTTAGGGACATCCTGCTGCCACATACCTACCTTAGGAATGATTCTACTATCATCAATAGATTAAGCTACCAATGAATTTATCATGTAGGGTCCATGACCATCAACAAGGCCTCAAGAGTTATTTCACCACAATAGATTTAACCTTAATGTTGTTTCATTACCAAAAGGAATCCTCCAGGATGACCCTGCAACCATAGTAGGGTATATTCAAACTCTTGTTTTCACAGAGGGATCATTCAAGAGTGACTCGTTGTCACAATTGAGCCTTAAAATTCCTTGTTGCCTTAGATCCTACCCAATAAATTTTTTTGCCCATAAATTAATGTGTTATCACAAGAAACTGCCCTTAATATGAGTTGTTGCCTTGTGTAGAGTCACAAAAACCTTTGTTTCCTTAGATTTGATATTAATAACCCTTTGTTGCTTCAATCCCAGCCTTAGAAACCTTTGATGCTTCATTCCTAGCGTTAGAACCCTTTGTTTTCTTATATCATGCCCTAGAATCCTTGTTCTCACATACTTTCTTCCTCAAAGCCCTTGTTGTCATAAGATTGATGATTGTTGCCTCATAACTTGTTCTAAACATAGAAGAGAGAAAGAATTGGATAGGGTGGTGTTGTCGCTACGAAAAACACCCTCCAAAATTTTGCCTATACTTGAAATTGGAGCCTATTGTGGATCTTGTGATCGTTTTTTCCATAGTAACTTCTTGGTCAATTGATATTCCATTAAGTATTTGAGATTCCTTCTTGGATTGTAAGTGTCGAAGTCACCTACTCACACATGCTCATTCCATAACAAATTCATGAGTGCATTCTTTTATGCAAGCTTGAACAAGCATAGCACAGTCGATCAAGATCGTGCTTATGCAATTATCAACCTATGTCGACAGTTAGTACGTGCTTTCATTGACAATCTCTCACTTCTAGCTATGTTTGTACTTATATTTCGATGAGTTTTTAAATTCACGCTTTTGTGAACCTTTGCTTACGCGAGTGTCATTTTCATGTTTTTTACTATCACTTTTTCTTGATTTCACTTTAATTACTGTCATTTTCATGTTATCTTTGTTGTGAGATGTGTCACTTTCATCTTCGTTCACATATCACAAGTGTCGTTCGTATTTTTCTTTTCATATCACAAGTGTTGTCTTTTGGCATGAGAAGTGTCACACATTGTATAAAGGTAGTTTTGGTTGGGGAATGTTTGTGTTAATGAGTTGTGCTTATCATATAGATATTTTTTGCACTCATTTCCAAATTTTCAAGCATTGTCGCACAAGTGTCATCGCAAAGTGTATCTTTAGTGTCGCACTTTGAGTGAGCTATCGCAGTGTTGTCACATTGAGGAAAATATGTTGTTCATGTGTTTAGAGTGTCCTCGATTGTGTTGTCAAGTGATCTAAGTGTGTGAACATGCTCAAGTATTTCTCTTGTTCAACTTCATTTCATTGATCCCACACTCAGTAAAAACATTAAAAACTCCCCGACCGGGCCACTCAGCCTCATCCAAACCTCCTGAATTGTGCACTGCGCAGTCTAATTCCTCAAGCAACAACCTTGCCTCTTGGCACTACGCAATGTGTAGTCTCTGCCTCCCAATGTAGAAATTTGAATAATAGATCACTTATTCACCCGAGATTATCCTGGTCACACACTATTTGAGCTTCATGCATAACACATAACCTCTTCTACCATTGATCATCAACATGCGGAATTAAAAACAACAAGCGGTATTGAAAACATTCGCATGCGCACATAGAAACATTAAATTCAACACATATAAACACAGTATGTATACCGGGGAAAGCTTACAGCTGAAAACCCCCAACTATCTGTATATTATAATGATCAAGAACATGTAACAATACATAGCACAAAGCTCTCACAGCTCTCAGCACTATCTCACATGCTACACACAAACTAGCTCAGATCTGAACAAGTCACAGGTTCAAGTCTCCTCCACTGTTTGCCTGCCTCTACTGCGCAATCCAAGATGAGAATGAATTGGTTCCGGGTTCCAATCCCCCTGGCTTTAACTGCGCAATCCTCATTGGCAATCTCAATCAATGTGTGTGCAAATCTCATGCACAGTTGTAGTCACAACTGATAGTCACACTCACCCTTTCACCCACCTCTAACACTGGTCTCCACTGAACTGTCCATGCACTGAGTTAACTGATGTGTTCTTTAGTTGATTTATGAGTTAATAATTAGTGAATTAATTAATAATTAATTCACACCACTCATCACTAGTGTATTAATCAGTTTGACTAAATACAACTAGTTCAACTAAGTTAAACCGAACACAACTCCATCAACTGTCTCATCAACTCCACCAAACTCTGCCACATGAGTTCTAACTGAAGTCAACCGTGCAATAGCTCAACTAACCCATAGGAAAAGCGCATTCCCTTCTGTCAGCTGCATGTGCCACATCCAAGCATCAAACTGAAGTGCTCCAAGAGGATAAGATAATGTTTATAGTCTAAATATTATTAAGGGTTAATAATATTCGACTGATCTATTTTTAGCCCGGCAGTCTAAAAATAGATTCCGCCCAATTTCTAAAAATAGAGGTCCATCTATTTTTTACCAACTCGACCAATCATCCAAGAATAGCATCCTGCAACTCCTAAACCATGCTCCATATGTCTAAAAATAGACTTTGCGACAAAAATCACTTGTGTGGCCCCCACCTAGTTTTGGTGATCACTTTCCAACTAGGATCAGGAAAGATGTTTCAGGATGCCTCCTTCACTGTTTCTTGTTGCAATCTTCAACACCCAAAACTACATACTATGCAATATAAGTTCCCAAGCCCAACCCCTAAGTTCCAGAATTGCACAAGTTTCCTCTCCAGTCGGTCCTCTGATGTGCATTCCACAATTTTAATCCTCAAGCCTCAACCTTGAGCTCCTAAACTGTGCAACTACACAATAATTGGCCTCTTTTCCCCCACAAATGCACAGTGATCAAGCTCAGTGCATGACAGGCCTCTAAATTAGACATAAAATAAGGCCCATCTAACCTTTCGTAGGCCCATCTACCTTCCTTATGCACATAAAAGGATATATTAAATCTCTCCTTCTGCACTTAATAATGTTTTCTTATGCTTTAATGTGTTCTTAGGAAGGATTAAAGGTAGTTGCATATTTTTGCCTAATATTGGTTATTTTTGTAGAATATTGTGGAAATATTTGGCAAATTATACAGATTTGGAGAAGGAGATGATTTAGGGACTTGCTCCCTGCCACTGGAAGATCAGGATTGGAGAATAAATGAGCACAACATCAAGGAATTAGGGAGAAATCATGGAGGGATTCAAGGGGATTTTCCACCCTCCTTAACTCTCAAAGGCAAACAAAGGATCCTCATGAGATCCCTCTCAAGCAATTTGAATTCCAGAGGCACCCAAGCAACTCAAGACCAAGTGCACTCAAGCCATACTTCACTTGGAGTCTCCAGAAAATCGAATTCCAAGGGGCAGCCAAGCAACTGAAGACAAAGGGCACTCAATCTATGTTTACTTGGAGTCAAAGTGGACTCAATCACCATTTTTCAAGGGATTTGTTGGTAGCTTCCCTGTAGAATAAATAGAGCAGAGCTAGAGCTAGGAGGGAGTTAGTTAGCTAGTGAGTTGATTCTAGTCGACTTCCATTTCATCCCACTTCCATTCCATTGGATTTGAATTTTTGTTGTAAAGCCATTAGGCTCTGTTAAAGCTTTTATGGATGTAACAAACTATTCCTTTTTATGAAATGAGTAGAGAGATGCCATTTTACTGATTTAATTCCAGAGAGTTGGGCTTGTGGGTTAGGGCCCAACCCATGTGCCTCAGCTTCTTTGTTGTTTCATGCTTTTCTTTCATGTCATTTAGCTAGTTTTTGTTCTGAGCATTTAGCTAATTTGCTAGTATTTTTATTGATTTTTTAGTTTGATTACCGTTATCTTTTACTGTAGATTTAATCCTCTTACCAAATATTAGAATAATTGATAAACTCCAAAAAGTTGTGAGGCCAACCTTCCCCTCTCAACTCTGTCAATAGAGCTCAAGGAGGGTAGAACTTTCCCCACAGACCAAAAATGCTTTCTCGCTTATGATTTCTTGGAAATAGATTAGATCAGTGCCTGTATTTTCAAGAACATATTGTCTGCATTTCTTGCATAAATAGGCAGTTTGATTGCAGGTGTGGGCAAAATATCCCAGGAGAAGTTTTCCAGCACCTCCCACTTCATCTTCCATCTTCCTTCCATCTCCGATGTTACGCTCTGTGCCACTGCTGTTACACTATGCTTTTTCCCACTTATCCTCACTGCCTTCCCCTTTTTATGAAAAACACGTGAAATTCAAAACCACCAAAAATCCGACCTCCGTCTTTCCTACTCAAGGCTCCCGCCACCATACGTCGCACTTCGCAAATCACAACATTTAACACTTACTGCTCATTCCTTGCGATTGTGATATTGCGAAATCGCACTTCTCACCGCTTAGCTATTTCCTTGAAGACTTACCACTCTCCTTCGCTGATTTCTTGCCTTATTCCTTCCTTCTATCGGTCACCGTCGTCGGACTCATTTTAATGCAAAAAAGCTTGAAAACCATCGAAAACCCAACCTCTGCCTTCCTCCTTGAGACTCTCGCCACCGTACGTCGCACTTCGCAAATCGCAACATTTAACGTTCATTTTAACACTTACCTCTCGTTCGTTGCGATTACAATATTGCAAAATCGAAAATCGCACTTCGCAACTCTTAGCTTTTACCTCTAACTCTTACCGCTTGTTCTTGCGATTAAGATATTGCAACATCGCATTTCTCAAATCGCAACTTTTCCCTTTCTTCTTTTCACCGCCACGTCATCTGCATCGCAAATTGCAGCCCGCACCTTTACCATATCGCAAATCACACTTCACTAAACTTACAACATCTCAGATCACAACCTACAACCTTACTGCATCACAAATTGCACTTCACGCATTTTAGTTCATTCCATTAAGTCCTTACCGTTATCCATTTAAACTTGCGATATTGTGATTTGCAACCCGCCATGTCACTCGTTGCACTTCGCACAATTTAGTTTATTCCGTTAAGTCCTTATTGCTATCCATTTAAACTTGCGAAGTTGTGATTGTGACATCGCACATCGCGGCTTTTGTCCTCCATCGTACTCCATCATCTCACTTTTGAGTTCTTTCGGCTCCAAAGTCATTTCTCACGCTATAATAAAGTTTTATAAGGGTTTAATCCCCTCTTTCCGCTTCCAAACCTCGTTTCATGTGTTAAACCCCCCATTAGCCTCTTTTAGCCCTTTTTATTCCTCTAAGCTGAAAATTAACTCTTTCTAGTTAGAATTAAGTCATGGATAGTTTATTTGCATGGATAAGAGCATGGTATATAGATCATAGGATAAGTAGAATGCATTTAGCCGTTTGGCCAAGTTAAGTGTGGTTTATAATTAGTTTCCTTTCTGCCATTTATTTTCAGCAAGTTAACTTAGTTTCTTTTCATTCATTTCCCTTTCTGCCAATTATATTAGTTTCATTCTTGTCATTTCTTTTTAGCGCTTTAGATTAATTTGTTTTTTGTCATTTCCTTCGGTAATTTACTTTCCAGTTGTTCTCATAATTTAAGATATAGCACCCTTTTGTAAAGCAGAGGAGGATGACATGAACAAAATGCATCTGTTATGTATATAACACTGTCACCTCAAATTTTGTATGAAGCCCGGGTTGATAAAGTAAAGTAGGGCAGCCCCTGGGAGTTGCAGCATTCTTGGTGCAATACCAGGGCTCACCACTTTTTGGCGTCGTTGATAGGGAGGTGTCTAGTAGATGTTTTGATTCTATTTTAGCATTCTTTTATGCTTTCCTTTTTCATGTTGTTTTTTAAATATATATATATATATATAATTCATGATTTTCATAGGAGTAGGGATACTCATAATCTTTTAAAAAAAATACTTCTCCAACACCAACCCCCCCACTTGACCACGTCG